>PVIW01002143.1:0-237562 GCA_004026585.1 Noctilio leporinus
TGGTGGTGGTGATGATGGTGGTGGTGGTGATGATGGTGATGGTAAAGGTGGTGGCAGTGATGACAATGTAGCGTGTCTACACCACATGGGGAATCAAGGACAGACTTGGACTAGAACCCAGATCTGTTCTTCAAACCTGAGATACATCATCCCTTGATTAGCAGAGCATTTCATCCTCTCCCTCTCGGTGCTTTTGTTGCCCAGCACTGTCACTTGCCCAGGGGAGAGCCAGGTCTGAACACCCATTCTCTGTGCTCAGGGACAGCGCAGGCCGGGGCAGGTCCTGGATGCTATGCTCCCAGTGGCTCAGTCTTCCTTAGGGACTGAATGCCACGAGGTTCCCTTCCCACTGGTCCCCAATGAGCTGGTGGCTAGTGGAACCCTCCCTTCCTGCTCTGCTTCTGCCCCCAGGCCAGGTTTTCGGCATGAACTGAAGCCAAGCTAGGTTTCCTCTCTCTGGCCTGGACAATGGATGGACTGGCCTCAGGGCTTTGGGTTTTCCAGGCTAATCTGATTGGCCTCACTGAGAGCTGCCGCAGCTGCAGAGCTGGGCCGGGAGCCAGCCAGGACTAGATTCAGACCCAGCTGGGCTGGACTCCTCTTTTTATCATTTGGTTCAACCTAATGGGTGTTTATTGAAGGCTGGCCCTGCCCCCAGGTCCTGTGCTGGGCCCTGCTGTGACCCTGCCTTTGGGCTGGAGTGCACAAGGGAGGTGGACAAGCACGCCAAATGCAGGGTCTTTGTTACCAAGAATGGGCGGCCCCAAGTGGCCATGTCAACAATATCATGACCTGCTTATGCAGAACATGAGGCCCCTGCAACACAGCCCATCCACGCCAGCACCCAGCCACACCCAGGGCTCAGCCTCACTCATCTTCAGAACGGGATGCAATTCAAATCAGATGTAAGGTGTCAGAGAGATTCGGGATTTCACTGTGGTGATGAAAGGGGAACCACTAGATGACCCCCTCCCTCGCCCCTGCCGCAAGCCATTGAGCAAGGAGGAGCTGGCCCGGGGTAGACCAGATGACCAGATGACAGGGGGGTGGGGGGCACTGACAACATGATAGACAGGGCCATCCCAGGAGTGTAGTTTGACTTCCAAAGTTAGGAGGCCCCTGCAAAAACGAGGAGGGCAGGACTATTACTGCTAAATGGTCATTCCGTGAAAATCAGACTCAAAAGGGAGGATGTCATCTGGTGGCTCAGAGAACACTGACCATGGCGGCCGAGGGACAGCGGCTTGATTGGGTGATCCCATGGGGTGGGTTGTTGCCAGCACCAATACGCCCATTTCACAGAAGAAGACTGAGGCTCAGAGAGAAGGGGTTGTCCCAGATTAAAGCAGCGAGAGACACAGCTGGGACTCAAGCCTGGGCTGCTGACCCCTAAGTCTGTCCCCAGCTTTCCCCTCTCATTTTCACTCCCCACAACTGTCCTGTCCCAGGCCAGGGGCCAGGGCTCCTTTAAAAGCTCAGTTAACCACCAAAGACAGAGGTGAGATCCCAGCCTAGGTTTTAATTCCCATGGTCTAGCTCAGGTGCTGATGCCCGGGGTCCAGCCAGGTCGTGCCAGCAGCTGAGCCGCTGCAGGGGGTGTGGCGATGGGGGTCGGAGCAGAGCATGGCCACGGCCCCCCACCCGGATCTGCGCACAATTCTAAGGGCTTTGACCTTGATGACTTCGGAGTTGCCAAGCTGGAAGATTCGGTCCTTTGGGAATGCCACCTTCTGGGGGACGGGGAGAGTGGTCTTCTGGTCTCCGCTGCTCCAGAGCAGGGCTCCGTCTGTGCTGGCCTGGGCACGCCGCTCTGGGGCCGGCACTCCCCGCTGTGGAGCCTCTGTTGGCCAGGGGCAGCATTGGGCAGCAGTGAGTGTGGGGCAGAGGTGGACTTGGGGTCTAGGTTGGGACAGGCAGGAGTCAGGGTGGGGCCACTGGGAATCAGGGCCATACCTGTGCCCAAGTTTGGGGATGGGACTTGAGAGGTTCTGGGGGTCCAGGTGAGGCCATCATAGTGCTAGAGGGGGGCTTGGGCAGATTGCAGGGTGGGAGGGAGTTGGGTTCAGGGTGGGAGCCCTGGTGGCCGGGGAGGCTCACCTTGCTGATACATCAGGAGCTGGGAGACGTGGCCCAAACCTTCCAGGCTGCAGTGCCGGGTGGTCCTGTCCGGGTCCTGGCACAGAATCCCCAGCATGCCCACCAGCTGCCCCATCCGTTTGAAGTCCTCTTTTGGCTGTGAGGAGAGTTCAGAGGAACTCCTAAGGGCAGAAATCACCCACGGAGACCCCACCCTGCCACACCCTCACCCCAGCATGACCAGTGTCAGAATGGGTACCCTCCATTGGTGTGGCAGGGCTGGGACTTGGGTCTGGGCAAAATTTAAGGGGTGGAGAAAAAATCAGAACTCAAGAGAAGAAACATGTTCATGTAATATTTAGAAAAATAAAAATGAGGGGAAAAACCCCAGGATAAGTTTCAAAATGGTAAATAAAGACAGCGCTGGACTCCGCATTCCCAGCACCTTGCACCCCCCACCCCCACCCCCATCTTCCCCCAGCGCCAGGCCTGGTTCTCATGAAACTACTTCGGATAGCAGGCAGCCCGCACGCAGGCCGCAGTTTGCAGGGTTAATTGTTGCAAACATTGAATTATAATATCCCTGATCTTGCCTGCCCCTGTCAATTTACCCCCGAAGGGAAGTGCCTCACCCTCGTCCCGCTTCTGTGCTGTGGAAATTGATTTAGAGTAAATGGAAGCCACTCTGACCCCCTCTAGAGGGTCCTCTCCTGCCAGTGGACCTGGCGGGGCCTGGGCGGGGCTTCCCCGCAGAGCAGAGCTGGCTCCCCGCTCTACACCCCTAGACGGGCCCGGGAACCGAATTCCTTATCTCCCCAGGAGCTCCCTCAGGAGCTCATGCTGATTCTGGGGGGCAGATGGAGTACACTCACTCTGGGTGGGGCTGATGTTCCTGCAACCTGGGGACCACAGCGGCAGGTGGAGGGTAAGCGGCCCTGAACTGGGGGGTCACCACGGACAGAGGGCGGCGGGACGGTGGCCACCCCTGGTCTGGGGCAGCGCTGCTCGCTGGACCAGCCCCACCTCGCCCCACGTCTCTGGTCCCCACCGTGTCCTTCCGAGGAGGACCCGGTTCCTCCCATCCTGGGGGTGAGAAGCTGAGGCCCAGGGTGGGGCTGGAAGGTGCGGTGCCGAGGGCCCCGCCTCCGGGGTCAAGGGGCAGGGCCCAGAAGGGAGGACTTAGAGGTCCTTAGTCCCATGCAGCCCGCTTCCTTCCATGTAAAGAGGGGGCTCCCCTGGCCATCGCAAGGCACTGGGATCCACCCTGTTGTTGGTGGCAGGGCCCAGGGGCCTTGAACCCGAAGAGCCCTGCCAGCCCTGGAGCGGCGGTTTGGAGGGGCCAGCAGAGCAGGTGTGGGGCCTGGAGCTTGTGTTACTCACATCCAGGTAGAGGTTGAGGCTCAGGAATCTGAGGAGGCCCACGCAGCTGTTCACAGCCCGCTGACGCTCGTGCGCCTTCTCCGACGCCAGCCAGACGTACAGGTGCTGCGGTGGGAAGCGGGCAGGGAGGGGCGCTGCGGCCGGACCCAGGCTCCGCCCCGCTCCAGGCCGGCCCCGCCCACCCGCACCCAGGCCGCACCCACCTTATCCCCCCACACACACACCTAGGCTCAGGCCCCGCCCCTTAGCAGAGAGGCCATATAAGTGGGGCACAGGCCCCGCCCACCAGGGATTCAGCCCCGCCCCCTTCATCCTGCACCCGCCCTGTCCCCTCAAGGGCCGGAGTCCCGCTCCTGCAGGGGTTTTGCCTCCTTCTGTGGCTGACCCGCCCCTGCTGCTCCACGCCCGCGGAGGCTCCTGGTTGTTAACCCGCCCCGCACAGCGGCCCCTGTCCAGAACAGGGCGCCCCGCTCCAGTGCCCCCAATATGAAGGAGCGTCAGGCCCAGACGGGTACACCCGGCAGTGCTAAGCCCCACTTGAGTCTCTTAACGCGACGTATGACCAGAGCAAGGGCTCAAAAGCTGGAGCGGGGTAAGCCGCATGGGGGGATATTCTGCGACCGGGGGACACCCCAGGACACCCGTGACCCCCACTGGTGACAGACAGCCACTCTGACACTGCTGTGGCTTGTCTCCAACGTTGGGGGGGGAGGGGGCGTGCCGCTCAGCAGCTGGAGGTGAGTGCGAGTGGGGTGGCATGGCCTCCTAGCCCACACACCCCAGCTTCCATCTGTGCTCCCTCCCCAGGTGGAGCCCCTGCTTCACCGCTCCCCTCACCTCCGCAGCCCCCCGCCCCCCAGGGACTGGCCCCTGCTGACCTGCCTCACTCGGCGCCCTGCCCATGCCCTGGCCACTCGTAACTGCTCTCCATTCGTCCCGGGCTGTGTGTCCATTGCCTGCAGGGTCCCCTCCTGTCCTTCCCTTCCCTTCCCTTTCTATCCTCTCAGTCCTCATTAGGGTGAAGTCCCAGTGCCCTTGACCTCCAACTTGTCTGGGTTCCCCCCTGCCTCTGAATACTGTCGCGCCCTATTCTCCTTCCTGTTCAGGTGGGACTCCTGGAGGGCAAGTGAGAGAATGGGGGTGGTGGCTCATGAGACCCCTTTACACCTGGGGACACGGCTGCCGGGGTGCTCTGGGGTGTGAGGGCAGGTCCCAGCTCAAGCCACCGCCCGCTTTCTCACCAGCTCCTCTCCTGTGGCATCAGGGCCAACTTACCAGCTGCTCACACCTGCCCCAGACAGCTGTCCCAAACCCCTGTAATCCCTAAAGAGGCCAGCTCTCAGGCCGCCTGGGCCACTCCCCAGCCCCAGGGCAGTCCCTGTTTCCTCTGAGACTTTCTCCTGCGTTTGCTTTCTGGCTCCAACCTGCTTGTGCCCGGGCCCTGCACAGGCCCCCTGCCCCGCAACACTCACCGATAGCAGGAAGTGCAGCTCGTCCGCTGTGGGGTTCTGTGTGATGAACGTCTGCAGCATCTGGTCCAGGGCCTCCGATGTCTTGTTGTAGAGGTTCTGTGTGGGGACGATGAACCAACCCGTCAGGCAGCTGCCAAGCCCCAGTGGACGGAGAGCAGAGGCCGGTGTGGGGCTGAGCACGTCTGGCCTCTCTGAGCTAAGGGTGCCCACTTCCTGCAGACTTCCCAGGTCATGCTGCCCACCAGAAAGCATGCCCAGGAGGGGCCCCATCACAACTCCTATTTGGCAGGTGGGGAGACGGGGCCAGAGGGCGGCCTGGGCCTGCCCAGGGCACGGGTTTCCCTGTGGCTGAGGCAGGTCATGTCTGGGAGGGCTGGCTTCTTGGGCATGCAGCCCGCTGAGGCCCTGGCTGCACGAGTGCCCTGAGCTACCCCATTTATGGCTCCACCACCACCATCATGAAACTCCTAACTGGTTTCCCACAGGATGAGAGGTTATGTAGCTCGTTCCAATTCTTGGGCCCCCCACAGGAGGCCCCCAAACTTCCCTGCTTGGCTCACCGGGCATGCCCAGGGAGGGAGGGGGTCACAGAAATGGCCTAGTCCACCTTCTGCCAGAGCCCATTGGAGCAGAGCCCTTGGGTGCTGGCCATCCACTCCCTGGGTGCTCTGGGGAGCTCCCTCCAGCCTTCTGGGTTGCTGCTGGGAAGGGAAGTACAGGGCCTGACATGTGGAAGGTGCTTAGTGAGGACTCTTGGAGGAGAGACATAGACTCAGCGTGGACTCTTGCAGGAGCCGGGTTCGCACCTGCACATCTGGTGGCTCCAGAAAGAGGCAGGTATGTTTCTCCAGGACGTCCAGCAGTGGCAGGGCCAGCACGCTGCGGAGGCAGACGGTCAGAAGCCGCGATTTCTTCTCCAAGTCCAGGGGTGGCTTTAGCTTACTGTGTGGGGGGCAGCAGGTAGAGAGGGAGGGGAGCAGGAGTCCGGGGGTGGGAGGAGACCCCTGTCAGCACAGCCTCTCCTGGGACTCAGGCGTTTCCCCTCTTCTCCTCTTCCTGCTTTGATCAGAGACTCCGGTGTACACTTCTGCTCCCCAGCCTGTCCCCTCTGCGTTCTGTGCAGGTGACTTCCGCAGTGATTTGTAAGGGCTCATGGAGCCCTGAGTCCTGGGCACCCTTTATGGGGCAGGCTGGTATCTCCCCAGCCCTGCCCACTCCACTGGGATTTGAACCTGGTCTAACCAATCTGGGGAAGACCTGCCCACCTCCACCTGCCACCTGCCGAGGGCAGAGCTGAGCCTGCAGGATGCTGGCTGCTGCCTGCCCTGTCCCTCGCAGCCAGAGAGCATGCAGCCTGGACTTTCTGAGCCTCTGCCTCCTAGCCAGACTCACCTGTCCTGGCCAGGGACCCCCTGGTCCTGCCTGTCGGTGGAGGGCTAACGCAGGGCCTGCCCCTGCACGGGCATCTCTGAGCCTCCCTCCCTTCCCTGGGGTGTTGGCTGGCATCTAGACTCAGTTTCTCTTTGTGTTTCCTCCCCTGACTGCTGGAGTCTGCTATGGATGCTGCCTGTGACTGGGGGCTGGCCCCTTGCTCTGGCCTTGAGTGTCTGCCGGGGTCGGCTCGCTCTGGGGACCAATCGTGTTGACCTCTATGAGCTGCCCACTCCCAGACACCATGGCCACCATGGCACCCTAGCCCTTCCCAGCGGGGCCTTGACTTCTGACTTCTCCCCTCCTTGCGGTCATGCTGACGTCATGCCTGGCCTGACAGGCTGCTGTGAGATGCTGGGGAAGGCCCTGCGGGGGCTGGGGAGCCTACCAGAGGCCAGAGATGATGTGGATGGTCTGCTGGCGGGTCAGCGTGCACAGCGTGTCCTTGGGCTCCTTCTCCATCAAAACCTGCAAGTGCCCAGGGATGGGCTGTCACTCATGCCTGGGCTGACCCCACTCCTGACACCGGGTCGGCTCCCTGCTGAAAGACCTCAGCTCCTGGCACCCGTGTGGCCCGCAGGATTATGGTCCAGCTCCTCTCCCATGGGGTGACCTGGCCCCCGCTTAGAGAGCCAGAGCGTGGACTTTGGGCTCACAAAAGTCATGTCCAGATGCTGGTCCCCCACTCGCAAGCTGCCTGACCTTGGGCAAGTCTCCAAACTGCTCTGAGCTTTGTTCATTCACAAACAGCGTGGCATCGTGGCATCTGTGTGCAATGCGTGGAGGAAGCCACGCCACAGCGGGAGCTCAGCAAACAGGAAACGCTATATTGCTCCTTCGGTAATCGTCCCTCCTGTGCGTTTCTGCCATGACCTGGGCTCTGCCAGACCACAGATTCCCCAACTGCTGCTCCCATTGGGGACAGTGCAGCAGAATGATTGGCTCTGGATTTTCTGGGCCTCGGCCATGTCCCCCATCGGGGGGATGTACCTGGCCAGCGCAGGGTCACTGGAAGGACCAAGTGAGGTGCTTCCAGGATGGGCTTCCAGGCATGAAAAAAGCCTTGTTCTTGCTCTAGAAATCCAGCTGCCCTGCCCCTTTCCCAGCGGGGCCTTTTATGAGTGAGCTGGTCTGAGGGCACCCGCCCTCCTGTGTCCCAGGACCTTGCACTCACCATCAGACATTCTAGGAGGTCAGAGACCTGGGTGAACTTGTAGTTGTGGGCATCGCTGCTGCGGCTGACAGCCTCCAGCAGCATGAGGACCGCGGAGAGGAAGCTCTGCTTCAGGGTCTCGTCCTGGCGCGTGGGGTCAGGCCCAGAAGCAGGGGGTGGGGAGGGTGGGAGGGAGTGAGAGCTACAGTCACAAGAGGCAGCAGGCGCTGCTGAGGGGGAGAGGGGCGGCCCCAGGCGCTGGACGTACCCAGGAGCTGTAGCGGAAGAAAAAGATCATCCGAGACATGATGTTGTCCACCCATGGGAGGATGTGGGTCTGGGCCTTGGCCGCCATCTGGCCGTAGGCCAGGAGGATGGTGCTGCTGGCCCACTTCCACCGCAGGTCGTCTGAGGTCTGGCCCTGGGCGGGCAGATGAGGAGCATCAGGGCCCTGCTGGACCCCGCTCTGGGGGAGCCACGGAGGGAGGTGCCCCAAGCCTGGTCTCATGTTTCAGACAAGGCCCATGGTCAAAGAGCCACTGACAGACACACAGCAGCCACCCTCCCCGCTCCGGGAGCCCTCACAGAGCCCTTCCCAGCACGGGTCATTTCCATTCCAACAGCTGGTGAGGGAGAAAGGAATGATTCAAGGGGGAAACTGAGGCACGGGGTGTCACACCACAGGTTGGTGTAGAGGTGGGACCAAACCAGGAGCCAGGATGTGTGTTCTGAAGCTTGTGCCCCTCATCTGCCCCAGGGGACCCTGCTGGGAGGCTCAGACCTTTCTGGAGGCTGGGGGCCATGAGGTTCCAGACCCCTGGCAGAGGCCACAGTGACCCTAGAACCAGTACCTTCGGGGAGAAGCTGTGGAGGCTGCACTTGATGGGCGTGCTCCGGCCAAACTGCTCCAGGATGGCCCACACGTGGTCCAGGTGGCGGGCTGCCGCCAGCCCCACTGTGACAGCAATGCCCTAAACCGTGGTGGAGGAGGGCCACCATGTGGGGTCTCAGGGCCAGGCCTGGCCCCTCACTGAGGCCCAGGGGCGTTGAAACTGAGGCCCAGAAAGGGAGGGGACTCCCCGGGGTTACAGATATGTACCCGCCACCCCGCACACATTTAGCACATGGAACTCTGAGCCCAACTCTGTGGGTCTTGAGGGAGGTGGGGGCGGGAGGGGCAGGAGGCTCCCTGGGGGCCTGCTGTCCCTCCCCACCCCTGGCTTGGAGCAGACCTGGGTGTGTGATGAGAAAGGGGACCCAGGCTGTGATGGGCTCTGTCTGCGATGGGTCAGGGCTCGGCAGGTGGCCAGGGTCAGGCTATGCCTGTGGTCAGGGTTGATCAGCCGGGGACAGGCTGAGGGTTAGCCGTACCCCCCTCTGCTTGGGCCACTGGTGGGAGGTCTCCAGAAGGGCTCGGAGATGAGTCCTGACCAAGGCGCTGTTGTCCTCTGCCTGAAGGATCAGCCCATAGAAGATGAACAGGAAGGCCTGGGGGGAAGGGTCAGCTTCCTGTCCTGAGTCTGGCCCCACCCTGTCCATCCCTATTTACCTGGGTGACCAACTGGGCCTCTCACAGCCACTCTCTGCCCTGGGTCGGGGGAGCTTCAGCCCTGCAGCTTAGAGTCCTGCTGCTTGCCCCCACCCCAGTTCCCTCGGGCCCCCCTGCTTCTTCTTAGGGCCCGGGGCCTCGCTTCCGGTGGGCCCACCTTCTCTGGGGGCTGCTCCTGGTGTGTCCGGTCAGGCTTGGTGAGCGCCCACAGTAGCTCCTTGGACCACACGTCTGAGTTCAGGAACCGGACTGACTTGGTGGCTATCTGCAAGCACGGGGGGTGGAGGGCTGGGCCCCCTCCCTGGGAATTGGGGCCTCCCAGCCTGGCCCACCCAGGCCACTCTGTGTCCTGACCCCTTGCCTCCTGTCTGGTCCCGGCTCTGGGACGGAATTTGTCAGGAAAGGGCCCCAGCCCCCAAACTGTCCTTGTGGGCAGGCCAGCCCCTAAGGACAGGACGGTTTGGGGCTCCTGGACCCCGGGGGTAGCGGGTCCTCCAAGTGTTTCAGGGCATTTGGCTGTTCTGTCTAAAGGCCTGGTTCACTGGGACCACACTCCGTTGCTGCCCTTTGGGGAGCGGAGCTGAGGGGCTGCCCTGCTCCTCCCCCGACCCTGCTGCTCTGGGCTCTGTCTTAATTTCCTCAGTTGACCTATCAGGGGGCGTACGCACCACTCGTCCTGGTTGGGTTTCACTCACTTGCTAGCGTTTGCTCCTTCACAGACTTTGATTTAATTTAGCAGTATTTTAAATTAATTTTTAAATCCTCCCCTGAGGATATTTTTTAAAAATCAATTTGACAGAGAGGAAAAGGGAGAGAGAGGCATCGATGGGACCGGGGCGGAACTGCAGCGTTGGCCTGTGCCCTGACCCAGATGCACCCCAAAGTTTCGGGGACCCAGGGCGACACACCAGCTACCGTGCCCCTGAACAAGGCCCTCCTCTGGTTTTTATTTCTCCTCTTCTCCTATTTTCTGCTCCTTTGTTGAGAGCTCCTTGAAGGAAGCCTTGGAGAGTGGGTTGGACCCCTGGCTCCTTTTCTAATTCAGGAGTTAAAAATAGAAATTTCTCCCTGATCACAGCGTGTGCCAGGCCCCAGCCACCAGCTCACATGCGCTTTCCTGTCCTGCAGCTTGAAGATCCCCTAAGTTCCCTCCAGATCCTTCCTGTGACCCTGGGCTCCGTACAAGTGTCCTGTCTAAGTTCCCAGTATTCGAAATTTTTTCCAGGCCTGTTTTTGCCGTTGGTCTTTAATTTACATTCTGGGCTGGGGATGCTGGACTTCAGTCCTCTTAAATTTATCGAAACGTTACATATGGGCCCAGCCATGTAAATCTATCACGATGAATGTCCTGTTTACTTTTAAAAGGAACGTCAATTAGATCAATTTACTTAATTAGGTTGTTCAAGTCCATACCCTGAGTGATTTCCTGTCTTATTTGTCTATTAATTACTCTTCTGTCCTCCCCAACCTGCTTTCCTCCTGCTCTGCTCAGCGACCAGCGGGCATCCTGGGGCCCCTCAGCCGTGGACCTGCCCCCAGGGGGGGTGGGGAGGCCTTTCATGTGAGGGGCACCTGCCCTGTGCCGAGTCCCCCAGGGACCAGCCCCATGACAGCAGTCAAGTCCCCTCCCCTCCGCAAGCCCGCCTGCTTACCTGTGAAGTGTAGGGGGGGCCCTCTCCCTCTCCTCCCATCTGTTGGGGTGCTCCCCACTCCCCCCATGCCCCATTGTCCGGGCTGCCCCCTACCTTGGTCAGCTGCTCTTCCCAGCTCGCCCTCTCCGCCGGGCTCAGGAGCTCCTCTGCGGGGTGGGGAAGAGTGGTTGCTGGAGACCACCCTGCGTCACAGCTAGGGCTGCACCTGGGCTCCATTTCCTCCGTCCCTTGCACACTGGACTGTCAGGGTGACATTGTCCCACCCCGCCCGTCTCAGCGGCAGGATGGAAGTGAGCTCCAAGGACCCTGTGGTTGAGCTCGGGGTCCAGAGCCAGGCTGGAGCTGTGGCCGGCTGGCTCGGCCGTGTGGCCTCAGGAGGCCACGGAGGCTCACCCATGGCCCTTTGGGATGTGCTGGGGTCGCCTCAAGGTGAGCAAGTAAGGCTGAGAGGGGGCAGTGTCCTACAGGGCTCCTCACAGCGGTGGCTGAGGGCAGGTGGGCTGTGGGGGTGGTCTGTCCACTCTGCCAGTGCCCAGCCCCCTCTGGATCTCTGCATGACTGCCATACGCCCACCACATGCGTCTGGGGGCAAAGGGCAGCCTGGGGGGGCCTCAGGACCCAAGGGCAGGACATACGTTTAGAGGTCAAGGCTCCCATCACGTAGAGGAGGCTGCGGTGGGGGAAGATGCCGGTTAGGACCTCGGCCTCCAGGTGCCGGGCCACCGCCCGCCATGAGTGCCTGCAGATGGCCAGCAGCACGTTGCTGGCCGCATCCTGATATTCTTCCTCCAGCTCCTGGGGGTGAGGGGAGCCGGCGTGAGGGCGGGCAGTGAGTGGCTGAAGAAGCGGTCAGGCGCTGGTCCCTCCCCGCACACACTCCTGGGTGGTCTGGCCGCGTCTTGTGGGGTGCAGAGGTTTCTGAGTGGGGAGCTGGGTCCCCCCAGCACAGTGGGCCTCAGCCCCCAGGCCGGGCACTGGTCCAGGAGGGAGGACGGCTGTGACATGGGGAGCAGCGAGCAGGGGGCTCACCTCTTCACTCCACGATGGACCCCAAATCCTACCAGCCCACCTGGCTCCGACCACCGGCAGACGGCCGCACGGGGGAAGTGGCCTTGGACGGGGGCACGAATAAAACCCACAGCCACACACAGCATGAAGCCCAGAAACAAGGAGCCCGGAGGAGGCAGAGGCCAAACGGAGAGATGGAAACTTCCAGCAGAACCCTCTTTACTATCCTCTGAGAGATAAGGGGAGAGAGGGCACCCGTGAACGTCCACAGAGCGTGACTTGAGAGAGGAACATTCCGAGAACAAATCAAGATCTCTTGCAAGTGGAAGACATGAAGGCGTGGATGGGAAAGCCAATGAGCAGATTTGGAAGATGACGAGGGCTATTCGGAGGGCGGACGAAGGGCGGAGGGATGGAAGGTGGGGGACACAAGAATGTGGGGAGCCTTCAGAAGTGCCCCGTCTGAGTGGTGGGCGTTCCCGGAGCCTGGACAGACGCAGGAGACAGTATCTATCCCTCGAATTAACGAAGCCATTTTCCACAGAGCAAGGATGCGGGGCCGAGAAGCCCTGCCACAAAGAGCCCCAGGGTGAGGCACAGCTCTGTAGGGCAAAGAGGAAGTTCCGGAAGCCGGCGGAAAGGCCGGCCATGGACAAAGGAGCAGTGTCCCCGGGCCTTGGAGTGCACGGCCACGCTGGGGGCGGGAAGACTGGAACAGCCGCCTCCAGTGCCCGCTGTCCCTGGTGAGCGAGGTCCCTAGTAGGAAGTGGCCTTGGGTCCTACTTCCCAAACACACTTTCTCCAAAAGCTCCTGGAGGACCTGTCTCCATCGGGAGGGAGTAACTGGGGGAGGCAGAGGTTTGGGGGAGAGGCGGTGGGGTCCCCGGGGTCCCCGACAGGGTGGGCTCAGAGGCTGAGACGTGGCCTGGGCCTGAGTGATGCTGCACCACCCCCTGCGGTGAGTCCTGGACCTGCTCAGGGCCCCTCCGGAGTGCCTGCCCCACCCGGCTGGGTATGACCCCTCGTACTGCCCAGACCCACCTCGGGCTGTCCCAGGGGGGCCCCTGCCCACCCTCAGTGGGCTGAAGCCTGGCTACCGCCTGGACATGGATGGGCTCTGCCTGCCCTGCAGCCTCACCCACCTGGGTCACGCTGCCCTGCCCCCAGCTCTCATTATTCTTAGTCTGTCCGTTACGCATAGATGCCTTGCCCTTGTAAAACGTGCCTGACTAACTTCACAATAGCGAGGTAACTACTGTTATCAATTAAAAAGAATTTGAGAAGAAAGCGGGTAGGGGCACCTTGCTTTTCTCTGACAGTCACGCTAGGGCAATGCTCAGGCATCTTTGTGGTTAGGAAATAGGGAAGCGGACAGGAATTGCTTGCCCCCCCCCCCCCAGGCTGGCTGTCCTAGCACATGCGGATCCCTTGGGCTGCTGCCTGTCCCCCTGGGTGCCCTGGGAGGGAAGGCCCACCGTGGACTTGGTCATGTTCTCCAGGGCCAGTTTTATGAAGGTTTTCTCCCAGGTCTCCTCCAGGGAGTCGCTGGCACCAATGACCATCTCTAGAACGTGGAACAGCTGCAACTTGTGACTGTTGGAGATCTGTGGGTGGCAGAGGGGACAGGGGCTTCTGGACACATCAGGAGTTGCCAGTGTGGGGGAGGGGGAGGAGGCCCCAGGGGAAGACCCCAGGGGCATGCATTCGGCCATGTGTCCCATGACCATTTAGCGAGCACCTGCTGTGAGTATATGCAGGCCGTGAACTAGGTTCTGCCGAGACAGAGGAATAAAAATGATCTCTATACCCAGGGATGTGCTATGGGATTTTAAAAGCATTCCATCTCTAAAGCTAGTTTATTTATGCATTCGCTTATTTTCTCATGTATTGACACTCACTCAAATCTTCCCCAGCCATCACCCAGCCAATGATCCACCCACCCAGTGATCCATCATCCATCCATCATCCCTGCTACTTAATGGCTCTGTGACCTTAGGCAAATCGCTTCCCTTTCCTAATCCCCAGTTTCCTCATCGATGGGGATCATAATATCTGTATCACGTGATTGCTCTCAGGTTAGTCAACACATATCGGTCCACTCTCCTTCCCCAGCCCAGCCCACTGGACATATGAGGAGACTGACCTGCCCCCGGTCAGGTCGCTGCTGGATGGAGAAGCCAGGCTTCCAGCCGCCTTGGGACCCCGCCCTCCCCTCTGCCCCTGCGCCTCCCGGGAGTGTCCCGAGCCACTCCCACCTCAGGGTTGTCCACGAAGTAGTCATGGATGGTCTCCAGCACCACGCTGGGGACCTCCTGAGCCATGCTCTCGATCTTGACAATGTACTTCCGGCGGAGGGGTTCTGAACTGTTCAGGCCTCGGAGCATCTTGAAGCAGATGGCTAGAGCACAGGGCAGGGAGTGAGGGGGGCGGGCCGGGGGAGGGCGGGTGGCCAGCAGGGCTGGTGGGCTGGGCATGGGAACAAGGGACCTGACAGTGAGGACTGGAGCGCTGGACGCACGCCTGGGCCCGCTCACTGTCCCGTCAGTCCTCCAGAGCTCAAGGTCCAGGAAGGAGGAATGCACGCGCATTTCCATCTATTCGTTGATTCAACCATCTTTTTATCTAGCCATTTAATTCACCTGCCTTCCACCTCTCCACGGATCCATTGTCCATCTACCCGTACATGTATACATATGTTCGTTCATCAGTCCATCTATCCTTCCACTTGGCTGTCCATCCTTACACTCATCCAACAAGCCACCCATGAATAACTATCTCCATCCATGCACTCACCCATCCACCATCCACCATCCACCCCTCCATCTCTCCACCTGCCCATTCCTTCATGCCTCCCCCTCCATCCACTCCTGCCACACTGAGGGAGCTCAGAGGGCCGTGTGGGTGCTCAGAGGGCCGTGTGGGTGCTCAGAGGGGGTGTGGGTGCTCAGAGGGCTGTGTGGGTGCTCAGAGAGGAGTCAGGGCCCAGCTGTGTACCAAAGGCGCCTCCAGCCCTGGGGCCCTTGCCTGGCATCGGTGAACTCTGGTTTTATAAAAAGTTATGAAAGATCTGGGCACACAGAGGGCAGGGGCAGCAAGCCTGGCTTCTCAAAGGCAGTTTAACTTTGCTGAGAAGGATGAAGGCAAGTCATCCCTTGAGGGAGGGACAGGCATCTCAGGGAGGTTCTGAGCTGTGGACAGTTGGGGAGGAGGGTGGTGATGAGGTGAGAAAGGGCATTTTGGGGGCTCAGGAGGCACCAAGAGGCCAAGGAGGGGGTGCGGGGCCCTCTGAGGAAAGTGGCGCTGAGTCTGCTTCCCTGTGGCCCCCAGGCCCTGCAGCGTGG
This sequence comes from Noctilio leporinus, assembly GCA_004026585.1. Lineage (NCBI taxonomy): Eukaryota > Metazoa > Chordata > Mammalia > Chiroptera > Noctilionidae > Noctilio > Noctilio leporinus. The sequence continues at coordinate 15,063 of PVIW01002143.1, forward strand.
CCCCCAGCCCTCGTCCCCAGGGCTCCCCCGGGTGTGGGCTGTGCAGGAATGCGCTGGAGTCCGGGGCCCAGGCCGGCGGTCACCTGTGTTGTAGGCTTTCTCCAAGAACACCGCGTGCTCCTGCGGCACCAGCGCAGCCTGGCTGCTCTGTGACTTGCACAGGAGGATGGTGGTGGGGTGCGCCGTTCGGTCCCTGAGGGTGCAGCTCTGAGGCGCCTTTCCGTGAGCGAGGCTTTTTGTGGATTCCGAGATGTGGGAGGAGACTCTGAAATGGAAGAGGGATCCTGGGTGCATGTGCCTGGGCACCCCGCTCAGGATGCTGGCGCAGGGCCCAGGGAGAGCACCTCCACGGGGGGCAGGCAGGTCAGATTCTGCCGACTGCTCCCCTTCTGCTCAGTGGACTGACCGAGCCTGGGCCTGGCTGCCTCAGGGACGCTGCTGAGTTGGAAGTGCTGCCAGGGGCTGGGGGTGGGGTCCTGACCTCCCAGCAAGTGCTGGAGGGCTGGGCGTGGATGGTAGGACTGGAGGGTTTGGGGTGCAGCACCCTGGCTTAGCTCTCACCCTAACTTGGAGGAAGAGCCGGTCCTCTCAGGACCACCCGAGATGACCCTGCCACCACCATCCCTGGAGGGGCCTGGGCCGGGGCCAGGGAGGTGTCAGGGGCAGGTGGGGCAGCAGCAGGTTAGAAGGGGCTCATCTCAGCATTTTACCCTCCACCTACTCCACTGGGTGTCACTCAAAATCCCCCCTGTGGTTCCCCATAAAAAAGCTACTGGCTCTAAAGAGTAAAGTCATCAAATTTGCAAGTATAAAGTCAGTATGTAAAAATCAGTCCTATTTCTTTAGGCTAACAATGAATAACTGGGAATTGAAATTCAAAAGGTACCATCTACAATGGCACTAAAGATGACGAGGTATATGGGTATTCACCTAACAAATAATTTCAAGATCTGTGTACTGTGAAGTACAAAATAATGATGGAAAAAATCAAGGAGACTTTAATAAGAAGAGGCGTACCATGTTCATGAATTGGAGGACTCAATATTGTTAAGATACTGTTTTTCTCTAAATTTATATAAATATTTAGTTATAAAAACTCCAAATATAATCCCAGCATGATTTTTTGTGTGTGTGTGGTTACCAACAAATTAAAAAGATTTTGTTCATTATTTTAGCAAGAAGGGCAGGGAGGGAGGAAGAAAAGGAGAGAAACATCCATGTACGGTTGCCTTTCACCTGCCTCCAGCTGGGGACCTGGTTGGAGACCTGGGTATGTGCCCTAACTGGGAATCGAATCAGTGACACTTGGGTTTGCAGGCTGGTGCTCAATCTACTGAGCCCCACCAGTCAGGAACAAGTTGTTTTTAAAATTTACATGGAAAAGTAACACAACTGATTCAAGATGCGTTACACAACTATAGTAGACAACGTGGAAGCACAGAAATATAAATAAATGGAACAAAACAGAAAAAGACCCACCTGTACAAGGCCAACTGACTTTTGATAGAGGTGCCAAAGCAATTACTTCAGTTAGGAAAGAACACACAGATGGGGTTGCAATGATTGGATATACGCATGCAAAACCTCTCAATTTTGCCTCAAACTAGGTACAAAAATTAACTCGAAATAAATCAGACCTAAAAGTGAAGCCCAACATTCTAAAACGTCCAGAAGAAACTATAGGAGGACATCTTCATGATTTGGGGTGAGACAAAGATTTCTTAGACTGACACCCGATGACTATCCATAATAGAAAACAGTCATAAACTTGGGTTTTATTCAAGCGAAGAACTGCTGTTGGAAAGACAGCTATAAAAAGAGCAGATGAGCCCTGGCTGGTAGCACAGTGGATAAGGCGCCAGCCTGCGAACCCAAAGGTCGCAGGTTCGATTCCTCAGCCAGGGCACATAACCAGGTTGCAAACCAGGTCTCCAGTTAGGTCTGTGGCTGGAGGCAGGTGAAAGGCAACCATACATGGATGTCTCTCTCCCTCTCTGCCTCTCTCCCTTCCCCTCTTTCTAAAAATAATGAAATTAAAAAAAAAAAAAAAAAAAAGAGCAGATGAGCTGTGGCCTGGAAAGGACATACGTGCAGATCACATGTCTGATCAAGGTCTGAATATATCAAGAACACAACACGAGAGAAACTCACCAAGAACCTATCAAAATTGGGCAGAAGATGGGAACAGACTTTCCACCCAAGGAGATAGCAGACAGCAAATAAACACACAAAAGTGCTCAGCATCCTCCCCGAGAGGACCGAGTTCACGTCTCCGTGGGGCATGGCTCCAGGGCAGCCTGAACGGCCTAATGAGGAAAATGGAAACTGCCAAGTGCGGCTGAGGGTGTCGCCGCCCTGCTGGGGGACAGCGGCAGGGGCGGCCGGTCAGGAAGGCAGTTTGAGCCTTTTGGAGGGAAGTGGACATGCGTTTACCACCTGGCTCAACTCTTCCACGCCCGGGCGTCCACACCCAAATCTGTACACAAATGTTCACAGCGGCTTTGTTGGCAACAGCCCACAGGAGAGGAATCGAGTGTCCCTGCAGCATCCGGTGGACTCACTGCGTTCAGTCCGCAGACACGCGGCTCAGCATGAACAGGAACTGAGCCACCACAGTGCGCCATGCTGTGGGACAGAAGCCACACCCCAAAGCCACGCAGGGTGACGCCTCCCTGCCTCCGCTCACTAGGCGGGTGTGTGTTAAATGCCTACTGTGGGCCAGGCACTGCTTCAGTGACCAAACCATGAGCCCCTGCCCTCGTGTGCCCCCATTCTTGGGGGAGACATGATGAACAGGCAAGGAGCTGCGTATCAGGCCAGCTGGGGACAGGGGCACAGGTGAAAGTCAAGCGTGGATGGGGTGGAGAGCTGTGGGGGCCCGACTTCGAATAGCCTGGTTCAGGGAGGCTGGGTGGAGGGCGTGCCGGGCAGCGTGTGGCTGACCGAAGGGCTGAATGGGTGATGAATGAATGAAGTCATCCTGGGAGCAGGCAGCTCTCCTGCCCCACTTCCCGTCACCTCACCTCTGTCCAACCATCGCCTGCCCTGCGCCCAGTGAGGGTGGCCTCACACCAACCCCGGGAGCTGCCGGGACACAGATGCACCCCGTGACCTGGCCTGGGAGCCACAGCCTCTGTGGCATGCCTGGGCCCAGCCCTGACGCCGGCCTCCTGGAGGGCTCGGCCTTGCCCACGAAGCCTGGCTCGTGCCAGCTCTGCGGGCACCACACACCTCTGTGCCCCGCAGGGGCCTCTGGCTGGCCTGAGCCGGGGCGGGTACTGCAGCCCCCTGCTACCTCACCCCCAATTGGCGCCACAGCCCTGCAGCAACCAAGCCAGGGTGTGTTTTTAATGCAGGGAAATGATAGAAATGAAAACAGCGGCAGGCATGGCCTGACTCCCCCATGGGACAAGGGACACGGCTTGCCGGTCACAATGAATGAATTCCCAGATGCGAGGCTGCCCCTGGAACAGTGCCCAGGAAGAGGCTCACGGCCACACTGGCTCTGGAAGCACCCAGGATCGCCTGGGGAGCTGGGTGTCCTGGGAACCTGTGCAGGGTGCCTCCAGCCCAGGGCTGGGGAGGCAGAGGGAGGAGGGCTGTCCCTGGGGCTGCCCAGGACACTCAGCACCTAGAGGAAGCCTCATTGAAGAAGAAGCCGAAGCTCTGGGAGGCGGGGGACAGTGTGTCCCTCTGTCCATGCCCCCAGCAGGGGTTTGGTCCTCAGGAGCCATCACGGGCCACACAGCTGACCTGCAGCTTCCTCCCTCCTAGCCCCTCTCCCAGGCCAAGGGCTGCCGCAGGGCCCCTACCCCTCAGCTCAAAGCTGCAGGACCCCTCCCTCCCCAGGCCTGGGGTCTGTCCTCACGCCCCACAGGGAGGTTCCCTCCCCAGAGGGGAGAGGCGAGGGCCCCTGTGTGAAGCAGGGCATCGGGCCCCCTCCTGGGCTCCCACAGGCCCCGGCCTGGTGCTGGCTGACCTGCAGTTCCCGGGCCTAGCTGATGACGTCCTGTCAACCCTGGAGTGGCTGCCTGACTTTTCTGAACGCGGTCTGTCCATGTTGGGGTGTGGTTTGGAGAACCCACAGGCCCTGTCCTCATACCCAGCAGGGCAGCCCTCTTTCTGGGCATCCCCTGCCCAGCCCTGCCAGCCCTGACCTCACCCCTGAGGTCACAATGGCTCCAGCATCCAGGGCGCCTGTCCAGGGACAGAGCTGTGACACCAGGCCCAGTGCTCTGGGCCAGCCCCACAGACACCTGGGCTTCAGGCTTGAACAGCCCTGAGACGGGAGACCCAGTGGAGCTGCGCCAGGCTCCTGACCCCGAAGACCATGGGACAGCAGATGTGTGCTGCTGGAAGCAGTGGCCTTTGTCACACAGCGGTAGACAACTGACCACGACATTCCGTGCCAGGAGACGGCCGAGCTAGGCTCTGTGTGGACCAGATGTAGGGCTGCGGAGTGGTGCTGGGTCCGGAAGGCAGACCTTGGACCCCCAGCATGGACCCTCGTCACCATGCTTGGCTGTTGGAGGCCCTTGGGTGGGGTGAAGAGTGAGGAGGGACCACGGGACCAAGGCCCACCTCCCCAGGTCCCGGATGCAAATGCTTTGTCTCGAGTGAGTGGTGCTGGGTGCAGGGTGGAGGCACAGCTGCCGGGCTTCCTGGGCCACCCCCGGGTGTTCATGCCATGAACCCCTGACACTCCCTCGAGGAGGGTGCTAGGAGGCCTGGTAGGCAGCAGGGGAAACTGAGGCTGGGGGGGGCAAGGGGAGAGTAAAGAGAGGGTGTGTTTCTGGGGGTCCCACCAGGTCCCCAGCACCATCCTTAGCATGTTACCTGGAGCTTTCAACCCCAACCTAAGCCCAGCATGGGGGGCTGTGATTGTCTCGGGGGGGGGGCATCCTTCATGGAGGTCACTCTGGAAGGGAAGGGTCAGCCCGTAGCCCTGTTCCCCCCAACACCTACTTTTCCATCCCCCACACCGCGGAGGGCGTTGGGGGCCTGATTGCGCACAGTGGCCAGAGCGGGTGGGGAGCACCCCTTCTCTGAGAAGATGCCCAGGCTTCCGGGCAGGTCCCCGGTGGTCATCCTGTGCCGGGGCCTCACCGGTGACCAGCAATGTCACAGCTGGCCCCAGGCAGCTGCTTAGGCCAGCCACAGAGGCCTGGCGTCAGAGGGGCTACGTTACAGCAGACAGAGGCGGCCAACACCCGCACTCGGCTCGTGTTGCTCGGGTCTGTCCCTGCTGCCGAGGCCTTGATGCAGACACGTGCAATGGGCAGCGCGGGTGCCCGGCCTTGCTGCCCTGGGGAGCTGCCTGGTGACACTGCCAGCCTGACAGGGCGACTGGGCTCCTCCCTTGGGAACCTGGAACTGAGGCCAAGGGTGAGGCCTTGGGGTGGGGAGTGGGTGCCCTTCTTAGGACCCCAGGCAGAAGCGAGGCAAGAGGCTGAGTCCTGGGGGCTCCGTAGTCGGGGCCCCGACCCCCAGGCCCCTCTGGCTCGTGGGCTTCCCGGGAGGCCTTAGACAGTTCGTACCTGGATGATGGTGGGGCAGGGCTTCTGCTGGCTCTCCACAGAGCCCTCTGGTAAGTCCTGGCTGGCACGTGAACTCCTTTGGAGGTGGGCACCCGTCTCTCCGCAGGGTCCGGGAGAGGCTGCAGCGCATGGGTGGTGGGAGTGAACCCCACTCTTGCCCACCGTGCACAGACCTCAGCCCCAGCACACGGGGCGGGACACCCGCTGAGATGTGGGGTCTGGTCCTGTACACCCCCCAACTCTCACCAGGTTTGAAAATGGCTAGAGGTCAGGGTCCAAGTGTCCCCCCTGGGGCGCCCCCGGTGCCTGCCTCCCCACGGGCCTCTCAGGATTTAGGGAGCATCGCTGGCACCCAGGGCCAGCGCCCTGCCGGGGACAGCTGCCAGCCTGGTGGCCACTCTACAGCAGCTGGGGGCCCCCTGCACCCTGGCACTGGGCCGAAGCTCAGGGAGGGTGGGGAGCTGGCTGGAGGGCACACAGTAGGGGAGCCAGGTTCAAACTGAGGCCGCCTAACACCAGTCCAGGATGAAGATGAAACCTATGGGACACCTCACACCTGCCCCCTGCCTGGGGGTTACCAGTTTCTCCCCAGGGCAGGAGCCCAGCGGGGCCTGGGGGGCTCACTCGCCCGTGCCTCCCTGCGCCGCCGGCAGATGGCGCTGTGGGCATGGGCAGGACGCCCTGCTGGGCCCATCTGGGTGGGGGGACCTGGTGCTCCTTTAGCAACCTGCCCTCCCCACCTGCAGCCCTCCTGGGCCCCGAAGGACAGGTCAGAGTGTGGGTGGGAGGGGACCTGACAACCCCACTGCTCAGGGCTGGGCCTGGGGCTGTGGATGCCCCCACCTTGGGAGAGCTCCAGGGCCCCCAGCTCCCCGGTTCCCTCCACCTGCAGCTGGGGCCTTAGGACAGGCTGTGTTCCTGCCCCGAAGGGGCCAGTCCAGGGCCCTGCGTGAGACCCCACCTCTCCTCCCGCCCTGGGATGGGGCAGCTGGCTCAGGGACTCACCCCTCTCCTGTGGGGTGGCAGCGAGACCACCCACTTGATCGGCCCCTGGGGTCAGTCTGGTCCTGCCAGCACCCCCAGGCTCACCTTCTGTGCCCATGAACCTTCCAGCTCCTGTCACTACCCAGGGGCCTGGCTCATGGCTGTGCCCCTCCCCTAGCCCCCCATCCTGGGGCTCTCCCCCTTGGCTCTTGGACCCGGCACCCCATGAAGGTGGAGACCCGGAGTTGCTTCCCTGCTGGGCTCCAGCATGTGGTATGTGCCTATGAAGTGCCTGCTGCATGAAAGAGGCAGACAGATCCCTTTGTAGGGGTTTCCCAAGAAGGGGGGTTCACCTCATGGGCCTGGGACCCATGGGATGGGGTCCCAGAGTCAGCCTCCTGGGCCCCAAGCAGGTGCACTGCCCGGGGACACCTCATCTTCCAGAGCTCTCTCCTCCCTTCACAACCCTCTCCTAATCCTTCACAGAAAGAAGAGGGAAAAAAAGGCAAAGGAAAGAGGTTTTCTCCTCCACTTTCTGAAAATGAGATTTTAAAAATAACTGCAAGGCGGTGGCGGCACCAGGAGGGATTATCCAGGAAGAGTGGGCTGCACGGAGCAGGTCCAGCAGGGCCTCTGGCCCCAGTTCCTCGTGGCCACCCCACTCTCTGCCGTGACCCTTGTCTGCCCCTCAGGGAGGTGGGAAGGGGAATCATGTGGGGGAGCTGCCAAGAAGCGAGGTGACTGGATGCTGGAGGAGGAAGGCCTGTGAGGCTGTGACTGCTCTCAGGCTTAATGTCTTTGCCACCTCCCAGCTAGCCACTCTCCAGCCAAGCCACATGGCCTCCTGGGCGTCCCCTGGTCCTCAAGGCCTCATCTTTCCTACCGCAGGGCCTTTGCACATGCAGGACCCCCAGACCCTTTCCCCTCTCTGCACATGACACGCAGCCCTTACCCTCAGCTTCAGTGTCATTCCCCAGGAGGCTGCCCCTGACCGCAGAGCAATGCTGTCACAGCTCTGGGCAGTTTCCTCATCACAGTTGGCCTTCCTTCCTTCCTTCCCTCCTTCCCTCCTTCCTCATTCCTTCCTTCCCCCTCCCTCCTTTCTCTCTCTCTCTCTTTTCATTATAGTTGCCCTAATTTTTCCCCCTTGCCCTCCTCCACCCAGCCCACCCCTACTCCCACAGTCGACCCCACCCTGTTGTCCTTGTTCTTGGGTCATTTATATTATTAGTTCCTGGACTAGATCCTTCCCCTTCTTTCACCCCTTCTCCCCCACCCGCCTCCCCTCTGCACAAGGCAGCCTGGGCCTTGTCTCGTGCCTCTGTCAATTGTGCTCATTAAGTTCCTGTGTTAGGTAAGATCGTATGACATTTGTCTTTCACTACCTGGCTTATTTCACGGAGCATAATACGCTCCAGTTCCATCCTTGCTGTCATGAACGGTAGGCGTTTCTTCTTTCTTTCTGCTGTGTAGTTTCCCATTGTGTAAATGTACCACAGTTTTTTTTCTCCATTCATCCACTAATGGGCACTTAGGTTGTTTCCAATGCTTGGCTATTGTAAATAGCGCTGCTTTGGACATAGGGGTACATAGGTTCTTCTGAATAGGTGATTCAGGAATTTCAGCAGCTGGCGTTTCTTTTATCGATCCATTAACTTGTCTTTTACCTGACAGCTAGACTGTAAGCCCCCTGAGGTGGGGACTGGGGAGCGGACAATACTGGTCCCCCCCTCATCCCATGGGGGCTTATTATTTTAATACTTCAATGCCGGCCCTGCTTTTCTTTATCTTGGGGGGCTCCTTGGCCGCCAGCTGAAGGTGCCAGGGAAACAACTCTGGGAGCAGCACTCAACCCGTGACTGACAGGTGGGCGGGCGACTAGTGGGGCCTTTCTCCCTCAGACAGGAATGCCCAGTGAGGCTGAGCCCTAGTGGCTCCCTGAGATGACTGACTAACGTGCCTGATGACACCCCTGAGTTGGCCTCTTTCTGTCGCCTAGGGATGCCTCTCAGTGACCTCTTGTCCTCACACCACTACCGTAGGGCCTGCATGATGGCCTCCAGAGGTGGCTATGTTCCCATCCCTGGAACCTGTAACTGGTAGCTTACACGCAGGAACGGACTTAATGGCTGTGATTAAGTGAAGGGTCTTCAGATGGGGAGATTATCCCGGGTTACTGGGAGGTCATGCACTCACAGGTGTCCTTGTAGGAGGGAGTTTTGATATGAGTGGAAGAGAAGGAGGCCATGTAGTAGCTCCAGAGGCAGAGATGGGGTGATGTGGCCACAAGCCAAGGGATGCCAGCAGCTTCCGGATACTGGGAGAGGCAAGCACAGGGCCTCTCCTGCAGCCTTTGGAGGGGGTGCAGCCCAGTGACACTGTCTTAAATCCCCAGTGTGTGGTGTCAGCAGCCCTAGGAGATGAACACAACGTGCTTTGCAAAGCCAAACTAAGATACACCGGGTCTGCCTTCATTACTGTGGCAAACTGGAAGTTTTCCCTCCAGATGCCGGGAACCTGGCTGCCCAGGTGTGGACCTCATGCTCCAGCCTCCCTCGCAGCTAGCTGAGCGACCACGTGGCCAGAGTCTCACACCCTTTTGAGGCGTGAAGTTTACCATTTCCCCTGGCGTTTTAACCCTCTTCCCAGGGTTGGGACGCAAAGTGGCATGGCTCCATTCCACCCAGCAAATAAACACATTACCTTCCTCAGCCTCAGTTTCCCCGTCTGTAAAACAGGGCTGAAACCAGCTCACTGGAGATTAGAGGAGAAAAGCAATGGCCTTGGAGGAGGGATGTTATAACAAAATGGAGCAGTGCCGCCCCCAGGGCTGGCATCCTTGCCACCTGGGACCAGAGCCTGGGGGCTGAAGGGCCGCCAGTCTTATGGGGGCGGTGGGCCAGGGCTGGAACCCTCTGTCCTCCTCCGGAAGCCCTTGAAATGCACTGCAGGTTCACTAGCGCAGCTCATAGCTGGAGGTGGCACAGGAAAGGGCTGGAATTTCCCAGAACTGCGAGCGACACACAGCTCCGGCCCCTGTGCCTTCGCATGGGAGCAAGCAAGGCCCTCCCCACACAGGATGCCAGGGGGGTCTTTTGGGGAAGAGGGGTTTCCGCCCTCCCGCCGGGTGTCTGGCCCAGACAGGTGCTCAGGCTCCCTTTGGCGGACAGACGGAGCAGCTCCCCACTGGCAACCACGCTGCCCGCCCACCCACTCACAGCACCTTCCTAGGCCCCCGCGGGGTCCTGGGCCAGCCCTGCCTGACCCCTGTCTCAGGGCCTGTGGAGAGGCTGATCGGGGGCTGCTGAGCAGCCCTGAGCCCAGAATGCCTGTGGGACCGGGTGGCTTCCGTCCAGAGTGGCGTTCGGCCTGCTGGGTCGTGGCCTGGTCGCTGTGTGAGCTCTTCCGTGTCAGCCGGGCTGTGGACGCCAGAGTGACCTGAGCATCCAGGGAAGGGAGGGGCCTGGGAGCCCTGAACCTGGGTGGCTGGGTAGAGGTGGCGGGGGTGGGGGCTCTGGAGAGGCAAGTGAGCTGCAGGGGTGCGAGGGAAGGGCTCAGTGCCTGCTCACCTCCCTGACCTCCCCCTCCCAGCCCAGCCCACGTCCAGGTGGGGCCCCTTTAAATGCAAGGTTCTTTCCTCCTCTGGGAGGCCCCTCCCCCAGTCTCCCGGGCAGCCAGGTAAACAGCCTGACCCCCAGGCTGCGGACATGGCCTCCCCCTGTTCCGGGGACCCCAGCAAAGCAAGTCTGCCGCCTCCTGTACCTACTCCAGGTGGGGCCCTAGGTTGGGGGGGAAGGAAGGACGAGGCCCAGCAGGTGCCTGTGGCATCTGGGGCTGTGAGCATGTGACAGAGGAAGCAGCCATCCCAGCCCCTTCTGGAGGGCAGAGGCTCTTCAAGGTCACACAGCAGGCCAGGGCTGGGCGGCAGGGACCCCAGCCCACAACCCACAGCCCATTCTTCCTGCCCTAGCAAGGACCCACTGCCCTGCGGCCCTCCACGGGTCCTGCAGCCCTTGCACCCCGAGCCTGGAGACAGGGCAGGGTCCTCCTCACTCCCCAGGGCTCCCTCTGGGTTGCCCTCCGGCCCTGCTTCCCCACCACATCCTTGAACACCCACTGCTGCACCCAGAAGTACCCTCCCCCTGCGGGGGAGGCGGAGTCACAGCCCCACCTGAGGGGAGCTCACCGCTCAGAATTTTGGATCCTGGTCACTGACCCTCTTCCGGTCTGTGCTGTCCTAACAGTGGGGACCTCTTCTATCCTGCGGGGCCCGGACTCCTCTTAAAGGACCCACCCCCAGCCACTCAGGCCCTGGTCATGCCCTGGCCTTGTCCTCTCTGACTGCAGCCCTGGCCCCGGCCCCAGGGGTCTCCCCCAGCTCAGGCCACCTGGAGCTGGACCCCAGCACTCCTGGGGGGTGGGTGCAAAGTTTCTAGCAAGTTCCCACCTCCTCTCACCTGTCCTACCTCCCTCTCTCCCTTTCCCTCGCCCCCTCTTCAGGGTCACCACACCTCACACCCTCCCCTCTAGCCCCCTCTTTTTTGTGGTATCAGCCTGGCAAACCCCAGCTCTCTGCCTACCCCTCTCCTGGGCCCTTACAGCTGAGCTGGAGAAACTGCACCACACCGATGCCTGCCTGCGGGGCCTTCCATGGGGCTGGGCCCCTGCCTTCCCCTTCCGCCCCATCTTCCTCCAGGGCCCCTGCTCACTGTCCCTCCTGCCCCTGCTCACTGTCTGCCGGTGGCCTGGCTCCCTCCCTCACTGAGAAGCTGCAGCCTGGGAAGAGGGCTCCCGTGGGTTCCAGGAGCACCCGCCCACCCGCACCTGTGCCCACGGGTGCTGCCCTCCCTCCCTCCCCCCGCGCCCACCCCAGCGGCCTTCCTGCTGGCCCTGTGCCTTCCCTCCTGGTCAGCCCCCACCCCCCTTCCCTCGGCCACATCAGGACGCTTGGTCTCTTCCCAGGACCTTCCCGTGTCACAGCTCTGTGCTGCTATTCATCCTGTCTCTTGACCCCACTTCCCGTCTAGCAACCCAGTTTCTCTGATCCTCCGTGACAGCGAAACTCCTCAAAAAGGTTATTTATACTCAGTGCCTCCCAGCTGTTCCTTCCACTTGTTCTCAAACTCACTTGAACCAGCCCTTCCTTGGAGCACATCGCAGGAGCAGCTGAACTGAGGCCAGTGCCTCCTCGGTGCCACCGGCCGGCAGCTCCTGGGCGCAGCCCTCCCTCCCGGGGGCTCCCGGTCTCCCTGGCTGGCTCTCCCTCCTCTCCCGGCCTGGTGAGGGGAGAGGGTTTCTTCTATCCCCACAGCTCTCACGACCTCACTCAGCTCTGTGCCCTCCAATGCCACCCACCAGGTGTCCCCTGGCCTGGAGGCCCCACCCCAGCTGCAGGCTGAGCCAGCTTCCGTGGCTTGTGTAAAGGCACCCCCCGCCCCCCAATGACTCAGCACGGCTGGCCCAGTTCCCACCTTTCTGCCCGTTGCTGAGGCCAAGACCCTCCGTGTCTTCCTTCTTTCTTCGCTTTGCCCGCGAAGGACTATCAGCAAGTCCTGCCATTTCTACCTTCAAGGAATGGTCAGGATCTGACCACCTCGCAGCACCACCCCGGCCTTGCCCGCAGCCCCTCCTGGCTGCCCGCCTGCTGCCCTGGGCGCCGCCTCCCGCCTGCCCGCAGCACAACCCGCACCCTCAGCTGGCCAGCGAGGCAGAGGGCGTCACTCACACCGCGCGCAGGGGGCTCTCTCCTCGCCTCCCGGGGCCCCACCCACAGCTGCCCGCTCTCCGCAGCCCCTCCTGGCGCCTGCCCGTCCGTTGGTGCTGCAGGCGGGGGCAGGCCAGTGGCTCCAACAGAAGGGCAGCCCTGCAACTTCAGCTGCTCACGCCGACGCCTCGGGGAGGGGGCCCCGATCCACAGACAGGATGGGCTGCTTTGGGTGCAGGCACCACCCTTCAGCCCACCTGGTCGGAGGCTCCTGCAGCTGTCCAGGGTGCTGGGCACCTTAGGCTGGCCCCCCACGCCCTCTTGGGAGCTGTCCGTGGTGCTGGGAGCCACGGTTCTCAGGTTGGCCCTGGGGCTGAGCTAAGGAACAGGTGAGAAGGCAGGTTCGCCAATGCCTTCCCATTTGCCAGGGTGGAAGCATGTGCTCGATTGTTCCTGTTTCCTAGAAGGAGGAACTGAGGTGCAGGGAAGCTCAGTGGCTGGTCCAGGCTCCCCCAGGCAGAAGGCAGACCCTACCAGCTCACAGGTAGAAGGCAGGTCTACCAGCTCTGCCCCGGAGTGCACAAGGCCCGGGTGCGTGGCCCACCATGTCTGCCTGGCACACACAGTGCCTGAGAGTGTCTGTGTGAGGGGACAAGGTCACCCCCAGGCTCCTGAGCCCGGAGGGTGCGGCCAAGGGGACGGGTGGCCCAGCGGGTGTTCCGAGTCAGAGTGAGGATGTGGGGCAGCAGCCTGAGCTGCCGCTGGGGCCCGGGATGGGCTTCCAGGGTGCAGGGACCCCAAGCCAGAGGCAAAGGGCTGTGTTCATATGCACATGAACTTCTGAGAGTGGCTCCCTTGGGGCAGCCCCTCCAGGAATCCACGTACGGCTCTGTCAGACCTCAGGACAGAGACCTAGAGGCTTCACGTTTTCCTTCCACCTGCCCCCAGGCAGGCGCCCAATGGACAGAACCAATGCCCACACAGTACCCGGTGGCACCCATTCCTTCGAGACATTCAGGGCCTTTCCGCGCTCCAGCGTTTGCGCGTGCTGTCCCCTCCGTGGTCTCGTCTGCCCTCCCTGTTATTCTGTCTGTGTGGTGGCTCTGCTGGCTGCATGGTGGTCACTTATCCTTATCACCCGTGACCCGTCCCGCAGGCCTGGTCATGTCCCAGGAGATCCCCTTCCCGGACATCTACGGCGGGGACACGCAGCTCTGGGAGGCGCACTTCCGTGGCATCGGGCGCGCCTACCGCGTACTGGGCAAGGAGGACGACTTCGCCATCCGTGTGCTCACGGAGGACTTCACGCTGCCCTTCCCGTTTGCCTGGCCCCCCGGGCCCGACCCTGCCAACGGGCCGCTCTTCTATGACCCGCGGGACCGCACCGGCTTTGACTTCCTGCTTCGGGGCCCAGGGGCACCACCGCCGGCGCTGCTGCGGCCCCTGCACAACACAGCGCAGGCGGCCCTGCGCAAGGAGCACCTGGGGCGCCTGGCGTTGAGGTACGCGCAGGCAGGCGCTGGCCAGCGGCCGGGCCTCGTGGTCCTCGCTCCTGGGCCCACCACCGGCACCTCCTTCAAGGGGCCAGCGGGGTCTGAGCCTGCCACCCCCAGTGGCACCCCAAGACTTGTCTAGCCCCTGGCATCCCCCAGAAAGTTAATAAAGAGTGCTTCTGCTTCTCCCACCCCTCTGAGGCTCTTAGCTGGACACGCCTGGACAGGCATCTGGTCCCTGCTGGGCCCTGATCCCAGCTCTGCCCCTGGGCCAGGCCTGGTCAACCGCGGGGCAGGTGGCCACATGGGTCTCAAATGGACAGGGAGAGAAGGAGCCAAGTCGGTGTGTCAGAGTGGACAAGGGTGGCCAGTGGCTGCCAGAGGGAAGGGCACCCAGGATAGGGAAGGTGGGGGCCAGGCTCCCACAGTGCCTGCCCTCTGGGCCCTAGTCACAGTCCTGGGTGGGTGTAGGGGGCTCTATCCCACAGGTCAGGACACCAACGTCCTGGCTCCTCTAAGGAGCAGCTGGGACCTGGTCCTGGAGTGTCTGACTCGATGTTCAGCAGTTTTCCATTTCCCACGAGTGCAGAGGTGCAAAGGTGGGGTGGAGAGGCCAGAGGGAAGGACATAGGGGTCAGAGCAGAGAGGAGGAGACTCAAGGAGCAGAGAGAACAGGGTGGGTGGGGGATAGGCTGTGACAGGAAAGGGCCACCAAGGCAGAAAAGCCACACTGTGCACCCTGGGTCTTCCTCCTCCGACCCGTGCGCTGAGGTCCAGGGTTTCCTCTCCCTGGGGGTGGATTCCAGGGGTGCCAGCGAGGTAGGGGCTGGGAGGGCGCATTCTCACTTGAGTGACGATAGAATCAGATCGTTACCTCATTCCCCTTTCTTCTTATTTGAGGTTTATTTACAGCTTCCTAGTTGTGGGTAGAAATGTTGTTGTCTCTGAATTCTCGCTTGGAGAATCACGACAGGAAATGCCCACTCGGAGGAGAGGGAGGTGTCGGGCCGGGAGAGATGTTCACCCTCCCCACAGGTGGCCCCGTGAGACCTGTAGCTCCTGCTCCAGCCTCCGTCCCAGCCATGGACTCGTCTCTGCTTTCACAGAGGTGCCTGGTTACCTGCCGCAGTCAATCGACAGCAGCAATGAAGGCATTCGGCATTAACACCCTCTAATGTATATTCATTGTGTGGGTTCCCCCGAGAAGCAACCCCTACACCTGACTTCAAGTGCAGGAGGCTCACTTGGGAGGTGGCACTTGGAGACATGGGGAGGGGAGTGAGGATGGGAGAGGAGGAGGGAAAGAAGCCTGTGACAGGTGTGGCACACGGCAGGTGCCTCCTATGGGCAGCTGCAGCTCCCGTGGGGACCCTGGGAGGCAGTGTGGGGCACGCCTCAGCCCTGTCCCACCCCAGGGACAAGCTACCCTCCCAGGGATGCTGACCCTGTGGGGGGCTGAACGCATGCCGTTCTCAAGACCGGAAATGGGGAGTAACCACTGAAACCCCCTCGTGGACAAGTTGGCAGGGTCATTTGGTGACTCTAGAGTGGGATAAGAATTTGGGGTTTATATTTAGTAAGTTTTTTAAGGAGAATTTTTTTTTTTTTTTTTTTTTAGAAATGTGACTGGGATATAGCATTGCTGAGCAGAGGGGCTGGGCACCCCAAGGGTCCCCGTTCCATTCTGGTGCAGGTAGAGCCCTGGGGAGAGGGTGGGATGCGGGGGGCACCAACTCAGGAGCCCTCGGCTGGGCTCTCTCTGCTCGGAAGCCACCCTAGGCATCCCAGGGGTGCAGAAAACATCACGTCCATTGGTGTTCAAAGGAGCCAACTTCCCAGTTTCCCAGGAGCAGGGTCCGGAGGGGCCCCGCCTCTCTGCTCCAGTTTCCGCGGGAAAAGACTCTGAGGAGCATCGAGGATGTTTAATTAATTGCAATTACAATCTTCAAAGGAAGCCAAGAGTTGAAAGTTGTGTCTAATTACTGTGTTGTGATGTCAGCGGGCTCCCCAAATTGATTGTGTAGAATTTCTGATGGAGGATTAATTGAGTTGCCGTGAGGGCCCACTTGGTGTCCCTCCCTGTCGGATAAGGGCTGGGCTGGAACGAGTGACAAGGAGCCCTGGGCCAGAGGAGACCAAAGGCCGCTGCCTGGAGGACGGTCTCCCGAAGGTCCCCACGGCCAAGGCCTGGATGCGGAGAGGAGGCTGGGTGGCCAGAGGCTCCTGGGCGATCACCGGTCACCAGGTGGCCCTTCAGGCCGGACCTGAGCCCCAGCACCTCCCATTTGTCGGGGGAGGGTGGGGTGGCCACCGCTAGCCAGTCAGCTGCGGGGACCACTGACATCGACCACTTCCGGGCCCCAGCACCTAGGAGGTGCTTGAGACAGTGGCTTCATCATCCCGACTCCGGGGTCCCTGCCCATCGTGACAAATAGCCACCGTTGTCCCTGGAGATTCTGGACTTGTTTCCTCCCGCAGCGCAACGGAGTCTCCCCTGAGGGTTGCAGGGAAGCGGGGGGCACCCGGGTTGGGCAGGGGCAGCAGGCAGGAGGGGCTCCGGGGGTGATGCAGACCCTGCAGGCGAACGGGCATGCTGGGGACACGGGCTGGGCACAGCAGCAGGACAGGTGTGGTGTGGCTGAGATGCTGGCGGGCCCGGCAGAGGTGCTGGTGGAGCCGTTGGGCTGCTCACCTGTGAACTGGGCCCCAACGCGGGGCGTGCAGGGGGCCCCCCTCTGCAGAGACCTCGGCAGGGGACTCCAGGCCCTATTCGGGCCCTGAAGTCAGCTCTCGCCCCAGCGACCCCTAATTCCTGAGTGCTAACGAGCCCGAAATTAAATAAAGAAAGGAGCTGATGGCCAACACCCCTTCTCTCCCCAGCACCGGAGACTTAATGAGAATCTCGAGGACAGACAGAGGCCGGGACAGGGTGTTGAGGGCCGGGTGTTTAGGAGGGTGTGGGGCCTGGAGGCATACAGGGTGTTCTGACATTCAGGGATCCCCTGGGATCACATGGACCCCAGGGACAGGGTGTGCCTGAGAGCTGCCCCCCTGAGTCCCATCAGTCCCCCTTTCTCCAGCCGGGGAAACTGAGGCATGCTCAGTTCAGGGCCTGGCTTGGGCCACGGGAAAGACAGCTGCTCCCAGGCATCGAGGTCTTGTACCGAAGGCTCAAAGCCCCTCTGTCTGTGGCAGGTGGGGGTCCTTGGGGTGGGCCTCTGTCCCCTGACCCTGGCCAGGCCACCACCACAGGCCGTGCTGGGCGGCAGCCAGTTCCCAGGCTGAGTGCTGGAAACGGCCTCAGGGAGACCCTGCGCACCCCTTAAAGCCGCGATTGTTCTGAATCGGAGGCTCCGAGGTGCCCGCCCACCCCTCCCGCGCACTTCCTCGCCCCTGCAGCGGCTCCACATTCATCACCGCTAATTGCTGGCGGCAGCCTTTCTGTCAGGAGCCGTGATTCCTGGGATGCAGAGGAAGAAAAGATGGTTCCTTTCAGGAAGCCGGGAGGAACCAGGCCAGGCCCGGAAGAGGTGCCAGCCCCGGCCGCCCCCGTCCAGGGGCTCCCGCGTGACAAAGGGGGCTCCTGGCTGCGGCTGACACTCAGGGAAATGCCCGCATCCGCCATGTTCACGTGTTTTTCTGAAGTTGCCGTGAGTTTCCTGGAAACGGAGGAGGGTTTTTTCCTTTCTCCTTTTTTGGCAACAACAGCTGGGAATAAGTTGACACTTTCTAAAAACTGTCACTTATTGCTTGGGAAGGAGCAGGAGGAGCCCCTCACTTGCCAAGACCCCGGGCCCTGGTCTGGCTTTGCCGGGGGTCTGTGGTGGGGGGTCAGGGGATGACCGAGTCCAGGAGGGGTGGGGGGCACCGTCCGGGGCCCCAGGGACAGAGGGAGCGGCAGAGCGGGGTCTCTGTGTGTTGCTCATTTTTACCACTGTGCTCCTGTTTTCATTTTTATTGGAACACGTCTCAAGTCCGTTTGAAAACGGAAATATTTGGTTGCTATTTTCTTTTAATCAGGGTATTGTGTCTGATGTCTATTAATTCTGGCCACACCTGTGAGAACCCAGGCGTGCAGCACTTCCAGGGCCCTGCGTGTGTGGCACACTTGCTTGTGTCTGTGTGTGCGGGCCTGCGCGTGTGTGTGTGTACCGGCGCTGGCTAGTGTGTTCCAATGCGTCTGGCAGTACACAGGCACACACATGTTCGCACACATGCGTGTCTGTGTGCATGCATGTGCATGCATGCCGGTCTGCGGGAACCTGCACACAGATAACACAAAGGCCTTTGCAGCGCTCAGTCCCAGCAGGGCTCCGAGTGCTGAGTTCAGGTTCACTTTCCTGATGAAGAGACAGGCCGTTAAGGCTGAGGGAACTTGCCTGAGGCCCCCCAAACGACAACTACCCCAGCCTGGACTCCTGGGTCTGCAAGGCCCACTCGAAGGTGCAGAAGTCCGTGCACCGTGGGACAGGCGGGTGGGGCAGGCGGGACATGGTGTTCCGGGTGCTTCCCGCCTCCCCATCTCCCCCTCCCTTCCTGGCTGGCTGCTGACCTCCCTGGACTGCCGGCCCCCCCAGGCTCAGGCTCCCCCGCAGCCCCTCCTCATCCCCGTACAAAACCGTTTCGTGTGTCCGCTGTAGCCCTAGGAAACGGTGACCCTTTTTGAGCGTCTGCAGCCTAGCTCCGCTTGTGTCCCTGCCTCATTGCTTGGCGAGGCTGCCTGGCTCCTTCCTTCTCATCACCCTCCATCCTCCCGGGAGGAAGCCTGAGCTTCCGGCTGGGTCAAAAAGACTCAGGCTCACACCCAGCTGTCATCCCATCAGCTGTGCCGTTCCGGGCAGGTGTCCAAGCCTCAGCCTGCTCCCTCGTCTGTGAGGTGGGGTGAAGTGAGAGTGTGTGATTGCAGACGGGGACCCCCAGAGGACGGGGGGACCGGGTGGGGAAACCAACCCTGCCGCCTGCTAGGAATCTCCTGGTCTCCGGGCGTGCCGGGCCCCCTCCGCCATGCTTCGGAGCCTCAGCTCAGGACCAGATGGTGTTTGGAGCATTTTAATAAGAGCTATTTGCAGTGTTGCTGCCATAAAAAATTCCTGCTTAATGAGCGAAGGCATGTTGGTAGCCAGTTAAAGGCACTTGGATGTTTTAAATATTACGTACGTTGTGTTCGTGTTAACAAACCTGATTTTTAATTACACCTTCCCTGCTGCCTGGCTGGGCTGAGGACAGGGGGTAGAGAAAAACACCAGGCAAAACAAGCATGGTTTGTTGTCGGAGGCGACAGTCATTTCCCTGGACGCCCGTCCCAGGCACGGCCCGACGCACACACAGACACGCGGCCTGGCAGGGGGTCCCGGCGCCACCGCCGCCCACCCTCCTCTCTCAGTTACAGACCCAGATGCAGGGTCACGTGCTGAACCCTGATCCTCGTCGCACGGAGTCCTGACCCCGGTTGAACACTGAGCCTATGTGGGTCCTGTCCTGAGCCCTGAGCCCTGAGCCCTGGTTCCAGGCTGAACCCTGACCTTGGTCATAGAATGGGTCCAGAATTTAGTCGTAGGCTGAGCCCTGACCCTGGGCACTCGTTGGCCTGATTACACACTTAGCCCTTGTGCCCGTCACGGCCTGGGCACTGGTCCCAGCTATGAACTGAGCCTCCATCATGTGCATGGACTAAGCGCTGGACATGCCTTTGCAACCTCAGCCCCTGCAAGTGCCTCCATGGGGACAAGCATGGAGCCTCTGTCCCTGCAGGGAAGCCCAGGGCCCCAAGGTCAGCGATGCTGTGATGAGCTCTTTGCTGATGGCTGAGCTATGACACCCAACTTCCTGGACACCCAAGCATCTTCCCTTCTCAAATTCAGTCCACGCTGTTCGTGCCTGCTTCCCGGTGAGGGCTCAGAGACCCGTGAGGACCTGCTGGTCTCCAGCGGCTGCTGGGTAGGTCCCTCATTCGCCAACCACCCCTGGCATACCCTGTCAGCTTCAGCTTTTACAGATCTTGTGGTGACGACTCCCACATCACTGTGGCTGCTGCCAGCATCTCCAGGGTTGGGGAACTGGGCAGGGTGCGGGGCCCTAGGCAGGACCATCCTCACCTGGGGCCCCAAGAGGATTGGCTCCTGGGAGGCCAGGCGAGCCAGCCTTGGGGCGGAGCTGTGCACAGAGGAAGAGGCCCATGCAGGTGACGGTCCCCTGCAGACAGCCCCTGTTGCCACCACCAGCGTTTAAATGTCTAAGCAGGGTCACACCGCATGTGTAAAGTGGGACAAGAATTCACCCTGCAAACCCCTTGCAAATGCCGGCCCGGTTCCAGAAAGTGGTCGAAGCACAGACTCCTGCCCTCCTGGAGCGCGCGCCTTCATGCATCAGTCCTCAAAGTGTGCGCCCTGGAACCCCACGCGGGGCCCCCAGATGCTTTCAGGAAGTCCACAAGGTCAAAGTCTTGCCCACAGCAGTGGCCACATGTCCTCCACCTCTTTTGTGTTGACGCTGGAGCGTAGGGCACAGTGACCGGCGAAGTGACTGGGGTTGCGCCCAGGTCACAGCGCTGTCCCCCAGCGCCTCACGGGAGCTTCAGTGCCACACGCAGGCAAAGCTGAAGTGGCTGCTTTTGTGGGGAGAGCTGCAGCCCTGGTGGTCTTCCCTGAGCGAGAGTCTGCAGCTGGACATCAGCCCTGGGTCTACGACCGTCTGTGGGCCCTTCTGGGCTTATGAGCAGGGACCACTGAGGACAGGCCAGCCAGCAGTAGGGGCCAGTGGGGACCATGGCTACAGCCTCAGAGGCACCTGTGCTGACCCGACTCTGGTCCAGTAGCACCGTGGCCCTGGTGGTCCCTCCAACTCCCTGGGACCTGCCTCTCACCTGGGACATGCGACAGTTCCACCTTCCTCGCAGGTCTTCTTTGCAATGGGCTGGGTGTTTGTGGAGGTTCTGAAAATGACCCCAGCGACCACTGGAAATGATAACTTTCCTGCAAACCTTATGAAATAGTCCTCATATGTCTGTTTTCAAGAGGGGAAACTGAGGCCCAGAGGAGGAAGCTGGGCTGCCAGGGTCCTCCATGAGCGAGGACGGACCCCCGCCAGCTCCCCTCAGCCCCAGGGGGTCCTCCCGCCCCGCACCCAACCCGCCTGCAGCTCAGGCCTCTGCAGATCCCAGTTCTTGGGTGACTCCCGTGTCTGCAGCTGACTGTTGCCATGGCAACTGCCTTCTCGGGGCACATGCTGCTGCCCTGGAGGCCGGGGCAGATAGATGGACGGACAGACAGAAAACTGGAGCCCAATGGGCTGGGACGGTGGCTGCTCATCGCCGTGTCATTGGCGGACGTGAGCGGGCACTCGGGGACACGCGGTCATTGTCACTGCAGGGAGGAGAGGGGCACAGGGCTGGGGTTAGGGCCTGGGTGGGCTGGCAAGGTGCATTTTAAGATGACACCCCTCGCCTCAGATGCTGACAGGCCAGCTCTTGTCACCTCCTTTCTGAGTGAGCGTGTCGGAGACCATTGCCCCTC
This sequence comes from Noctilio leporinus, assembly GCA_004026585.1. Taxonomy (NCBI): domain Eukaryota; kingdom Metazoa; phylum Chordata; class Mammalia; order Chiroptera; family Noctilionidae; genus Noctilio; species Noctilio leporinus. Next base: position 36,292 of record PVIW01002143.1, read on the forward strand.
CTGGATGGTGGAGGGGGGCCGAAGCGGGGCCGCCTATGTGACCCCACAGCAGCTGCCCCACCCCGATCTGCTCTCCTCAGCTGGGGCTGGGATGCAGTGGGAAGACTCGTGGAGTGACCGGCCCCACACAGGACACTTGTCACCCTGTCATGTTGGTTTTAATCAGCCAGTGCCAGGCTGGCTGGGGAGCCGAGGAAGCGCCTTACTGAGGGGATACACCCCCGCCCTGGCCCTTTCGGAAGTGAACTCGGTTGGAAGGACCTGGAATCCACCGCTGGGCCAGGACGGAGCTCGGGGCTGGAGGCCCAGCTGCCAAGAATGCAAATGCTAATTAAAGGAGAACTTAATCCTCTCCCTCAACTACCTGCTATCTCCAGCGAATGAGCGAAGGTTTTCTGCGGCTAATTAATGTTATCGCTCTTTAGCTTTATTTACATAAGCAGATAGAATTCACAGCGCTTTGGAGGAACTGAAGGGGAAACCCAAAATTTTTCCTTCCCGTGAAAGAAATTAATTACCTTGATCCTCCCTCCTGTATTCTAATCACTGCCTTGCAGCCCCTCTCAGCTGCCTCTGCCCGGGTGGGGGCCCCGCAGATGAACCCGGACCTTGGTCTGCACGAGGGGGCCGCGGTGAGGGGCGCCGGGCAGCGGGGTGGGGAGGGCAGCCGTCCACCGGGTAAGGCCCTGCCAGGCGATGATTATCTGCAGCTTCTGACGCGCGGCGTCTTTGTTACCCGGTTAAATAGACTCTAAATACCACATTAAAACCTTGAACGGTTCCTGGCAGATTAATAAATCATTTTGACCGCTCTGATGCTTGGCGCATTTTTGGGGGTGGTTTGAGCCTGTGTGGCGACTGTGCCCTCGGTCGCTTCCCTGGGGGGTCCATGCCTGGCGTCCTCCGTGGGAACCCTGAGATGGGGCAGCAGGAAGGTGGGGTGCTGCTGGGGAACCCGCGGGACTGGCCCGTCACCGGAGGAAATGAAGATGCAGAAATCCAAACTGCCGGCTCGCACGGTGCTAGGGTGGGAGCGGGGGGCACACTGGCGTGCCGGGGCTTGGCCAACACTCGGCACCAGGCTTCATGGAGCCCACGTGGTCCCCGGCCACGGTTTCCACCCCTGTGACATGAGGTGAGGCTGCTGTACTGTGCGCCTCAGGGCTGGGGGTGGGGCACACGCCTGGAAAGCTGTGGACCGGCCACAGGGCTCAGTGACCACCCTCCCTGACCCCCGCCTCTTCATGGCTTCCCAGGGCAGGGGCCTGACCCTGACCCTGACCCTGACCCCCGGCAGGTGAGTCTGGAGCCACACCCCCCCTGTCCTGAGGCTGGAACTTCTGAAGAGCCCAGGCTGGGGAGAAAGGGCCCGTTTCCTTCAGGGGAGAGAAGTCACCGCACTTTGAAGCCATGTCCCCCACCCACCCACTCAGAGCGCAGCAGCGTAGAGCCTGAAAAAGTTTGTCCCTGCAAAGACGTTCTGGTCTGTTTTTCCCTCCTTGACGGAAGGGAAGCTGGGTGGAGAGCAACTGCCCAAATGGAGGCGGAAATCAGTCCTGCAAGGGAGAGGAAGGAAGAGGCCCAGCCAGGAGACGTCCCGTCCCCCTGGGTCCTTGTCCCCAGGCCCACCTGCGCCTCCTTCTCTGAGCCTGGGGACAGCCTGTTCTCGGCTTTGGTGGCCTGTCCCTGCCACCTCTCCTCCCTGCCCCCCAGGAGTTCCCCCTTCCCCTGCCCCAGAGCCTGCGGAAAACAAAATGTCTACTTCCTAGCACCACAAAATCTTAAGAAAACTAAAACCAAAACAATAACAACAACAAAACCAAACAAAAACAAAAAACTTAAACGAGTGGAGACACTAATTTTTTTTTCTATGTTGAGATTTAAAAAGTGTTATTCTGTTACAGTTGTCCCAATTTCCCCCTCTTCGTCCTCCTCTGCCCTTAAAAATATAGATTATGCTGCTTTCCTGTTGAGCAACAAGGGACCAGGGCCACAGGGCCACAGGGCCACCTGTGGGCAGAGCAGGGCGGAGAGAAGGCACAGGGAGAACCTGCAGACGCGGGGCCTACGGGCTCCACCTATGGGGACCGGCCCAGCCAACGGGGCACCTCGGAGAAAACCAGCCTCGTCACGGCTCCTCCGTGTCTTTTCGTGTCTCAACAGCTCATTTCTTCTTAGTGTTGAATAAGATTCCCTGGTCTGCATGCAGCAAGCTAACCCCTGCACCCAGGGGTCCCACTGCTAGTTTTCACTGAGCGCCCCAGCCACGCCCAACCGCATCCATCTTCGACCCAGTGGGGCTCAGGTACAGCTTGTTGATGGCTGGCAGGTGGAACCGGTGGCCGAGGGGGTGGCTGCCCGACCCCGCACAGAACCGTCCCCAGCAGGTGAAAGTGATGAGGAGCTGGGACAGGGGAAGCTGCCGGGGGCTGGAGGTGTGGCTTGTGGGGGTCACGTCCTCTGCCGAGCTTCCATTCGCATGTCTGAAGACGGGGACAGGGAAGCAGCGGCCCATGAGGCCCTCAGGCAGCCTCAGTAGGACACTGGTGACGGGTGAGCAGACCTGGCAGCTGGGATGGCACGTCCAACACGGGAGTGCGGGGGTGGAAAGAAGGGGTTTAGTTTCCAGGTGGTGCACCGGGAGCGAGGGAGACAGCACCTGCGCCCACACCCACAAGTCCCACGGGGAGGCTGGGGCCCTGTGGGTGACAGGGGAGCCAGCCGGGATCCTCCCTTTCGGGTCACTTAGAAGAAGCACAGGTCCTGCCACCTCCCGGATCGATCTGGCTGCGTTCGCTGTTGTAGCCAATAGCTGAGATGTCATGGCTGCAATGTCTGTCTCTTCCTCGTGCCAAGTCTGCTTTGGGTCGGCAGGGGTGAGGCTGGGGACTCTGCTCCACTGCCACCCAGCGCTCCAGGATGGCGGGGAGGTGGGCTGTGCCTCTCTGGGGAGGGACGTGGCACCCCTCTGGCAGCCCAGGGGGAACCGGGGGCAGGCAGCCTGGCTCGTCCCTGTTGCCCCACAAGGAACGGCCTCAAGGGGCGTTTGCTTCACTGCACCGTGGGGACACCAGGGGCTGGGCACCTGGGAAGGGGCCAGTCCGAGGACCGCATGCCAGCGGTGCTTGATTCAGGCTCAGTGCTCAGCCCTGCCACTGGATGCGAGTGTGCCCCCCTTCTCTGGTGCCTGGGCGCCTTGCATTTCCCGGCAGGAGGGGTGAGGCTTGGGGCTGCGAAGGGCCCTGCAGGGGCAGTTGGCTGCCAGCCGAGTGGGGTGGGAGGGGACAGCGGTGGCTCAGCCACTCTCCGGAAAGTGACATTTGGAAGGAGGCGAGCCTGGGGCTCACTTAACATTTGGTGCCACCAGTGAGGGCTCCCTGGGGCCAGCTAGACGCTGGGCTGTGGGGGTTGGCAGGGGACATGCAGGCAGGATTTAGGGGACTCAGAGGTGCGCTTACAGTGGGCAGCTGCCGCTCCTGCCCAGCAGGCGGGGCGGGGGCGGGAAAGCGACCCGGAGCCTGGCCCTCTCTTCCACCTGCGTCTCCGGCCCTGGACCTGGTCCTCATGGCTAGTGCTGAGTCATGGCTGATGTCCCTGCCAGCTGTCATCATGGTCTTCCCCCATGACACGCCAGCCGCCTCACTCCAGACCCCTCCGGCCTCTCTGAGGGCGGGCTTCCCTGGGACCCGGCGCCAGGGCCACTTCCTTGGTTGGCCTTGTCCTGGCGTGTGGAGAGTAGGTCCCAGTGTGTCCTGCCCTTCAGGGTGCCTGGCCTGTCACCCCCAGCAGGAGCAGCAAGTGGCCCTTCCTGGCTGAAGGTACAGCCTTGCCCACCAGCTGCCCCAGACTGAAGCCGGCCTTCACCCCTTCCCCCTGGGGCCAGCGCTGGGGTGAGCAGGAGAAGCAGGTGTGTGAAGGCAGGATTTCTCAGCAGTGGGCCACGCGGAATCCAGGACCGATGCTCCGGCCACCTTCCTAGCCGCCTCCCTCCCGCTCTGTTTCCTCCCCAAGAGCCTCCTCTGCCACCCACCTCCCTGACGGCCAGCTCCTCAGGGGCAGAGGGGACAGGGTGCTCTCTGTCCCTCCCTCCAGGGAGGCTGTGGACCCTGGTGGCCCGTCCCATGCTCTCCAGGACTCTGAATTCTGAGCAGAGGGTGGAGCTAGTTGGTCTCGGTGGCCGCCTCCAGGAGAAGTGGTCATTTCGTCACTCCAAGCAAGCAAACGGGCCTCTGCTTCCTGTTTTAGGTGCTTTCCCAGTTCACCCCCAGGGCCTCTTTGGTACAGGCAGAGGTGCCTGCTTTGTTTTGATTGGTACTTGAAGTCGCTAGGCCACTTTACACAAGGGCACTGAAAATAGATGGACAGGTCAGGGAAGGCTTCCTGGAATAGGTGGCCATGAGGGGTGGCTTAGAATCAGCTATCTGGTTGGAGCAGAGGCTCCTCCAAGGCTCTGAGAAGTCTCAGCTCTTTGTCCTCATTGCTGCCTGCTGTGAGTGATGATACAGTAGCTAATGAAGCTGGAAAAGTGTGTGAACCTTGGGATGTGTCCTGCCTTGCAGCTCCTAGGACCCTGGGAACAGCCAGCATGTGAATGATGCAGGGCCCAGAGGCCTCGGTGACCCCTGGGGACAGCCAGCCAGGTGCTGCCGTGGGAGTGAGGCCAGCAGCCTGCACATGCTCACATCAGTCCAGCTGGCATCGCTGGGCCAGGGACGAACGATTGTGGCTGAGCCCCGTTCGCATGACCGACAGGTACCATTGTGAACAAGTACATGATTGTCATTTGAAGCTGCTGAGTTCGGGGACACTGTTACACAGCAGCAGCTGACTGACACACAGCACTTCACCTACAGATGCTTGGACACCGTCCTGCTCTCTGTGGGGAAGTGGGAAGTAATGCAAACTTCACAGTCAGCAAGACATGGACGCAAATTGCTCTGGTGAACCTGGCCCCCCACCTGGATGTGTCATTTCACGTCTCCGAGGCTCAAGCAGAAGATGAGGAGTAGAAATATTAGCTCTCAGGCTCGTTGGGTTATCGAACGGCTGACCATCCATGAGGAATTGATTGTCTCAGTGCAGGGGCTGCGGTTGGTAAATAGGAGCTGGCGTCTTTCTAGTTTGGGCTGAGATGGCCCCCCGCCTGCCCCCCTGCGCTCCCCACACCCCCTGCGCGCCCCACACCCCCTGCGCGCCTGTGGGATCCACACGAGGGAGGCTGCTCTCCTGTTATTTCCGGGAATATTTTTATTCATTGTTCAACTTGGCATTTACTGTCGACGTTCCAAAAACAGTCAAACAAGATAAATGTCCCATGTGCAGGACCTGGGGCAGCTCACCTCTTCCCGCTGTAAGTGCAGTTCTACGCTGGGGCTGGCTCCGCCAGGGAAGCCACAAGCTACTGCCGGGAGATAACGTGGTCAGACCATGTGTGATCTCACCACCCTGGGCACGGGCGCTGCTTGCCCATGGGTGCCGGTGTCAGCCTGTGTGTCATTCGCAGCCCCGGGCCCCTGAGGTGGTCCATGCCATCTGGCTCAGGCTCAATGCCCCATCCTTGTGGCTGTGGTTATCGCTTCCGTGCCATTATCTCTGGCCTCAGTTTCCCTTCCTGTCAGATGGGGTGACATGCTGCTGCTTGCAGGTGGCAGGTGCCCCATGAATGTGGCCTTGTCCCCTTCCCTGGTTTGCTCTGCCCCCTGTGCTGTGGGCTGTGATGTCATGGGTGCCTCTTGCTTCCCAGGCTCTGTGCTGGGACCAGGGGGTACTGGCCCGCCCTAGTGCTGGCCCGCACCCCCTCTAGAGACAAGGAACCCACACTGCACTCTGCAGTCATGAACCCATTCTCTCACTGAGGAGACGGAGGCTCAGAGGGGTGAGTGGCCAGTCACAGTCAGCTCCTGGGTAGTGGGACCCACACTGGTACTGACCTGAAAAGTTCTGCAGTCTTCATGGGCCAGGCTCTATTTCCATGATGGGGGGTCTCCCACACCTGGGAGAAACAATGTGTGGCCTAATGACAGGGTCCCCAAGAGGAGAAGGCAATCTGCTTGCATGCCAGGAGGCTCACTGCTTCACAGATAACCACCGTCTTTCCAGATCGATGGCCTGTGAGCGGGTCCCTCCTTAGGCTGAGCTGGCTGGTTGCCCTAGAGAACTGGGGGGAAGCCCTAGTGTCTTAGTGTTGCCAGTCGCACATACCATCTCCCAGCCTTTTCAACAAGGTTTTGGGGGGCGGGGTCCCTGCAGTTGCCTCTGGCCTTTCCCTGTATCTCTTCTTAGACATTGCCCCGTGTGGATGCCGCCCTTCGATCAGCTGACTGTCGCCGGCTGCTAAGCACTCCTGGGGACCCCAGGGACCTCCTGTAACCTCCAAGGTGGCTTTCCCAGGCCTCTCAGCAGTGCTGCTGGACCCCAGTCCTCACCAAGCTGGGCTGGTGCCGGCTGGCAGCTGACGTGTTTATTTGCCTGGTGGCGGGGGCGAGTGAGCAGGCACGGCGGTAATTGGTACATTTTGTAAGCAATCATCTCCTGGCACCTTCTGCTGCAGCATGTGGGCCACCCGATCGCGTTAATCATGGCCTGTGGCCGGGCCTGCCGCCTGACAGCCTCATTTCTCTCCCCTGGAAGGTTGGAGCCATTCTGGCCCTTAATGGTGTTATCCGTTATTCCTGGGCACACAGCTCCCTCCTGGCACGAGGACAGAGCTGGGGCTCGGCAGGCAGGCGAGGGGTGGCCAGCCAGGCTGGCTGATCCTCTGCAGAGCACGCCTCTCACCAGCTGAGAGGCAGGCCGGAGAGGAGGAGACCCCGTAGAGGGTCACACAGCAAGGGGAAGGCGGGACTGGCCCAAGGGCCGTGGTTATAACACCCATGATCTGTTTGTGGGGCCCACTGCAAAATGAAAATTAAGGCTCATTATTTTTAAAAATCACTGATAATTTCAAGGGGGTAAGAGCTGAGCATTTCACTAAGCAGTGGGCTCTGTGACTCAGATTCCTATGTGGCTGCTCAGGTGACACACACATGAAGCTGCCCTGTCCATGGTATTTACCTACCTTATGTTCACACTCAAGCACAGATTCACACATGGACGTAGGCATGGATGTGCACAGGGCATCAGGGAGTGCTGTGGGGGTCACGGCAGAGTGACCCAGACTCAGGCTTTACTTACTCAGAGGTCACAGGAAAAAGCCTCTCTGCCTGGGTTTCCTCTCCTCTAAGAGGGACCCAGGACAGAGCCCACCTCCAAGGCTGGGGTTCAGGGGGCCACAGCAGGGAAGCAGGTCTGGGTTATTATTCATGTTTGTTCTTAATGACTGAAACGATGGCCATGTGTGAGAAGGATAGCAGCAAATGAATCCATGTGTGATTCATGAGCAACTCCACCATGTGCTGGTGTGATTAATTTCTGCATCTTCTTCACCACACACTCATGCACCACCCACAGCACCCACTGGGTGCCACATGTTTGCAGGGTGCTGACTCCCTGCCCAGTGCTCCATCTAGGCTCACTCAGACTGCTCCATTCTGAGCACTCACTCACCCACACACTTACTCACCCATCCTCCCACTGCCCAGCCATCCACTGGTCCACCTATTCATCCATCCCTCCCTCCCTCCATGCACCCATCTGTCAATTCTTTTATCTGTCCATCCATCCAACTTGTTAACCTACAAATAAAAGGCCTTTCAAAGTGAGAGGCAGCAAGATAGAAAAGAATGACTTTAGGAAGCACTGATCCAATGAGGGGACAAAGGTGAGGGGTGTTTATGAGACAGAGAGGGGACAGTGACATCCACAGAAAGATGGCACTGCTATTGGGACAGGTAAGGCAGCACAGGGGAGTTAATCCTACGATGTCTGCCATCACAGTATCTGCTTTCTCATCCTTGCACATAGTCCCCTCAGGGCACAAGGTTGCCCTGGGCCCCACTGAATGGTCCTTTTGCCCTGTGTCAACCCCCAGGCTTGGGACATAAGCTGTCAAGGCAGTTCTGCTGGGGAAGCAGCTCTGCTCCATGTTCCAGGGCCTCCATTTCCATCACTACTACTACTGCTACTACAAACTAAACTATCTACCCTTTTATCCATCCACCCAACACTTCACCCACCTATTCATTCACCAATTCACCTGCCCTTCTATCCAGCCAGTGAACTTTCATTCCCCCAGCAGGGCTTCACCAGGTCCCCTCTGTGCCCGTCCCTGGGTGTCCCAGAGTGAACAGGCCACATGTCCACGTCTGCTTCAGCTCCGGCTGCTGTCAGAGGGGGCTGAGGTGCATCTGAGGGACCAGACCCCAGGTCTGGTTGGTCACTGGTGTAAAGGGAACACGGGCCTGGATGCCTGGGTTCAGGACCCAGCTCCCCTGTCACCACTGTGTGACCTCAGGCGTGCTACTTAACCTTTCCCACCTGTAAGTAGGGGAATCTACATTTTCTGAGTTTATGATCAGTGCACAAATATAAGGTGCTTAATAGATGAAGAGCTCTTGGTGTTTCCTCTTGCTGCTGAAGCATTTGGGGCCTCTTCCCCACCCTGTGTGTCCTGGCCACCAAGGCCAGGCCTGGATGTTGTGTGACTCCTTCCCTTGAAAGCTGTGGACAGCCTCCCCTTTGGAGCTTTGAATGAGGCCCTGAAGAGCCAGGCTTTCTAAGCTCATGGCATGAGGCCCTGCTACAGTCTCAAAGGGATATTGATTTGTCACAGGCACACAGGCAGGGGCCGCAGATCAGCGCAGCATGGGCCCCTGGAGAGAGCGGTGAAAGGTGTCTTTTGATCCCTTAAAGAGGACCAGACTCCGGGATGTGCAGTTCAGGGACTCTGGGCAGAGCTGGGGAAGATGCGGGCCACTTGATGGCCCACCCCAAAGGAGGGCGCTGTCAGTTGGGCACCATGGACAGCGCACGCCTTCCAATCAGCACCGCGGACAGCGCACCACACATCAATCAGTGTCGCGGAAGCGCACCGCCTGTCAGTGACAGGGACAGCGCACCGCACGTCAATCAGCACCGCGGACCGGACAGCGCACCGCCTGTCAGTGTCAGGGACAGCGCACCGCATGTCAATCAGCACCGCGGACAGCGCATCGCCTGTCAGAGTGAGGGACAGCGCACCGCACGTCCATCAGTGCCGCGGACAGTGCCCAGCGTGTCAATCAGCGCCACTGTCAGCAACCCCCTACATCAATCGGCACCACAGACAGCGCCAGAGACGCGGACGTGCCGCGGTGCAGGAGCCTCGCGTTGGAGACCAGACGCGGAAGCACCCAGGGCCGAGGCTGGTGCGCAGGCCGCTGGCGGAGCTGGTCGCACGTGTGTAGTGCCGGGCGGCCAGCATTTCCCATCAGGTTGACCTGGAATCCTCTTCCGCAGCATCTCCTGGGGCCTGTGCTCGTGGGTGGGCAGTGTGGGGCTGTTCCTCTGTGCTCAGGGGACTGTCTACATTCCCTGCTCTGCCCTGGTGGCCTTGTCGCCACCACCTGGGGGCCAGGAGACCCTCGGAAAGAAGCAATTCCGGTGTGAGCTCTGTCCAGGCTGAGGGAGGCCTCGATCCGGCTGAGCCAGGCTGAGCGAAGGCAAGGAGGGAGGGCTTCCAGGGGCCAGCACCCTGGAGGGACGCAGGGGCCCCAGCAGGGTTGGGGTGGCCTAGAGCCTGCTGGGAGGCAGAATGAGGGGCAGGGACCGGGTCCAGAGGAGAACACCTCCCCAGGATCCAGGGGCTGACCTGTAGCAGGGCAAAGCCAGTGGAGCCCCCCAGTACCTTAGAGCGCCCTCCAGCCCATTCTGACAGAAGAGAAGTCTGGGACAGCAAAGGGCAGAGCCAGACCTCAGCCCAGCTCTGTGGACACATGAGCCCTTGGGCGGGGCCGGCCTCTCCCACAGGCTCCCATGACCCTGAATCCCCACCTTGCTCCAGCTGCTCTCCAGATGCTGTCTGTGTGTTTGTAGTGGGGACTGAAACCTCGTCAAGGGGGTGGGTTGTGTCCCATGAGGAAGCTGGGGCCAGGACATACCGAGGTCTCTGGCGCTCACCCTGTGGTCAGATACGGCCTTTCTCAGCTGTAAAGGGAGACTTGGGCTCACTGGTGACAAGTGTCGTTGAAAATGGAGAATCCTTCCCCACGATGGCCGGTAGACTCTCTCAAATCCCCTGGGAGACAACACCCTGCTCTGGCTGTGGGCCAACCTCTGCCCTGCGTCTGGGGACCCCAGATGCCGGACCTCTCTGCTGGGGTTTGTGCGGGGCCCAGAGAGAATTCAGAGCGTGCAAGGCAGGCGAAGGGAGCGGAACCAGTGGCATGACTACTGTGGAGCTGATACTGCTATGAACTGTAATCAATTTAAAACCTGTTTTTCTGGGGATTAAGCTTCACCGCCTGTTTAACGCCCTGATTCTGAGTGTGGGAGCAGGTGTCTGGATGCACGCTCACACCTGCCTGGGATGAGGTTGGGCCTCATTCCACCCCAGGGGTGCTGGGGGCCAGGGTGGGTCAAGTGGAGGCCTGAAGTTGCGGGTGGGGGAGCTGGCCCTGGGGCCCTCCAGCCAGCATGGACTCAGCAAGGCTGCAGTAGTCAGGTCTGTGCAGGCAGAGCAAGGGGTCATGGCGGGGGGGTGGGGGGGTGGAGTGCGGCCCAGTGTCTGCCCCTCAGTGGCTTCTGGGGGTGGTATCTCTTCCCACTCACAGACAGGGAAACTGAGGTTCTGAGAGGCTAAAAGTTGCTCCAGCTCTCACAGTCATAAACAGTGGGTTTGGGGACCCAGTGGACCCACAGGCAGACACACAATGGATCCATCACATTGGGGTCCCTCCTGCCCCACAGTCTGCAGTGCACAGTCTGGGTGCTCCTGTCACAGAGACAGGAGATAACACAGCAGTTATTGTACCCCCATGAACACCAGGGCCTCTGAGCCATGCCCAGGGTGGGCATCATAAGCCTGGGAGAGGGGTGACTGCCGTTCCCGAGTGTCACCGCCTTCTTTCAGAATCTGCTGGCCTCACCCCCAGCTCTGCCCTGACCATTCCTTGAGCCTGGCATCTTCATAAGCTGTGATCAGCCACTGAGAGTGAGCTTGGTCAGCACAGGCCATACTCCCCCTGCTCCCCGTGGTGGGGACAGGGTCCTCTCCTGGCCTCGGGCACCAATCAGGCCCAGGAAGGCAGCTACAAGATGCTCAAGGGCCCCAGGCCCCACTCATTCATGTAGCAAGCACTTATTAGCATCTCCGGCGTGGGAGGCACAGTGACAGGGGTGCCCCAGTGACAGGGGTGTCTGTGCTGGAGGGGAGAGGGGCCTCAATGGGCAGCCCCAGGCCTGAGCAGGACATTCTATGGTGGGGGAAGCCCAGGGCCCCACAGGACCCCAGAGAGGACCCACAAGACTGGTGATAAGAGACAAGTAAGAGTTTGTCAGGAAAAGAAAGGGAGGGGTACCTGATGCTCAGGGACAGGTCTCTGCAGTGGCTCAGGGGTGCACACCAGCTCCATGCAGCTGCCAATCGGTCCAGAGGAGAAGCAGGTGGGCTGAGAGAGTCTAGAGGAAGACACATGTCATCCATTGAAACTGGGAGTGCATCAGGAAGGCTTCCTGAAGGAGGCGATTGTGATGTGAGGCCGAGGATGGGGAGGGTTAGAGGTGGTATTGCAGCTGAGGGACTGCATGAACCCATCCGGTGGGGCTGCATTAGAGGCACCAGGACCTGTCAGTTGTCTTCTGGACTCATAGATGTCCTGCCCTCAGGGACAGACAGCAGGAGGCTACTGTCCCCTAGACGGGAATGGGGTTCAGCAACTACCTGGTTCTATCAGCAGATAGTTGATTGAATAACACTTGTTACCAACAAAGCTGCATGCTTCTAGGGCTCCTGCCATGCCCTAGGCCCAGGAAACCTGCTTCCCCACTTACCTCTGGTCCTCATTGGTTCCACAAATAAAGAAAAGACTCAACAGGATTAGGGGACTTGCTGAAGGGACCAGCGCCCCTGAGCAGTGGCATCTGGACTTGAGCCCAGGTCTCTGCCAGCGAACGCCACACTGCTTCTGGAGAAGGCACTTCGTCCCTTGTGCTCGGGTGGCCCTTTCACGATGAGCCTCGGTTTCCCCATCTGACAAGGGAGGGGCTGACATGGCTGCTCGGTGGGCTCCCTGCCAGCACCCATCTGCCCCTCACCCTCCAGGCAATCCTCTCTGCCTGTGCCCCTCAGCCGGAGCCGTCCCTGCCCTGCCTCCGCAGCCCTTTCCTTCCCAGGCCCCAGCCTGGCTGCCTGCCTCGGGCCACGCGCCCCTCCGAGAACAGCCACGTTGGGCCCCCTCCAGGAACCAGCCCTGGGGTGAGAAGAAGGCGCTGCTCTTGCTTCCAAAATCCCCGACGCACTTGCCTGGAGCCGTGGGTGGCAGATGGAAGCTGACAAGTTGAATAAATTAGGGCGCGATTACTTTGGAGCAGACGTCACATGAAACAGCTTGAGGCCCCTTGCGGGAGGCGCGCCAGGCTGCGGGAGGGGAGATGGGGGTCGCTCCGCCATCCGAAATGGTTCCTTCTGGGAAGCCAGGCTCCGTCCGAACCCCACCTGGCTGCAGGTGTCTCAGCCTTCCCCCGCCGTGGGAAGGTCCGGGAGCCAGGGCCCCCAGCACTGAAATGGGGTGCGGCCAACAGGCAAACAGGAGCACAGCATGCAGCACAGGGTCAGCTTTGTGACCTGGGACAGCCGAAGGGCAGGCCATGGGCCAGGAGAGCTGTGCGGGGAGCGGGCGGGAGGCCGGGGATGCGGGCTACAACCTGGGCTCTGCCGGCCAGAGGTGAGGAGGATGCTGCTCTCCGGCCCTGCTACCAGGTGTTGGTGCCAGGGGTGGGCAGCCACTCCTCAGGAGCCCACTGAGCCCAGCATCTCCCTGGACATGTGTCATTGTGACGTTGAGGCCCCCACAGCTTCATAAAACATCTCTTGTCAAGGTCATCCAGAGGGTGTTTGGACCCGGGCCCACCCAGCTCTGACTGGGGCTCTTTCCACCCCCTTGTCCTGGGAGCCCAGCCAAGACTGCAGGCGGCAAGTTTGGGTTTGAGGCCTGCAGGTTGGGGAGCTGGATGTTCTGGTGTGAACCCTGGCAGAGGGGGCTGGGCTGGAGATAAGAACTCCATGGATGGGGCTGGATCACATCCTGCCCCGCCCCCCAATCTTGTCAAACCCAGGGCCAGCCCATTCTGAAGATGGGCAAACTGAGGCACCTGGTCACAAGGCCTGACCCAGCCAGGCCCGAGGCCAGCGCCCAGGTGGCCGCCACAGGCAGGGCCCCAGGTTTGTGCTTGTCTGTGGAGTGGCTCCGGAGGGGGCTCATGGCTTTGCAAGAATCATGATGAATTGGTTGAGTCCCACAGATTATTTGAACTCAATTACCAGGAAGGAGAAGAAATGAGTCAGAGCATTTGGAGCGAAATGGCAGGACAATGTGCTGCGAGGTGCTGGCAGCTCCTCTCTGCTCCCCTCCTGGTGGCTCCGGCTGGGAGGGTGGGCGTGACAGGCTTTACGCCAGGGGACCGTGAGGAGGACTGAGTCAGGCGTTGGGTGGACGAGAACAAAGAGGGGGTTGGAAGATCTTGCTGACCCCACATTTTGGTCCTGCCGGGAAGCCTTGGGTGATGTCTCCTGAGGGATGGGCCCCGAACCTTCTTCCGTGACCCTAGAGCTTTTCTTTATGGGGCCCTTGATCATCCCCACCTCAGCCCTTGCCGGACCCCCAGTTCGAGCCACTTCCTTTGAGCTACGTGGACAGTGTCAAGGGACGTTCTGGACTAGGACTTGGAGAGATGGTTCTGACCCAGTTAGTCGGGGCCGCAGTGACGTGGCTTCCTTCCCAAGCCTACGTTTCCTCCTCCGTGGCCCTGTTGGCTGAGACCTGGCTCACTGTCCTTGGCCAGCGGCCCCCCCATCTGGAGGCTGTGCTCCCCTGCTGGGCACCTTCCCGAGAGGGGCCCAAGTGGACAGCGGGGCCCGCACAAGAGCCTCCCTTGCTCCCACCCCTGTGGGGTGGCACTGTCTGGGTGTCTTGCTCCTTCTCCTGCCCCATCCTGCCTCCTTCACCCTCCTCCCAAGGGAGACCACCACCCAGGCATTCTTAGCCAGGGAGCTGGACCCACCTGCTGGGACCAGAAGGAGCTGGAGGAAGTGGACCATGAAGGAGGGGGCTGCATTGCCCACTGCCAGCAGGCAGCGCAGGCCTCATCCCCCGCCGGTCCCAGCCCAAGGTCACCAGAGACTGTGGCAGTTGGGCAGCCAGGTGCTGAGCAGCAGGCCTGTGGGAGGGCAGTGCTGGGCTCCTGGGAGGGGCCGGCCGGATGCAGGGCCCTGGCTGGGAGGCGAGTGGGAGGGGTCAAGGCTCTGAGGCCCCTGCCACCACTGCTTCTGTTGCTAAGAGCCCCTGACGCATCGCGTGGAGAGAAACAAAGGCCTTGGGTCTGTTAATCATCATGGGAAGCCAGGTGCGAGGGTCACAGGGGGCCTCCTTGGAAGCATTTGGAGAGAGACTCATTTCCTGCAGTTGGGCGGATGGCACTGAGGCGCAGCCCTCCCTGGAAGCAGGAGGAATGTTGGGGGATGGTGCTTTCTCAGGGAGTCCATCCCCAGGGCTCATGGTGGGGGTGGGGCTGACAGGGAGGGAGCAGGCTCCGAGATTGGGGCTTTCTGGGGAGGTCACTGAGACGCCAGAGCCCCTGTCTCCCCTGCTGGGAGAGCCCTGGGAGATGCCCTGCAAGGCATCAGACCCCTCGTCCAGTCAAATTTCAGAGAAGGCAGCCCGGCGGGTGCAGGGCTTGGCTGGGCTGGGCCGTGACAAGGGCAGCTGTGGGGAGGGCGGATGTGGAAGTGGCGCAGGGGGGCTTGGTCCCCCATGACGCTGCAGGAACCTGGCTGTGCCCCAAGCTGAGAAGGATGGCTCCCCGGGGTGGCCTCCTAGGGAGCAGGGACATGGCAGATGCTGTCCTGGCCCAGCTCTGCGTCAGGAGTGTTGGTGGTTCCGCTGCGTGTGTCCCAGCTTGCAGGTCGGTGCTGAGCAACTGGGTGTGTGTTTGGTGGTTTGAATTCCAGGGACGCCCCTGCTCCCCTCCCTGCCTGCCCCAGGGGGCTGGGCTGCTGCCTCCAGGCAGAGGCAGGCTTTTCCTTTCACACCAGCCTCTTCGGCTGAGATGGATGGGCTCACACCTTCCTGCTAACCTCACTCTTTCATAAATCCGATGCTGGCCTCTGCCAGGAAGCCTCGCGCCTGGGCGACCTCCTCTCTCGGGAGTGAACGCTGGGCACCCGGCACATTAATCGTCACCACGAAGGGGGCGGCACCAGCTCCGCCTGGAACAAGTGGCCCCGCAGTGGCTGCGTTGAACTGCACCCTGGGGGCAGGACGGGGGTGGGGGGCGTGCCCATGACCCAGTGGGTGCTGCCGTTCCTGGGTGCTGACTGGGGGTCCTGCGTGCCAGGCCTGGTCTCGAGGGGGCCCCAGCTCCCTGCCGAGGCTGGCAGGCGCCTCAGTTTGGGAGCTGGCTTGGGTTTGGGGACTGTGTTGTTGGCTGTGTCCCTTGGGAGTAAATTTAAGAGAAAACATTACTGTTTCTTAGCAGTGGCACCGAAGGGTGGATGCAGAGGCACCTCCCTCTGCTGAGAATTCTGCCTGGCTCCTGGCCAGGCCGGAGCCCGTGGGAAGAAGGCCTGCAGCTTCCCGGCCGCTCCACCCTGCGACCCCCGCAAGTCCGTCCAACTGTCTGGCCTCAGTGTCCCCTTGTGCTGCGTGTGCAGCCCAGGCAGGGTCGCTCCTGGCCTGTGCAGCAGCCCCCCACGCCCCCAGGGGGAGGGAGGATGAGACAGTTCCCTCCAGCTGATCTGGGGGTGGAGTGATTTGCGTCTGGTGGGCATGAATATGCATGCACATTTCATAAAAGCCTAGCTCCAGGCATTTAAGAAAATGCCAGTGAACGGATCTAGGTTAAATGTTTGCGATGGTCTTGAACCCCTGAAGGCAGCTTCGCTGAGGACTGTCCCTTCCGTGCCTGGGCCCCTAGTCTGGGCATCAGGGGGGCTCGGAGGGGGTGGTTTCAGTGTCCTGGCCTGGCTAAGGGTGCTGGGCTCCAGGGAGCCTTGGGACTTCCCAAGGGAAGCCCAGCAGATCAGAGGGGGGAGGACCTGGGGTCCCTGAGGTTGGGGAGCCCTGAGGGAGCCTCCCAGACACTCCCATCCCTCACCCAGGAGCCCCAGCAGGAAGAGGTGTGGGCCCTTTAATTCCAACCAGAGCCGCCCTCCTGGCCCCTCCCCTTCCTCCCTCTGCAACCATCTCCTCTGAGCCTGGACCTGGAATCACCCCCCCCCCTCCCCGCCCCGCACCCCCCAGGCTGGTCGATTTTACCCCTGAAATGGCTCTCACCTTCCACACTGTGAGGCTCATCGTACCACTTCTCCCAAACCCAAAATATCAAACCAGAGTAAGCAAACCCAGACACTCAGTGGCTTCTCCCTGCTGTTGCAATAAAGCACATCCTTTCACGGTGGCCTGCAAGCCGCTCCACGCTTCTGCCGCCCCCGAGGGTGGGCACCCGGCCTCTGCCTCATGCCCCAGTCCAGCTGCTTCTCCCTTTGCGGGGCACTCGCCCTGCTGTTCCCGCTCCTTTCCCCCTGCAGGGCTCTGCCGGGCCCCTGCCCCTCCTCCCTGACAGCCTTGGCTGAGGTTTGACATTAGTGGCTGAGCCTTTAGCTAGAGGCCGGTTCCCAACCCCCACAGTGAGCTTCATAGGGCAGGGCCCACGCCTGCTTTTTGCTCTCCCTGCTGTTGGCACATAGTAGGTGCTCAGTGAATACATTAACGAATGAGTGAATGGCTACATGCAGGCCTCCTACCTGGGTGTCAACCACACCCACGTGGGCTCCTTTACATGGCCCCATGGTGCAGAGCACACAGTAGGACTAGCTCTGACGGGCAGGGAGCCTCTGCAAATACACACCCACAGACAGGACGTCCGGCCACACCAAGTAGAGTCCCGCCTCAGTCAGAGTGGGGGTCCCGTGGTTTTAGAGGCTTTTGTTCTGAGCTGTACTTGGCCTTCTGTCCCAGCTGCTGGTGACAGAGCAGTGCTGGCCGATGACGCCGTTCCACAGAGACCCCGCCCTACTGGAGTGGTGGCCGTGTGGAGCTGGTCGGGCCGGGGGCTGGCAGGCTTGTTGCGGTGCCTCTGGTTCTGGGTGGCCAGGCTGGCCGTGGGCAGCTGCCAACTTGGCACCAGTGACAACCTTGGCTACAGGTCTTGCTGGTAGGACGCCGCAGGGCCGGGAGGGCTCACACCGCCATTCACAAGCGTCAGCAGGAGCGTCCCTCCAACCCCTGGCGGCGCTGGATGAGCGCAGGCCTCAGCGGGCGCCCTGAGAGGGCGCTCAGGACTGCGAAGGTCTGTCCTTGAAGCATGGGGACACCAAAATAAAGAATAGCCAGACCACTCACTGAGGCCTGGGGGAGCCGAGGTCCAGCCTCGGGACAGGAGGAGAGAGCAAGGGGGCCGCTGAACCCAGAGAGCTGGAGTGATGGCGCCACCGCCCCTGGGCGTCTGGTCTTGAGCTGCCTTCAGCTGGGCGAGGGCCGCCTTCAAGGTCAGGTGCACAGGCTCTAGGAGGGAGGGACTCTGGGAACAGAGCCTCCTGCCTCCAGGGCTTGCCATTGTGTGGCCTGGGGAGAGGCTCTGGCCAATGGAAAGAGCCATCACGAATGGTGGTAGTCTAGGTCAAGGTCAAGGTCAAGATCAGGGGTTGGTGAATCTTTCCTGTAAAGGTTTGAATAAGAAATAGTTCAGGTTTTGTGGCATATATCAATAAATGGACTTGACAGCTTCAACAACACTTTTTTTTTTAATTTATTTCTAGAGAGAGGAAGAGAGGGAGAGAGAGAAGGAGAGAAACATCGATATGTGGTTGCCTCTTGCATGCCCCCAACTGGGGACCTGGCCTGCAACCCAGGCATGTGCCCTGACTGGGAATTGAACCAGCAGCCCTTTGGTTTGTAGGCCAGTGCTCAATCCACTGTATCACACCAGCCAAGGCAGAACTCAATTTATAGAAACAGACAGTGGGCTGTAGGCTGCTGACCTATGGTCAAAGGGATAGGGAACCCTTTTGTAAATGCTGGAATCCTAGAGAAAGAAACACCACCCTTAGGCAGCCTTGCCATGACCTTGTGAATAATGGGAAAATTTCTCTCTTGGGCACATACTAAGCCTTGGGTGGGTGGGAGGACACCAAGGAGGGCTTCTTGGAGGAGGTGACATCTGAGCTGCCTGGAAATATGAGAAGGTACATTGCAAGCTGGAGGGGAGAAGGGGGTTTCCAGCTGAAGGAATTTTCCGCCAACCCGCCGAGGGGAGGGGCTGCCATGCACCAGTGCGGAGGCAGCAGGCGGTGGAGCCCCTGACCCCTGATGAAAGTGCCTGCTGCCAGCGCCGCCCACGTGCTCCAGGGCCTCGGTGATTTATGAAGCCTGAGGTTTTTTTTAAGCGAGCGGTTTTCGCGAAAACGGAAAGGTCACAGCAAGTTAGGACTTACATATCTTATCTTGTTCTCCGCCTGCCTGCAAACCCCTCTGAACCCAGGGGCACCCGGTGGGAGTGTCAGCTGAGGGAACGGACACTAACAACCGGTGAATCAACGACAGCTCACTGAGCTGAGCGGGGTGCTGTGCTCTCCCGTGGGGTGGGCGGCAGGGGTGGGCAGGGGCCGGCTCCCAGCAGAGCCCAAGGGCTGAGAGGACAAAGCCCACCCTGAGCTGGAGGAGGAGGTGCTGGGCTCCGGTGGGAGGAGGGAGGCCAGCCGGCGGTGGGTGGGGCGGTGGGCAGCTCCCCCCAGCCTCTGCCGGGGGCCGGCACTCGGTCCTGCTCCCAGCTGGGGTCAGCGCCAGCCCCAGGGTCCACTTGCTTCCTCCCAGCCCCGTCCATCTGCCTGGCCTCTGGAGGCTCCGTCCCTGCTTCCTCTCCCATGGTTTATCTGTCACCCGCTAGAGAGGTGACACTTCCAGCGGTGCATTTCCTCAGGCCCCGTGGCATGAACACCAGGCCCCCGATGGCCGGCCCGAGGTGTGGGTGGAGGCAAGGTGGCAGGTGCAGCCTCCTCAGAAAACCATCTACAGGGTCTGACCGTGGGCCCCAGAATTAAGTTAAAAGCTGTTGCTATTGATGTTTGCAAAAAAAAAAATAACATCGGGTAAGAGGCAGGGAGGGACGTGTTTTGTTCAGGAGGCTCTGTTTTCATTTTTTTTTTGGGTGCATCTTATTGATTTCCACACTGAAATAGCGCTTTTGGCCTTTTAAAATAGAAATCTGGGCGAAGGGATCCCAGGCTGGGGGTTTAAGTGGAAATTGACACAGCTCTTCACAAAATCCCCTTCAAAGCAAGACTCTGCTCGCAGCGCTGACCCTCTCCGCTTCGTCTGTGAGCCATCTTGACTTTGGTCTGGAAAAGGCACTAGGACAGCTGCCGACCTGGCCTCCCCGTTCTGCTGTGGACCAGTTCCTCTTTCCTCTGTTGCTCCAGGAGGCGGGAGAGAGAGCCGTGGGGCCATCACCAGCTGGAGCTGCCCGAGGGACCCCTCATTTGGAGGGTCCTCTCCCTGGGTGTCCAGGGCCAGCCAGCCACCAATGGATCCCCTCCCTGCGAAGCCTCCACCCCCTGGAGGATGGGGGCTAGGAGGGCGGAGGGAGATGCTGGAGGGAGAGGGTATAAGATGGGTGCAGGCCCTGCTGGGGTCACACTGGGGGGCTGGGGTGCAGGGACCAGGTGGGAGCTAAAGCCTGCTTGGGGGACCCTCTAGGCCCCTTCCCGGCTCCCGTGGCCCCAACCCTGAGAGCGGGCCCAGCCCCTCCTCCTCCCGGCCGCCTGTCAGCTGCCTCCTTCCCCAGCTCTCAGCACTGTTTGGAGGGCAATTAGTCCGTCAGCCGGGGCTGCGTTTTCCGAGCAGATGCCAGAGACAAGTTAGTTGTTCCGGAGTCAGAGTGGCAAAGATGTAGCGTCTTTTTTTCGCTCTTCATTTATAATATCCCTGCTTCCTCCTCCTCTGCTGGGCTCTTTCCCTCCAGCTGGAAGTTAGGGGGAAGGTTCCAAGGCTGCGGTGGCCTTGACCATGAGTCCCTGGGCCCCTTCCGCTCGGCACCCCAGCCAAGGGGGCCCTGTTCACTTTCAGTTCCCTCCTTCACGTCCTGAGGGAGGGTCATGGCAGCTGCGACTGTCCAATGGGGAGTTTCTAGGCTTGTCCAAGGTCATGGTGTGAAGAGGCCCCAGTGTGTCCCTAAGTCCTCATTGCAGAAGCTTCTTAGAGCCTGCGGGTGAGAGCGGCCCCCAGGACCCCAGTGAGGAGACCCCAGGAGAGAGCCCAGCCTGGCCCCCGGGCCTCCTGACCTCCAGGGGGGCAGTGAGCTAGCAAAGGGGGTCGTTTTCAGCCCCTGAGTGTTGGGTCGCTCGGCAGACAACAGAAAGCCTACGAAGAGCCAGCCTGGGGCCCAGGCGGCTGTGCGGGTGGTCAGGGAGGGGTGTCTCATGAGCAGCTGGGTCTGAGCCCTGGGAATGGACCGTGAAGGCTGAAACCAAGGGTCTCAGAGTGGCCGAGAGTGTGAAACACGCCCCCCTGCATGAGGACAGGTCAGGAGTGGCAGGTGTGCCCCCGGCCAGTGAGCAGGCACGGGTGACAGCGGCTCCCACTCGTCCCTCAGAGGCGCTCAGGCTCGGGGGTCCGGGGCTCCCTGGTGACCAGCAGGAGCTCAGGAGGGAGACACGCAGCTGGGCCTCGGGCTCGTCCGTCTCGTCCTTGACACCACGGTGGCAGGAGGGATGCCTTTTCCTTGGGTGTCAAGAGCCACGTTTCCAGGTTGGCTGCTTGGAGCCCAAAGGCCATCTCTACCCACAGATGCACCTCTGCGCCTCGCCTCCCCGCCCAGTTCCCGAATGCCAGTGGCTTCCCCAGCTCCTCCCCCTGTCACTCCTGCTGCCGGTTCAGCTGCCACAGGACAGAGTTCCATGCTCTGCAGGCCGAGGTCCCAGCTGCCGCTTCCTGTCGCTGCCCCGGCACTGTGGCTGATGTGACCATCAGAGGTGTCCTGGTTACCGGCTTGGCTGCCTTTCCCAGCCCTGGCCACGCTGCTTCTCAGTGCCTCAGTTTCCCCTCTGCATCCCGGCCTCCTAGTCTCCGAGGGGCTGGGATAGCTGGGTGCCACCGTCACCCCCAGCCAGGTGTATCTTAGGCCAGTACCCCACCCGGCCACCGCACACCCCTGCACGCCCCGCCCATAGCCCCATCTTCAGCTGGAAACCAGGGCTCTGTAGTGAGAATGTGGAGGATTAGATATTAATTTAATTTAGTTCAGGTTTTAATTGTCAGGAGAAACTTCTTACGCACTGATATTAATTGATTTCCACTTGGGGTCCGTTGTTTTGCTAATTCAAATCCCCTTGAAGAGTTTGAGACACTGATACTGTGAACCAGATAAAGAAACGGCCTGAGGGAACCAGCGAGGTGGGGGGCTGCCTGCGCGTCTGCTCGGGAGGCCGGCCCAGCCAGGGGTGCCCAGGCTGGGGTGCGGAGGGGCAGCTCCCCCTGTGACCTGACCTTTCAGAACCAATGGGCAGAGTGGTGCAGCTGGAAGTAAAGAGGGGGATGGTGAGGATGGAATGCATGCCCATCCCTCCACTTCTGTGCCCTGAGCCGCTGCACGTCCCATTCAGGCTTAGGTGTGATGAATGAGTGAGTGAGTGAGTGAATGAGTGAGTGAGTGAATGAGTGAATGAAGGAGTCAATGAGTGAGTGAATGAGTAAGAGAATGAATGAGTGAGTGAATGAGTGAATGAATGAGTGAGTGAGTGAATGAGTGAATGAATGAGTGAGTGAATGAGTGAGTGAGAGAATGAGTGAGTGAGTGAGTGAATGAATGAATGAGTGAATGAATGAGGGAGTGAATGAATGAATGAGGGAGTGAATAAATGAGGGAGGGAATGAATGAGGGAGGGAATGAATGAGGGAGTGAATGAATGAGTGAGTGAAGAGTGAGTGAATGAATGAGTGAGTGAATGAATGAGTGAGTGAATGAATGAATGAGGGAGGGAATGAATGAGGGAGGGAATGAGTGAGTGAATGAATGAATGAGTGAATGAATGAGGGAGTGAATGAATGAATGAGGGAGTGAATAAATGAGGGAGGGAATGAATGAGGGAGGGAATGAGTGAGTGAGTGAATGAGTGAGTGAGTGAATGAATGAGGGAGTGAGTAAGTGGGTGAACTGTATGGAATGGTGGCGAAGGCTCTGTCTGTTCCATCCAGCGGAAACATCATGATCGGGGGCAGGTGAGGGCAGGTGGGCCTTGTGGAAAGATCCTGGGCCTCCAGACAGATGGCCTGGGGTTCGACCCACAGCCAAGTCACCTGCTGACCAAGTACTGGTGGCCTCTGGTTCCCCCAGGACGAGGACGCTGCCCTAGGGGCTGCGGGTCCCCTGGCCTTGTGTGGGCGGAGCCTCTTCTGTCCAGGCGAGGTTGGTGAGGGGATGTGAGGGGACGTGAGTGCCAGGAAGCAGGCAGTGGGGTTGGGGGGGACTAGGCCCTCGTGTAGCTGGGGGCCCATCTAGGGGCAGGTCCCCAGTGCTGATGGAGACAGTGGCAGGGCCAGCAGACAAGCTGCACAGGGGCACCAGCTGGGGTCTCATCCTTGCTGGGCCCCTCATGAGCTGTGTGGCTTTGGGCACGTCAGTCAACCTCTCTGGGCCTCAGTGGCCTCAGGTCAATGGGGGCGGGGGATGGGCTCCAGAGCCTTGACATTGAATCCCACCTACGGGCCTCAGCCTGGGATGGGCTGAGAGCTCAGTGCGGGGGTGGCTGGAGCCGTGGCCCTCTGTGTCAGCAGTGTGACTCACCAGGTGTTGACAGGGTGGGGTGTTGGGCCAGGGTGCCCGCCCCCAGAGAGGCTGACTGATGACAGCTCATCCTAGGGCCCTGGGGCCCAGCTCCGGGATGCCAACTCGTGTCCCCCACCCGCTCCCTACCCACTCTGCACCTCTGGGGAATCCTGGGCCAGGGCGACCTTCTGCTCTTAGTCTGTCACGGCACAGATGGACAGACTGAGGTCCAGAGAGGAGTCGTGGGGGACACAGCCCACATGAACTTGCAACTCCAGGAAGCGGTATGGGCGCGGATCACAGAGCCAGCTTCACTGCTTTTAAGAATGATTCTCCTTCCTCTTGTTTTCTCCTTCCTCCCAGCCCTGCACCCCAAGTCCATAACAGACCATGTTTGGGGTCTTTTTCTGTTATAATTGCATTCTTTACTCTGGTGGAATCAGAGCCAGGGCTGTGCCGATACGCGCTCAGCACATGTTGACTGGACGGACCTGAGAGGATGAGGGTGCGAGGGGCGGGCTGGGGAGACAAATATGTGGGTGGGTATGAATAGGTGGGAGGTGGTGGGCCGATCCCTGGGTGGGTGAAAAGATACAGATAGGTAGACGGGGAGACGGCTGAGAGCAGGGGTGGATGGGAGGATGGATGGGTGGGCAGGTTAATGAACAGGCGGTAGATGAATGGACACGTGGGTGGGTGGGAGCACAGCGGGTAGACGAGCAGGTGGGAGGCGGGATGGACAGATAAAGGACAGGTTGTGGGAGGATGGAGGGGTGGGTGGGCTCATGGGCTCAGGAGGATGGCCGGGTGATCCGGCAGAGGGTGGATGGATGGGTGGATTGGGTGGTGGACGTGGATGGGGGCTGGAGGGGTGGCTGGAAGGACGTACAGATGAGTGAAAAGATGGAGGAGCTGTGTGGGCTGGAGGTTGTCTGGCCACACGGATCGTGGGTAATTGGATGACTGATGTCGGTGGCCTTCCTCGGGCTGGAACTTCAGGTGTCCTCCCCTATTAGCAACTCGATATTTGGTGGGTCCAGTGCATGGTAGAAGCCCAGGACTGGCAGGTAGAAGCCCTGGGCTTAATTTTCACCTCATCACTGTGTGACCTTGAGCAAATCACTTACCCTCTCTGATCTTCAGTTCACTGTCTGCAAAATGTTGGAGCGGTTGGCCTTGAGGCCTCCTTGTTCCAGTAAAGTCCTAGGAGTGTCCTGTCCTCTCTGCCCTCTGCTCTCCGCCCCCTCCTCCTGGGCAGGGACCCACCTCCCTCCCCTCCTGCCTGCCTTCGACTCGGGGCCTTCTCAGGGGGAGACAGCTCGGCTGGCCTGCGGTGAACACCCGGCAGGTGGCCCGCTGTGACGCCTTCTGGAGGGGGCTGTCACTGCCAGCTTCCTGGCCGGATTTGGACAGGAGCCTGGCCCGGTTTGGAGGCTGTCACTTAATTCTGCAGGAGGCTGTCTGTCTGCACAACCTCCCTGGCGGAGGACACAGCCCCCTCCGGGCCCCAGACAGCCGCCATCTGGCAGTGCTGCTTGGTGGTGGCTAATGCAACAATGTGCGTACTTCGGTGAAGCTGGCCTGTCACCACTCACCTGGACGCGCGGCAGGAGGCTGCGTCCAGCTGGCCTTGGCTTTGCCCCCCTACCCCACTGCCATTCTTAGAACACCCGAGCTGCAGGGCGTCAATGGGACAAGTTAGGAAAAGGAGGAGGAAGGTGACATTTTCTCCACGATGATTACAGGACAATAACACCAGCCACAGCACTAATGCGGGGCTGAGGGCCGGCTGTGTGGTCCGAGCATGCGTGCTGAGTGTCGGAACTGACCCGAGTCCTCAGTGGGAACCACCTGGACTCTGCTAACCCCTCCCCAGCTTGGCTTTCTGCTGGTGGGGGTGGTCTCTTGCCTCAGTTTCCTCCCGTGCACATCAGGGAGGACCTGACCCACTTTCCAACGTGGTTGGAGGATAGAAAGGAGAGTCAGGGAAGGGTTGGTGTGGCTCCTGCCAAGGCCTCGTCCCCAACCTCTGTCGCTCTGTCCCAGTCTGCACGGACACTGCTCAGTGGGGCGCACGGACCTTCCAGTCAGATCCATTGGCCTGTGACCCTGGCTTTTTGCGGGACCTGGCCCACCTCCCAGACCTCCCCGGCACCCGGGGTGGAGTGCGGACCACCGCAGGCCCAGGGGCCAGCATGCTGATGTGGAGGTTTGGGGCCCAGGACACAAGGCTCTGGCCAGCTGAGTCCTGGGGGCCAGGCTCCCTCTGCTTGGGCCCAGCTGTCCTTTGAGAAGTGTGTGGCAGACATTCACATTGATGTCACTGCTCCTTAGCTTCCTTTCTGCCCCGTGTCCCTGCAACTGGGTCAGGAGGGTGGGAGGGGCACCGCACGCAGTTCCCCCGCTCCAGGCCTGCGCTCCCGCCATGTGGGTCTGTGCAGCAACGACCCCGGAGAGGTGCCCCCTGGGGGTGTGTGAGGTGGGACAAGGCTCAGTGGGACGCAGGCCCAGTTGAGGCCACCGTAGGAGGGGAGGGATCCTGGGCCTTGAGCTGGGAAGCCACAGGAGAGGGTGACTCTGAAGCTGTGAGATTGGCCCAGGGGCCCAGAAGCTGTAGTGGATGTCACTCTGCCCTCCTGCTGGGTGATGGCGGGTGCAGGGCAGACGCTGAGCCCCGGGGATCCGCCATTCCCCTCCCCCACCCTGGACCCTGTCCTCAGCCAGCCTGAGAGAACCCTGGCTCTCAGCCACCGAAAACACTCTTCCTCTGGGGTCCCATGTCCCTGACTGTAAAAAGGGGCAGCCAGGGCAGGGAGCCCCTGCCAACCGCCAGGGTGGACCCTCGACCAGCGTCTGGTGAGGCAGGCTTCGGAGGCAGGTGTAGTGGTACAGGTTTACCGGTTTGCGGGAACAGGAGAGCCCCCAGCAGGGGTGCTCTGGGGGAGGCCAGGGGTCGCCATCCTCTCCGCGCCCACCTGTCCTTAGAAAATCCACCTGCATGCCCATACTTTGGGGACAACCTTTGTTTTTATGATTTTGTTTTCCTGGGGAAATGTGATAAACAGCTGAGGGAGGGAGCAGCATTGTCCACACAGTGGGTCTACACGCTGCAGGCTATGCAGCCCAGATGGGCTGCCTGGAAGAGGAAATGATGACAGAAAGCGGAACACCGAGGGACTGGCTGAAAGGAGGAGAGGGGCCTTGGCAGACGGGAGAGGGTCTCTGGCTTGGGGCATCTTCCAGGAAGGCTGCTGAGGCCCAGGGAGGAGCAGGCCTTGCCTGGAGAGAGCCCCTCCCCCAGCCCAGCCCAGACACAGAGCAGCCATCTGCCTGTGGAGCCAGTGGGCCGAGTCCTGAGTTGGTGGCTGACCTGAGCTGGCTCCCAGGGCCCTGGTGTGGCTCCACACCTCAGGGGCTGACCGGAAGCACCAGGGTTGGCGGAGGGAAGGGCTGGGCTGGCTGGACGGCTCCCCGGAGTCCCTGCTCCGGTGGCCTGGCTCCCGCCAGCCTCTGGGTGGCACTGCTGGCCCAGCTTCCTCCCTGTGGCCTGGCTTTGTCTGGGGCTTGCGCTCACAACCCCCGCCACAGTGCCCGCAGCCTGAGCAGCCTGACTTCTGGGCCTGTGGGGCACGTGAGGAGGGTGGGATGGGTGGCACCCGGGGGGACTTACAGGAATGCTCCTGCTTCAGGGATACGACACAGTGAGGGCAAGACCTGCATCCCAGGGGTGCTGGTGGTCCCTCACGGAATCATGGAAAAGGGGTTCAGAAGGAGCCCCCCAGCACACGGCCTCAGGGGACAGGCTGCAGTGTGTGCTGGCCAAGCACCCAAGGGCCAGGGAGGTGCAGGACCCCTTCGCTCCTGGGAGGGAGTCCTGTCCCCCCTCGGGCCTCCATCTGCAGGGGGAGCATGCGTGCTGGCAGGGCGTGCCCCCCTCTACCCACAGCCGCATAACCAACCACCCCAAACTGGCGGCTTCAAGGGACCAAGAAATAATGAAAAGGAACTTTTTATCTCCGGGCTACAGCCTGTGAGGCTGCGTCCTAATGACCCCGCAGGTCCCGTCCTTCCCAGAAGAGCGAGACGGCAGGAAGGACAGGGGAACGTGACCCGAGGCCTCCGTGGACCGGGCGTGAGAGGACCAGGACTCTGGGAGGCCCAGGGCCGTGGGCAGCCAAGCCGTCTTGGTCTGTCGGGCTCCCTGGCCCATCACGGCACCGGGATCCATCGCCGCCTGCTCGTGGAGTTTGCCTGAGCGGCCGTTTGTCGAGTGCCAGTTCCTTCTCTGGTCCCGAGCACGTCCTGTCCCCTCTTCCTGCGCACCCCCACAGACCCCCCCGGGGGCTGTCCCTTCTGCGTTGGAAGGCAGTGGAGGCCCGACGGCGAATCCGCCCTGCCCTTGTCCTCCACTCAGAAGCTCCGCCACAGGCCTCCCTGTGATCCCGAGTTCAGAAGTAGTTACTAATCAGTATAAATTGACCCAAATAGCGTCACCATGACAGAGGACTCCACACCTGCGGGGAACTCGGTGGCGGCCCTTCCTGAATCACCTGTGCCCTCCGCCGCCCCCCGCCCCAGCCTCACTGCACCAAGTTCGGGGGGAAACCCCACGTTTCAGCTCATTTAACGCGGTTCTTGTTTCAACATGAGCCTGCCGAACGTAACGTTTAAGACACGTAACTGCTGCGAAGACCCCTTTTCTATGAACTAACTTTCATCCGTCTCTGGTCCTCCACGCAGTGCAGCCGTCAAAGACTTGGGCCGTCTGTCCGGCACGTCCAGATCCCAGATTTCGTTCATTCGGTCCCTTCCCTGCGGTTCCCTGAGCGGCCGTTGGGCCTGGAGCTGGTTGGATCTGGGTTTGCAGCTGGTGACATTTCGGGCCTGGTCTCGCGGGTGCGCTGGCAGCTGGAGTGACCAGCACCTGTGTCCACAAGTCCAGGAGAGGCGGCAACTCGGTGGTGGCATGTTTCTCCACAAAGACACATTTTACTGTAAGTGAAGCTCTTGCCTCCCCTGCCCCCTCAGCCGCTCCTCAGACGCCCCGAGTCGGGACCCCGAGCAGGTTTCCCAGATCTTCCTCCCTGCCGGCAGGTGCGATGCCCCGTAGGCAGACAGCTCGCTCTCTTGTCCTTTTCTTTACAAAACAAATTGTCCCCCATTGGCTGCATTGATCTGCAGAATGTGATGCTCACTTACAGTTATAAATTATGCACAATTCCACGTCGCCTGCCTCACGAGAGACGCTCCTGCTGGATCCCCCATCGCACGGCGCGCCTCTGAAAGACGTGGCTTCCAGCAGACCCGCGCCGTCCCCCTGCCAGGAGCAGAGACGACTTAATAGTACCCAAGGCGCCATCAGGGTTCAGATCCCCTGATGACATCATAGATGGTTTTTCCATGATTCTTATTAAAATTATCTTCAAAAGAAGACCCACACATGCCATCACTAGGCCTTCCGGAGCTCTGAGCTGGCAGGTGCCGCTGTCACAGCACGCACGCTCTTTATTTGTTGACGGAAGGGTGTCTTTTGTCCTGTGGAGCCTGGATCTTCAGGAGGCTCCTGGTGTCACTGCTCCAGTTCCTGTGACAGGCGGCCCAGCGTCAGGGAGCCTGTCTATGAGGACCGCGTGGTGTTTGCCTGTCTCTCCTCTGTGGCGTCTGTGCCTTCGGGCCATCAGTCCTACTCTCAGTCCACTGGGGGCACAGAACGGTCCGGATAAAATCCTGTCACTGCTTCTGAGCCCTGTCCCCGCAAAGCAGTGTCTGCTCGACATGTGTCGGTGACTAAGACCTGAGTCTGAGGTGGCTGCACAGTCAGGAGACAGCTTGGGTCTCTCTGAGATCTGGGTTTGTGGCTGGTGACGTCTCGGGCCTGGTCTCGCTGGTGCACTGGCAGCTGGAGTGACCAACACCTGTGTCCACGAGTCCAGGAGAGGCAGCAACTCGGTGGTGGCTTGTTTCTCCACAAAGACACATTTTACTTTGTGTTGACTGGCTTTCAGAAGAACGAGTTGGTTCTCTCGCATCCACTCTGCCCTCCCCACCCCACAGCCCTGCTCCTGTCACCTGGGACTCAGGAATTTGAATATATTTGGTCAGTTTCAGTTAGTTGACAGCTAGATTTTCCGCGTTTGGCTCGTGGAACCCCCTCTGCAACAGAGTCCTTTTGCATGACCCCGGAGCCTTCCACCAGGCCCTTGAATTTTTGGGCGGTGCTGGTCCCTGTTTGCAGCCCAGCCCAGGATCTGGCCGCCTCTCCTGGGGGCCCAGGGACCTGTTAGTTGCTCCTGGGTCAGTCTTTCTTTCAAAGCTTTTCCTCAGACAGCCTATACCATTTTATTTTTGAAGGTCAAGAAAATAAGTCAAGTTTAGGCTAGGCTTTTATTTAATACAGCTTTTGAATCTCCTTTCCTTTCCACTGACCAACTTCGCTCATAATGGCATGACAATCATTACATGTTTATTTTATCTTCACATAAATATGGTTTCCCAGGAACAATCCCCGGATCACTAGTAACAATACAGTGACTGAGAGACTAGGCAGTTTTCTTTTCCTGACTCGGTTGTCCTTTCGGGTGTAAAGCACTCCCAAACCACGATTTTAAACCCCCTTCGAATGATTCCTTCCCATGTTGCAAGGCTAACAGTCAAACACGGCGCTAGGGTCACTGGCTTTGTTTCGTTTTTAATTTATAGTGGTTGTGTTTTGAGAAGTTAATTCTTTTGTGAAGGAAAGTCTCCCTTCCATCCCTGTTTACCCCTCCCCTCCCTTCCTGTTTCCGGTTCCACCCTTCGCTATGTAGATTTTTTTCTTCTCAAATGTTGGCTCTGATCTTTCATTATTTCTTAAATACACGCAGAAGACTTGCATAGTCGTGTGCCTGCTGGTGTGGAGTCTCCTCTGCTCACTTTCTCTGTCGCATCCTGATGTTCATTCCGCACCCTCGAGGGTGGGTGTGGCCACACCCCTCTGTCCCCCAGTGCCCGCCCAGCAGGGGGCTTCGGGTACCCCAGGTGGGGTGATGTACTTGGCACATGGATGGGTGGGGGTCATTCAGGAGGTGCAGGGGAGCCCTGACGCTCCCCTGGGGAGGCAAGGAAGGCTTCAGAGACGAGTGTGCCTGGGCAGAGGCCTGAGCGCTGAGCCGGGTCCCGTGCTGGGCTCCAGCATGAGCTGGGCTCCGTGGCACAGCAGGAGGGCTTGGAAACCTGCGGTTCCTGCCCAGAGCAGGAAGGAAGAGCAGCAGCCGCCGGGGTGCAGGACTTGCACGCCACTCAGAACCCAGGCTCTGTTGGTGACCTGTCACCCACGTGGGTGGAGGTGGCCTGCTTTGCTTTCTCCAGGTCACCAACCCGAGGCACTGGAGCCCATGGAAGATGTGGTTGGTGGGAACCAAGACATCGGGAGACCTGCTTTCACCATGTGCGGACGCCTGGTCCTTCTTGTGCAGCTCACAAGGCCCAGGAGAGGTCTGAAGCACTTGCGGGGGTGAGAGGCCCGAGGGGGACCCCGGCTTCTCAGCTGGGCGGCAAGCTGAGCCCCCGGGGAGTCGCCTTGCACACCTGCAGTGCCGCGCGCTCGAGTGTACAAACACCCATTACATCTGATTGCAAACCATTAGTGCAATTAGGTTAGCCCCTCTGCACGTTCTGGGGTGCACCAGCTGCGCGGGGGCCGGGGACGGAATAGCAAACAGCTCTCTGCAGAGGCAGCACCCGCTCGAGGGGATCCAGGAGCCCCTCCACTTGCCCTGGGGGCCCTGGGCCCTGCACTACCCCTGGGTGGGGACAGGATTGTCCTGGGTGAGAACCACAGCCTGGGCTTGACGTGGCCTTCAGCTGGGCCACTGCTCTTCTCTGCCCACAGCACTGTGGTCTCATCAGCGCTTGGCCTCCCTCCTCCGTCCGAGTGTCCCTTTCATCTCGGCCTGCTGCCCACAGCCGCCTTTTAAGCCCCAGCACTCAGTCACCTCTGGCCCCGTCGCCCCCAGGGAAGCCTGAGCCAGAGAGACCCCACGTGCCACTCCCCTGACCCTCCGCGCTGAGCACAGCCCCCGCCGGCGGGACTTAAAAGGGACATTTGAGCTGCGCAGTTGACCAGGAGACAGAAAAGAGGCTGCTGGCTGTTTGTGCTGGGAGCTGGGAGTGAGCGTGGCTTCTTCAGAGCGGCCGCCTGCCCCCGCGCCTGCCCCCGCCCTCCCCGCGCTCCGTCCTAAGCGCTGCCCAGCTGTGATGGCCGCATCTGTCCGATTCTAAGACAACTGCTTTCCCAACTTCCAGCTCCCCCGAAGGTGGGACGCCTCCTCTATCTGGGCGGTGTTCAGGGCACAGCTGCCAGGGTCGACTCATGCACGAACTTGAACTTGGTCATGGAGGTGGCTCTGCTCCTAGGCCCGAGGACCTGGGGCTGAGGGGCTTGGGGACATGGGACTTTCAGTGTTGAAAATGGGAAAATCCCAAGCAAACCAGGGGCAGCTGTTCATTCCATTTGCTTCCCGTCTCTTGAGCTGAGGTCAGCTAATAGAGCAAACCAGCTTGCTCTGGTTCCCCAAAACCCTCCGACCCCCTGGGCTGGTGGCGTTTGCTGATTCCCTTGGTGTAGACAGTCCCACCAGCTTCCTCCCCATCACACGAGAAACTCAGCCAAGGCCAGCTGACCTCAGGGGCAGGGCAAGCCCTGCTCGGGTTGGAAGAGCCACACGCTGACCAGTACACCTGTGGCCTTGTTGCTGAATTCTATTGTTTCAAACCATCACGTTGCTTTCATTGTATTGTGTAGGGCAACACTGCATTTGGGGTGGTTTGTTACGCAGCCGTAGCGGATGGATACACAGCTGCTGATACTGTTTTTCATCGGCTGAGTCATGTGTGTTGTAGATCTAGGACATGTGCTGAGTCTAATTGCCACTAAAGTGGCTTTTAAAAGTCTGCGCTATGATTCTGTAGGAAGCAGGAGTTACCATTAACACAGAGAGACAGGGCGGAGAGTGGCGGGCTCCGCTTTTATCAGCAAAGCAAACGCCTCTCCAGACAGTTCCGTGTTTCCCTGCAGAGCAGCATCAGGTGCTTCAGGTGTGTGGAGGGAGGATGGCCTGGCGCAGCTGAGTGAGCAGCCGAAGGCAGACTGATGTCCTTATGCCCCACAGGGGGAGGGTGGCCCCCAGCTGGGAGAGGGGCAGGACCACCCTAAGCTGTGCAGGACTGTCCCCAGGCACTCCCCACTGCTGGCAGCTTTTCCTCAGTGTCCCACAAAATCGCAGTGTCTTGGAATCAATGGCATCTCAGTTTGACAAGATAGAGCTTCATGTCTGTGTGTATGTTGCCTCCTCTGAGCCCCCAGCTCTGTGGAGGGGCAGACCTTGCTTTCTGGGCACAGGGCTGAGTGCCTTTCTGAGCAGACAGACAGGGTCCCTGCAGCTGTAACGAGTGGCCACAACCTCAGAGTTCTTCCCGTGCTGCTGGGGGACTTTTGTCACTCACTCAACCCCCTCTGAGTAACCCAGAGGCCCAGCAGCGCTGATTTCAGATCTGCCCATTTAACAGATGAGGACACTGAGGCAGCTTGGCAGGGTGACCAGCAAGGCCAGCCTCAGGGTGGGGGTGGGGGGAGATGACCAGCATAGCCACAAGGGCTCCGAGCTCGGAAGGGCCTGCACGTGGTTCAGCACGTGCCAAGTTGGATTCTTGACTTTGCAGCGAGGCCCTGTGTTTTCATTTCACACCGGGCCCTGTAGGTTATGAAGCTGGTTTCAGTTGCCAGGCTCCCTGGGAGGCGGCTGAGAGCGGACCCGCCTCAGGGTTCTGCAAGGCCTAACGCCTTTGCTTGCCTGCCTCTGGCCGGGCACCTCCCTCCTAGCAGAACCAGTGCCCACTTGGGCAGCGCCCTGCAAGCGGTCAGCAGCAGGGCCATCTGCGCGCCATCGTCTTTGTTGTCTGTGTTCCCTGAGCCCTTGGCGGTGGGCGTGCGGGCAGACTGCCCTGAGGCCCGGCGCGGCCCCTCCTTCACCCCTCGTTCCCAGGCAGGTGCCTGAGCCTGGCCCTCGGGGCTCCTGGGGCTGCCTCCAGACGCCCCCTCTTCTGAGGAGCAGAGGCCCAGGGTTGACCTTGACTCAGGCTGGAAGGTGAGCCGCACTAACAGACGGTCATCTCTGAAATCGAGCTGGCTTCCCCGACACTGGTGACGGATGTGGGGAAAGGGAGTGCTATTTCAGGCCCGGCCTGGGAGCAGCGCATTCCTCTCCGTGCGTCTGGTGAACTTTTCACTCCGGCGTGGCCGCGGGAGGGGGGCCAAGGGAGCAGCCGGCCAGGGCCAGGGGCCTGGAGGCGGGGGACTGGGTAGGCCAGAAGCCACCTGGGCCACCCGAGCCCATCGTGACCCAGGGGTGGCGGTGGGCACCATGCTGTCTTGTCGGAAGCGACCCTGAGTTCCTCCCACAGGGATGCAGTGTCCTGCACTGTGTCCGGCAGGAAAAGGGCTACGCCTCGCCATCATGTCCCGCCACCCTGGACCTACATTCTTCAGTTGGCTGGGCGCTCAGATTTGTGTTTTTAACTGGGGCCAGGGCTCAATGTGACTTTCTAGGGAGGGAGGGGGTGCCGGTGCGGCATCGGTCTGAGGGGGGTCAGAGTGTGCCCAGCCTGGGGGTCCTGTGGCCGCTGGACCCCCAGGCTGATTCTGCCCCTGCAGTGAGGTGCTGTCCTTAGCTTCCTGCCCCCGGGCGGCTCTGGGGGACCAGGGGCCCTCGAGCTCCTGAGCAGCAGCAGACTCTCCCCTAACCCCCAACTCCTCCCCAGCTAAGGGCTCAGCTGGGGCCAAAGCCCCCCAGACGCTGCCCTGTGCCTGGCTCTGGGGTCCCCACCCTCCTCAGGAGCACCCCGGTGCTGGGGTGGGGGTGGGAGCAGCAGACTACATCGCTCCAGCCAGTTTCTTCAAGAGATGTTGTTTACAACATCCCTTTCTTTGCATATTTGCTGTGAAGTACACATTATGTTTCTTTATTAAAACTGTTAATCAAATAAAATGCAAATATGAGATGGAACAGGAGAGAAGATAAGTGCGCGGAGGACGCAGCTATCCCAGGGGTGGATCAGGATGTTTCCTTCAGGCTAAACCTGGGCAGAATGCAAAGCAGGGGGGGGTGAAGGGGAGGGGGGCTTATGCCTCAGTTTCCCCATGGTGCTCAGTCTGCGAAAGGCCCAGAGCCAGATGCTTCTGAATGATGGAAGCCGGGGACGTGTTCACAGACCCTGATGTAACTCAGGTGCCCCTTCAAGGCCTTACAAGTATTCGCCTAGTTAGCACTCACACCACCTCTGCAGGACAGTCACAGTGGCTGCAGCAGAGGTGATCTGAGCCGTTTCTCCTTGGCTGAGGTTTGTTGGGTGGTCCCTCTTGGGATGCACTCGGTGGGCGCTGGAGAAGCACCTGCCCCCTGGTGTCGGGGGGCATGTTCGTTCAGGGCTGCGTAGGTAGGTGTGTCCCGGCTCATTTTGCCGTCTGGTGGTTCTGCTGTTGGGGAAGCTGCTGGAATTGTGGATTTGTCACTGTTCCTTCAGGTCTCTCAGCTTTCTCCTTCACCTTTTCAAAGCTCTGTTACGGGTTGGTACACATTCAGGATTGTTGCATGCGCTTGGCAGGCTGACCCTTGCATTGTTAGGTGATCTGACTCCATCTTTTGTTCCAAGGGCTCCTTTTCCTGACATGGACATGACTGCCTTGCTTTCCTTTGATTGATGGTTGCAGGGCTGTATCTCTTTCCACCCTTCTTCCTTCCACCTGCCTATGTCGTTACAGTTCAAGTGAGTGACTTGTAGACCTCACGTAGTTGGGTTTTGTTTAACCCACTCTGTGAACCTTTCTCTTTTAATTGGTGTATTTAGGCCATTTACAGCTAATGTAATTGTGGATGTGTTGGGGCTGAAAATGGGCTGCCGTTTTGTGTTTCATTTTAGGCTTGTTGTCTCTGGTTTGTTTCTCTCTGAGTTTTATGCCGCCCTCCTGGGGTTGCTCCAGCAGATTCTTTGGAGCTGCAGGCTGAGCTAGGCCGGGTGCTCCTGAGCGCATCCAGGGGCAGCCGCTTTGCACCGGGGCTGCGCTGCATATATATAGCTCATCATGTTACACCGCTGTGGGCGTCCTTCACCGATTGGGCCAAGTGTGGAAACCTACTTCCCTGTAGGCACTGCCACTTTCCCTTATTGACAACAGGACAGTTTAAGGCCATTCCTGACCCTAAATTTGGAGCCTCCGTGTGATAGTATTTGCTTCAACTGCCAAACCTAGTTTGGGAAACGTAGCAAGAGAAGATTGCACTTAGCCACGTTCCCCCTCCCCTCAGCTCTCCCTTCCTTCCTGGGGTTGCACGATTTCTTCTCTGCGGCTTCTTCTCTACCTGGAGCACCAGCTCCCGCCCCTCCCGAAGATGGGTCTGCCCGTAAGACAGGTCCTCATGGCTTCCCTTCACCGAGGACATTGTGGTTTCACTTTTGAAGGATGTTTGCCCTGGATACATAACTCTTGGTTGACAGTTCTCTTCTTTCAGCCTTTGAAAAATACCATGTCGTTTCCTTCTGGATCCATGCGTTCTGGTGAGAAACTCACTGTCATTTTCATTGTTTTCCTGCGATGGGGAAAGTGTTGTTTTTCTCTGGTTGTTTCAAGATAAGCTTTTTTTTTCAGTTTTCAGAAATGTGACTATACGATTCTTTGTGTGGATTTTCTTGCTTTTTTTCCTGTTTGAATTTGTGTGCTGATGTCTTGCCTAATTTTAGATGTTTTCAGCCATTTTATTTTAGAGATTTTATTTTATTGTAAAGATTTTATTCATTAGTCATTATTTTTAAAGAGAGGGGAAGGGAGGGAGGAAGAAAGAAACATCCATGTATGGCTGGTTGCCTTTCACCTGCCTCCAGCTACGGACCTGGCTGGAGACCTGACTTGCAACCTGGTCATGTGCCCTGACTAGGAATCGAACCAGCAACTTTGGGTTCACAGGTTGGTGCTCAATCCACCAAGCCAATCAGCCATGGCTCAGTCCTTATATTTTAAAGTACGCTATCCATCCTGTCTGTCTGTCTCCTTTTAGGTCTCCGAGGATGGGCACTCTCCATGCCTGAAGCTCAGTGGCTTCTCAGTGCGTCTACTCTGTTGTCCAGGTTAGGTGATTTCTCTTGTTTTGTCTTCAAGTTCATGGTTTCTTCCCTCTGCCCCTCCATTCTGCTGTGGCGTTTATCCCCCGGGTTATAAGAAAGTGTCAGTTACTATATTTTGTACTTCTAAAATTTCAGTCGGGTCTCCAGGTCTTCTGTTTCTCTGCTGGCACCATTTTTTGGTTAATTTGTTGTATGCTGTTTGGATCTTCTTTCTGGCGCATTTCATGGTGGTGGCTTTGAACTCCAGGTCAGGAGATTGTAACCTCTGTCACCTTGGCACTGGTGTCTCCTGACCGTCGTGTGTCCTTCAGTTTGAGGTCTTCCCGGTCTCTGGCCTGGCGAGTGCTTTTCAGTTGGAACCTGGGCATTTGGGGTGTCATGGTGTGGACTCCGTGTCCTATCCCATTTCAGCTGCCCCCTGCGCTGCTCTGATGTAGAAGGTGCTGCTGGCCCCTCACTACCAGGGCGGGTGGGTGGCACATGTCCGAGTTCCTCTCTGAGCTCTTGGCATGGAGGGGGTTCCTCATTACGGCCGGGTGGGGGTGAACGTTCTGGCTCCTCACATGGGGTCTGCTGACACCCCCTCTCCCCCAGAGATCAAGATTCTGGCTCCCTGCTCAGTCTTCTCTGACACCCCCAGACAGGAGCACACAGTAGGTGCTTTCTTCCTGCGCGTCAGACCCTCTACCTAGCCTGGCTGGGCCTCTGCAGACACGTGGGGCTGGCACGGACCGCCCCTCACTTTGTGACCCTTGCAAAGGGCAGGTGGGGCTCCTCTTGTCCACGTTTGTAATATCAGGTCCCAGCACCTGCTGTCCCGGGCCCCCACCATCTGTCCCCCCTCACGCCCACAGCTCAGGGAAGCCAGAGCGCTCTGGGGAGGCCGGGCGGCGGCTCATGAATATTTCATGGTGGAATTCTTGAGAAGAGCGACTTCCCAGGCAGCTTTGTGCCCAATCCTTCCGTCTCAGTGACTTATGCCTTCGCCCCCTCTCTCCCTCTTGTCAACAGCGGACGTTCCAAGGAGCCCTTCACCGCTAAGCAGCTTGCGGTGGCGCAAAAAGAAAGTAACAGGGGCTGACATTTGTCCCACGTGTCCTCTTACAGCCTCCTTCCTCAGTCGTTAACCTGATGAGCTCCCCTGGGACAGGGGCGCGGGCCCGGGGACTGTGTCCCAGAGGCAGGCAGGAGGGTACCAACAGCCCCCTCCCTCCTGGGGGCCAGGGAGCCCCAGCCGCTCTGCCTTCGCCTCCCCAGACCCTGCTCCACACCCGAAGAGGAAGCATCGCAGAGCCCTGTGCTGCCTGTGTGACTCCTGCCTGAAACCGTCGGGTCCCCCACTACCCTCCCGTGAGACCCCTCGGTCGGCCCTGCAGCTGCGAAGGCCCCCGACCAACATTGCTCCATTCTCAGCACTGAGCGGCTGGTTGCGCTGCTCCCCGTGCCTCAGTTTCTCCCTCCTTACACTCGGGAAGGCAGGCCTCTCCTGTGAGGTGCACGTGGGGTGAGAACTGCACACAGGCACATGGAAGGGTTGTCACCCCCGGTTTCGGAGGGATGGCGGACCCTCAGAGATTTGAATGTCACCTGGAGGCTTGGAGGTGAACTCAGGGGGAATGGGAGGTCGGCTGGGCTAGTGGCCAGGGGACAGTCTGGGCAGCTGCCATGTAGGGTGAGCTGTGAATGGGTCTTGGGGGCAGCATGGCCGCTGGACCCAATGCCGGGGACAGAGTGGCGTGTCGTCTGCTGCCTGGTGACTCACGGTGGCTTTTTCAGCAGCCTCCTGGCCTGAGTCCTCAACCTGTTCCTGTTTCTGGGCCCCAAGCTCCGGGGCCCGAGACAGATGGTTAAGGGTCCCGTGGGGGCCCCGTGCCTGGGCTCAGAGGGTGCGCTCGGCCTGGTTTGGGGAGAGGGGTC
The DNA here is from genome assembly GCA_004026585.1 of Noctilio leporinus. NCBI lineage: Eukaryota > Metazoa > Chordata > Mammalia > Chiroptera > Noctilionidae > Noctilio > Noctilio leporinus. Next base: position 74,257 of record PVIW01002143.1, read on the forward strand.
CGTGCAAGGTCAGCCACAGCCCTGCCTCCTCAGGGCCCTGCCTCTCACTCACGAGGGTGGCGCGGCTGTGGCGGGCAGGCCGGCGTGAGGACAGCGGCGAGGGCAGCCTTCTGGGTGCTACAGTCCACAGGGAGGAGGGTCACATTCTAGCCCCTGTTCATTACTCACACTCTGTGCCCCCTCCCGAGGCTCAGGTCACCTGTTCCTGGGTCCGCGTGTGCCTGTGTGCGGACGTGTGTCCCAGTGCGCATGTGTAAGCACACCTACACCGACATGTGCCTGGTGCATGCCTGTGTGCTCGTGTGAGCGCATGTGCGGTCTGTTTTCCCTCCGAGACTCTGAACTCCAGGACGTTTCCAACTCTGGGCTGATTCTCTGTGTGTCCATCCCTTTGACGGTCAGAGGCACAGATATCTATTAAATTACTGCAACAAAGTAATTGGACGGAGGAGGCGGATGATGGGAGTCTAGGGGAGCAGGGGTGCAGGGGTGCCGCGTGCCCAGGGCTCTGTAAATGATCAGCCGTTGCTTGTGCTGGACGTGAAGTACCTGGACACGGAGCAAACATGCACGGGGCGGGGTGGGGGGTTGGGGAGCAGCTGCAGGGACCGCCGCACACCCCGAGTGGCGCTGGCGTGTGTTAGCCGGTGTGCGCCGAGTCCCGGTGGGCAGGGGGTCCGTGACGGGCCACTTGGCAGGACGCGGTCCCTCCGCATCCCTGCGGTGGCTCCAGCTCTCCGGAGAGCGAGGATGCCACAGAACACGGAGCTTAAAAACCTATTTACCAACATTTGCACAGCGCCAGGGGGCCAGTTGCCCATCATTTTCCTCCCGTTTGTCATTCCTTCAGGCATTGTCTTCGTTTTTTATTTCATGCGTTTTTTTTTTCCAATCAGTGCTTATTACTTTAATAACCATAAAATGTTATTTCTGCGTTTTAAGTGATTCTTCCGTGCTTAGTGCTGAAGGCAGGGGCTCGTCTCCAGGACGCCCTCTCTGCTCGCCGCACAGGAGGGAAGAACCAATTTCCGACACTCCTGGGCCCCTGTCAGGCCTGGCGCCCAGCGGCAGGTGTTCGCGGGGACAGGCTCCCGGACCCCAGGGGCAGCGGGGCCAAGCCAGGCTTCCCACCTTTTCGTAAAACCAGCGGCTCAGACGGGGTGAGCAGCTGGCACAGGGTGGGGAATGGCCCTGAAAGGTGTGGCAGGTGGGAACAAGCTCTAACTCCATATCCTCCGGCAGGATATGTGTTCTGTGCCCCCAGTGCGCGTCTGGGGGTGGTGATGCCCGGTGAAGGGTGAACTGCAGACATGGACGGGCACCTGGCCAAGTGCCTTAGTGCGCATCGATCATGTAACCTCTAACCATGTAATCTGCAGCTATTTCACCGATGAGAAAACTGGGCCCAGAGAGGTTGAGAGGCTGGCCCGAAGCCACCCAGCTCGCGGGAAGGAGCTACGAACAGGATGTGGAGTCTCCCCAGGTAGGAAGCCCTGACCCCGCCGTGAAGTTGGCTCCCATGACGGCTTTCACGTTCTTATAAAGAGACAGAGGCTGGGTGTCTCCAAGTCTTCCCCCTTCTCTTTCTCTATCAGGAAGGACACCGGTACTTTTTCTGGTTTGCCTTTGTTGATGTGACTCACCGTGGGTTTTTAAAAATAAACGTTGCACTTTGGAATAGTTTGAGATGAACCGGAAAAGTTCAGAGATAGCACAGAGCTCCGGCAGGCCGTGCCCCGGTGTCTGCTGTCAATGTCTTGTTCATGCGGCCCATTTGCGTGAACGAATCAGGATCGACCCATTACTACCCCCAAGCATCTTCCCTCGGCGTTCACCCATCTTTCCTCTGTCCTGCAATGAGGCCTTCTTGGCGGTGACAGTGCCCCGAGAGTCCTTGTTTTTGACCACCCCGCCAGCTCTCAGGGTGAGACTGGGGTTTGTGCTTCCAGGAGGAGTATGCAGTGAAAGCTACTCTCGATACTTTGTTGCCATTCTTGTTACATTGTTGCCGTTCTAGGTACCTTGTATCTGCAGCGCACAGGCAGGAAGTGAAAACCAAGGGAGCCCCTGTGAAGTGGAGCCCCAGCTGCTGCCCCAGAGGAACTGCCTTTTCAGCTTACGCCTCCAACTTTGAGGGGTTCAAACAGGGCAAAAAGCCCTGGGGCAACCTTGTGCCGTGCAGGACTGTTGGCAAGGACAAGGAAGCGGATACAGTGACGGCGGGCTGGTGGCCACGGGACTGAACGCAAACACATTGCAGAATAACTCCATGTGCTGCTGTACCGCCCGCATGGGGGGCCGCCTCCGTGGGTGTCCCCACCCCCTTCCCTGTCTCACAAACACCCCTCACCTCTGTCTCGTCACCGGAACCCTCTGGGCTCCTGCCTGAACAGGTGTGTCCCTAAGAGCCATTCTTATTGATCTTTATATTGATCCCAAGGGATTTTTCCCCTTGGGAAGGCCTTTGCATTTAGGTTGATGCATCCGTGCACATGACCTTGGCCCCTGGCTGACTCGGCGTCCTTGGTCCCTCCGTGGATGACACCCAAGCACCTTCCTTTCCAGACTGTGCACTTTGGCAGGAAGTGGCCCCATAGCCCACGTTGAAAGAATTGGGGGTTCCTGCTCCCTTCCTTGGCGAATCGCCACAAACTGCTGGGTAGTTTCGGGACTGGAATTTGTCTCTTCTCATCTAGGGGCTCACCCAGCCAGGCCTTTGTGTCCTCGTGGCCCCCGGGGCACGCGCTTGCTCCCCGGGCTGTGACCCACAACCACTTCTGTTTTGTTGCTAAAACCACCAGAGCGCTTCCAGGTGGTGCTCCTGCCACACTCCCTGTCCGAATTGTCCCTCCCCACTTTCTGCAGGACAGGACAGGACGCTCAGCCCAGCCCTGGCCCTGCTTCAGGCCGGGGCCCAGGGCTGGGTGTCCGTGGCCACGGTGTCCTTGTTTCTAGCCCTTCTTGGGGACAGAGCCAGGAACTGTGCACACGTGTGCACTAACCCGTGTACCTACTGGTATCTATAGATATTTCCATGTGTGTCCACTTGCGTCCGCATTGCATGGTCCACACCCACATTTCCAAGGTTGTACCCGTCCCTGTGTCCTCACAGCCCCCACCCCCCGTGTCCCCCCAGAAACGTCCTGAGTAGCTGCTCTGGGCTTCCGGAGCCCTTGTCCCTCAGACCCCTTCTCTTGCCCCCCTGTGCGGGGCGTCCAGGGCCCTGCTGGGTCAGGGAGGCAGGAAGGGAGGGAGCGTTTCAGCAGACCAGGACTTTCGCTGCAGTCTTCCTCCTGTGTCACCCCATCAAAGCCCCGCATAGCCCTGCGCAGCATCATTCATCTGCTCATTCGTAGTGGGGGAGGGTGTTCATTGAGAACCTACTGTGTGCCAGGGGCCGGGAACACAGCCGCAAGCTCTCTGCCCTTGGACCCCACCGCCTGCCAAGGACAGCTGGCCGCCGGGCAAGCAGCTAAATACGACGGGGATGGAGAAAGTCCAGGGTGGGTGGGGCGGCCCTTCTGCGTAGGCGACTGTGAGAAAGAACTGGAAGGTGAGAGAGTGGGCAGCGTGCCCTGGGCAGGGTTCCCGGCAGCCCCGAGCTCCTCCTGCCTCCGCACCGGAGGCGATGGGCCGTTCCTTGGCATCAGGCCCAGGGGAGGCGTAAGTGGGTCACTCGTGGGAAAGCCTGGGGGCCTCCCCGGCAGGGGCGCCACCTACCAGGGCCGCCGGCACCGTCTGAGTTACTCCTGGGCCCAGGCCTGTCTCTCTCCCGCCGTGCCTCTCTGCGCTCATGGGGCGGCGTGGTGAGGTCCATGTCTGCCGCACGCGTGCCCCCCGTGCTCCAGGCGGGACCGGGACAGCTCCTGGCAGCCACCAGGTGAACCAGGGCGTGCTCCGTGCGTCTGCGAGGTGGCACGTGTCGGAGCTCCAGGAGCATCTTCCTTCCTGGCATCGTGGAGGCCGTGAGACCTGCGCCAGTGAGGGCTGAATGAAGCCTGTGTCCTTCCGCCCGTGGCCACCCTGCCCACAGGGGACGCGGGAGCTTGGGGGGGCGTGGCTGTGCTCCTGCCCGTCCTGGGCCGGAGACTGCAGACGGCCTCCAGGCCTGGGCAGTCTGGGGGTGCCCTGGGCCCTCACCACCGGGTCTTTGGCTCCGCGTAGTGCACCTGGGGGGCCGGGCCCCGCCAGGGTGTCTCCTGCAGCCAGGCCTGGAGGCTGCTGGCTCCGCTCCCACCGAGTGAGCGAACTCCAGCCGGCTGGCCAGTGTGACTGGGGATGCAAGTGCTCTAATGACCAAACGTCCTGCATGATTAACTGGGAAATTAATAGGCTGGATGCTCTCTGCACCCGGCGAGCGGCTGCGAAGCCGTAAACCTGCTGGGGCGCAAATGCCACCGCCGCATGGTGCAGCCCCTCTGCCACCAGCTCAGGCCACTTAAACACCTTCCAGTGCGTCCTCTCCGGCCAGGACCTCAGCCCGAATGCCGGGCGCTGGGCCCAAACCCCCCCTGTCCTCTTGCAGGGCCCGCCGCCTCACGAGCAGGGCGGGGGACCCCCTTTCCAGCCCCCCTCACTCCAGCCCCGGCCGCTCTGCCAGTGCAGGCCTTTCCCACCCCAGCAGTGCACAGGCTTTTGTCTTTTGGCTTCTGTTCCCTCGTGGGCTCTGCTGGGGGACAGAGCTGAGGGGTGTAGGGTTCAGGCAGCCCCCCCACCACACACGACAAGGATCTTCAGGGCCCGAGAAGTGCGGCAGGGGCGATCAGCCACCCAGTCCCAGCCTTGCCTACTAAAGGGGGTAACCGGCCTTGAGGGGCACAGGCCAGACCTCTGGGCTCCATCCCTCCCCCGACACTCCCACGAGAGGAATGATGGGCTGTGGCCGTGGCATCTGGCCCGTGGCACACCCAGAACTTTGCCTCCTCCCTCCCTTGCTCCTCCTCCTCTCAGGTCCATTGGGCACCTGGGGCTCAGGTCCTATGTCCCAGGACCACTGCTCATCCTTGGGTGACTGTGGGAGCCCCTGTTCAGTCGCCGCTAGGACAGTGCCTGGCCCGGTCCACCCTCAGCCCCTTCAGGGGGAGAGGGGGAGTGGGGACTGGTGAAGGAGGGAGAGGCATGGTGGCAAGAATGTGCGGGATCCAGGCCTGGCAGGGAGAGACGGAGGGAGGGGCCAGCGGCAAGGCCCAGGCGGGTACCAGGCCTGGGCAGAGCTGCCCGAAGGGCAGGGCTCACTACACCTGTCCCGGGAGCCCTCAGGGGCCCCTTTTTGAGGTCATTTCCTCCTGGGTTCACTTTTGAGCATTTCAACCATTTTAGCCCATTTGCTTCTCTGGAGGTGAATTTCCAGCCCACGGGGGCCTCTCAGCCGCTGGTGGGTGATGCCGGCAGGGAGGTGGGGCAGTGCTGGCAGCGGGCAGGTCAGGAGCCGGCAAGCAGGGCTCTGGGAGGGGCTGGCGGGGTGGGGGAGTTGGGAGACGCCCCCCCCTGCGGAGGGTGGGAGGGAGGCGCAGGGGGCTCAGCCCCCCCTTGGACGTGCTCACAGAACCCAATTCCCTCGGGATTAGCGTTAAGCATATTAAAAATAAACCGGGACCCAAAAAGCGAGAATTAAGTAAAATTTAATATTCATCATGCCTCAGGAGAGGGAAGATTGCCTAAGTTTAGAACTAATACAAGGAATCAGGAGAGAAAATATGGACAGATTTGACTGCATAAAAATGGAAATCTTCTGCATGTCAAAATTAAACCACCAAATGAAAAGGCAGAAAAAAAATTATATATATATATGGCCTGGGAAATATATTTGCAGTCAACATGACAGACAAAGGCTTAATTTCTTTATTAAATAAAGAGCTTATAAGAGTATCTGCAAAGACGCGGGCTTGCACGTGATGGGAGGTTCAGGGTTGGTTTGTTTGTTTGTTGAGGGAGAAGGGGGGGTACTGAAGGGAGGGGAACAGGCTCCAACACTGATTCGCAGAGGGAAAACCTGGGCACAGGAGCCGAGATGCTGGAAGAGAATTTTAGGGAGTCATGTGATTTGCATGTTTCTTTTCTCTCCCTCTTTTTCTAGATTATCCAAATGTGGAGGAGCGTGTTTCACCGAAGAGCGGTGTGTGGCCCCAGGCAATTCATGGGCTGATCTGATCTGCTGGTCGGGAGAGGCAGCAGCGCCAGCCCGGGGGTGGGGCGTTTTCTCTGTGGGGCCACTGGCACTGCCCCGGGGAAGCTCATGCGCTGTTCTCTCTCCCAGTCCGCCTGGGGCCGTCCTCACTTTCACTGTCCCGACTCTCAAACTCTGAGGCTCGGAGCAGGTGAGGACCCCAGCCAGGGAGGATAGCGCAGGGGGGCGGGCCTGCGATTGAAGGGACCCCAGGCCTGAGGGTCCCCCTGCAGGACTTCTGGCCCCTCTGTGCCATGCTGAGAGCTGTGCAGCCTCAGAGTGAGACCCAGGCTTGCCAGGATGGGCTGCGGAACCGTGTCCCCAGGAAGGACAGCGCGCCCCAGGCTCCCACGGTGCCCTTCCATGGCCCAGCACCCGGGAGAACACGCGTCGCCCCGGAGCGGAGAGCTGGGAGCCGAGGAGGCATGGCCGGCGGCGACATGAGCTTCACATCTGTGCTAAGTGCTCTGTCACAATCTGAATAGAAGGCTGAGGTGTTTTTAGCCTAATTGACTAAAAATCCTTGAACTGGACCCAGTGGGGGAAAATAACAGAGAAAAGAGGCAACATGCTCAGAAGCAGCAGAAGTCTTCTCTGGTGACTGTCACTACAAAGCACTGTGACTTGGAAAGTGTCCTGAGGGGGGTTGTCTCAGAAGCCCTTGAACATCTTCAAACGGAAACAAACAAAAAGGCCCAGAAGAGAAAGCCCAGCGTGAACACCGATGGACATGGATGGACTGTGTCACTCAGCCTAATGCTCTGCTCTGGGCTGAGAGGCAAAAATGGCCCTGCCTGAGGCAGTGAGATGCTCGCCTGGGGGACCTGGAGGGCTTCCTGGAGGAGGCGTTGGTGTTGCTGAGCCTGGAGAGTGAGGAGGACTAAAAGGGGGTGCAGGGCTGAGACACAGAGGATGGGGAAAACCTAGTGCCTGGTTTATTGGGCAGCATTCAGGACACCTAGGCTGGTGCCCCTGGGAGGCTGAACAACACAGGAGGAGGCAAGCGGACCCCAAAGACCAGAAATGGTCACTCTGCCTGGGCCTTTAGCCTCCAGGAGATAGAAAGGGATAGAAAGGTGGTTCAAAGCCTCTGAATGTTGCTTCAAAAATCCCGTGTCTTTGGGGGGCTCACAGGAAAAAGGCAGCTGGGAGGGGGCACAGATGAGGGGGATGTTGGTGGAGAAAATAAACTGACTTTTTCCATTTTCTTGACAACTGCCTCCAAGGAAGCTCTCCTTGCCCCCATTTTACAGATGAGAAAACCGAGGGTCAGAGAGACACAGCGTTGCCTGCTCTCATCCCTGTGACCCAGGGGTGGCTCCTTGCCTGGCCCCACGGCCACTTTCCACATGACTTCCAGGTCAACGTGTCCCAGGAGGGTCACCCGTGGGGGCTGTCTCCTCCTCCCTCAAGGCTCGGCACTCCTGAGGGCTCCTCCTGGCCTGGCCTGTTTGCTCCTCATTGGGGGATCCCAGGCCCCTGGCACCTTGACAGGCAGGTGGGCCCGAGCACCCTGGGGCCTGGCCAGGTTGATTCAGCCGGCGGTCCAGGCCGGAGCCCACCACCTGCAGGGGAGCCCCAGAAATGCGCTCAGAACAACCGGCCCAGAGCACAGGTGCACAGCTGGGGGATCCTCGCTGCCGCCGCCCCTGGCTCTACACGAAAAGAGCTGGTGTGCACCCCGGAAACTTCAGGCCGCCTCAACTCACGTCGCTGGCTTCCAGTTCACCTCCGCTCAGGGCCAGCCCGGACTCCGGCCCAGCCTCTTCCAGTTTTCACTTGGATCCGCTGTTTAAGTCAAATGGGGCCAATTTACTTGCAATTCCATTCTATTGGATTCATTCTGTTCAATTCAATTTCTCTTCTGTGATCCAGCTCAATTCATCTCAATTGTCCCCAATACAGTTTTAAGACTTTACCCAATCCTGGCCAATAATTCATCTTTAGTCAGTTCGCCGGTTTGACCCACGGCCTCTGAACTTCCCTTGGTCCCCACCAGCTGGTCCCCAGGCCTCCTCGCCCGTGTGGACCAACTCAATTCCACCCCCCTTGTGTCTCTGGCACCCCCCGCCCTGTGGGGTGACAGAAAGCCTCTCTTTTTGGAGAATGATCTGGAAAAGAAAGAACACATGCGTGACCCTTGCTTTGGATGGGGCTGTGGCCAGCCTATCACGTCCTGTGCTCACGACAGCCCTGAGATAAAGGCGTTGGTACCAGTCTGACCATTGTCCCCCCTGGAGAGCTGGAGACTGGCAGAGTGGAGGCCCCAGCCAGTGTCCGGGGCCTGGCACCTGGGCCCCTTGCTGGTAAGCTCTTGCTTGACTTCCTGTGAGAAGAGAACTCCATGAGCTTGTTCGGTGCTGCTCGCCGTCCCAGGAATTGGGGGTGCAGGTGTGAGGGCAGGAGCACCTCTTGCTGGGTGGGGGATGAAGAATCACGAGCGCCGTGTGGTGTCCCTGCCTTGGGTGGGATGAGAGGGCCCAGGAAGGACCTGGTGGTGTCACCACACCTGCACATGGCAGGCACCGGGCAGGTGCTGGTGGACGAGGGAACAGGTGCGCCAGGACCTCTTCCGGGACAGCAGGGGAACGCGTGTCCCCGGCACCCGGTCCTGGCTCGAGCCTGGAGCTCCACAGTCCTGCCCACAGGTCGGCAACATGGCGGGAGCCGTGGCTGCTCAGTCACAACCCTGGTTCAGGCCGCCCTGCGCTCTCTTCCCTTCTTCTTGTGGTGCCGGCCTGGCCACGGTCTGGGCCATCTGGTCAGTCAGCCGGGCTTCGGCGCTTTGCACCTCACCTGTGCTGATTGCACCCCAACGACCCCTCCGTTCTCCCCACTTCCTCCTCGGGACCCGTTTTTTTGGTGAATAACCACTGTCCCCTGAAAATGTGTGATTCTTCACACGCAGGTAGAGCTGGATTCAAACCCACCTAGTGTTGCAGTGACGCTAACGGCCCCTGCCTATCCCACAGGGTGGCTCTGCAGAGGTGACCTTCGTCAGGGGCTCGACAAAGAGGCAGAGCCCCCATTGCTGTTTGTTCCTCCCTCCTAAGGGCTTTCTGCGTCCCAGGGACTCCCAGCCCTGACCGGTGGTCGAGGGGGGACACCCGAGGCGCCCGCGTGGGGGGCTGTATGCTGTGGGCCCAGGATGTTCTGGGAGAGAAGGGCCTGGGCAGCACCCCCACCGCAGGCATCGGTGAGTTGAAGCTCACTCCAGTAGCAAGAATGAAAGGCAGGACTGCAGCTGCGCAGGACCCTGGGGACATCAGGAGGCCCCCTGACTTGATCAGGGGGCTGCCCCCCAGCCCGCCGGTCTGCACCAGGCTGGCTCCCCTGAGGGGGCCGCCAGAGCACAAGTGCGGAGCAGCGGGGTCCTGGATGCCCCAGGACGCCGAGAGCAGGCTGCCGGGGGGCTCCCGGGCCGGCCTGTTTCACTCAGGATGCGCCCCCACCCCTGCTGCGCCGAGAGGCTGCAGCGTCCGGCTGTCATCTGTGCTGGTTTTCAAGGTCACGGAGTGGCATGATGGCCTGTTGGGCTGCAGATTTCATAGCCCTCACGACACGGGACTCCCCAGGTTGAGAGCGGGGTCTTCCCCCGACTGCGAGAGCACGCGGCTTTTCCTCTGCACCAGGGGGGATTCAAAGCAGGGGGTGCCAGAGGGGCAGCCCGGAGCTCAGGGGCACCTGCCCTGGGCTGCACCCTGCGGCCGCCCCTGGGCCGCCTGTAGCTCTGCTCCAGCACCGGCTCCGCCGTCTTCACTCTGCTCCCCGGAGCCGCCAGGCCCCCACCCTGCCACCGCACTGCCTGCTGGGAGGCTTCATGTCACTTCCCTCGGTGGGCGGCAGGGGCGGGGGGGCTGCACGAAGAGCCTGTCCCTGCTGCTGGGTCACGTGCCGGTGCCGAGAAGAGTGACAGAGCTAATTTCCCAAACACCATCTGAGCTGAGTGCATTTTGATGAGAAGGATGTTTTTTAAAAAATTTTTAAATTAGAAATTACATTTTTTTTTCCCCGTGCCAAAATAAAGATGAGAACTCGGAGGAATCTGTCGCAGAGGGCTGGGAACCGGGATGTGTCTGACAGACTCTGTGTTGAGCAAACAGGCCCGGGTGCCAACTGGGTGCCTGGAGCTCTGGCCCGGTACCGGGGGGCACTGGGTGCTCTGCTCGCTGGCCGGCGGCACCCCACTGTCCCCGCCGGGAGAGGCCGGTGGTTTGTTTCCGGTGAGGGCGGGAGGCCATGGCCGCCCTGCAGGACACCGGCTCACTCCTGCGAGGTGCGGGGCCCTGCCCCATGGCATGGGTGCAGAGGCTGTTCCTCCCCTCGTAGAAAAAGCTGTTTGGGGTAGCAGGCGTGTGTCCTGGAGGTTGTCCCCCTGGAATCAGAGCCTGGCCTCGCAGGACACGCTGTCAGGCACTTGCAGACTGCAAGGGGTCACCCATCGCCCCTGTCCCTCCCTGTACACATTTTCATTTGCATATCTGCTGGGACTGCTAGCCACTTCGTAGCGTTTGCTTCAACATGGCAACAAGACGGGACACCGCAAAGCCCGGCCATGTGTCCCTCCGCCACCTGCCCTCACGTGGGCCCCAGGCCCCAGGCCTGACACCGGCACCCAAGGGCAGGGCTGCCTCCTGGTTGGCATAAAGGTCTTTTGTTCATTGTAGGGGCCCAGGGACTGAGACACCCCTGTCCGGGAAGGAACCAGGGGTTACCAGCGCTGTGGGTGAATCCCCGAGAGGCTGGTTCTCTGAGCTCTGGGTCCCAGGGGCACAAAGGGGCTCCGTGTCCACCCGGGACCCTGGGAAGGGCGCGAGGGCATCGCTGGCTGGGAAGGAGCAGCCTCCAGGGTTCAAGCTGTGAGCTTCTACGTATGTAACGTTCTCTAATGACACCACTGTAGAGATGAGGACACACGGAGGTGCTGGGGGTCAGGATGGGGTGGCGGACGGTGCGGCTGTGAAAGGCTGGTGGAGCCCACGCACCAGGCACGTGCACGCACACGGACACAGACATACGTACACATTAACAAACTCGCACCTGTGCACCCGCGCAGACACACCTGCTGTCCCACACGCAAGTCGGGCATCGAAGCCAGTGCCTGTGGCCTGCAGGCTACCCCCGTCACTCCTGGTTTCGGTTGTGAATGTGGCTTGGAGCCGGGCACATAAGACATCTTTGTGCTATTTTTGCAACTTCCTGAGCCTAATGATTTCAAAACAAACATTTATGGTTTTTAAGGGAGACTAAGAGCGGGTAGAAGGGAGGGGTGCTGAGCGGGAGGGCACTGGGTGGAAGTGTGGGGGTGGGCTGGAGCCGGTGGGCGGAGGACAGCGGGCGGGAGAGGGGGAGCCGGCCTGTGGCCTGGGGATGAAGCCCCCGGTGTGAGCCCACGGTCTGGCTGTCTTCCTCAGTCACAGCTTCCTGGGGTGCTGGGATCAACTCAAAACACCAGGGCGTAGAACAGCTCCTGGAGGCTGGATGGCTGTGCGGGAGGTGTCAGGTGTCCTGGGGCTGGGCCCCCTCTAAGGCTCTGGGGCCCTCCTGTGTCCTCCAGGGTCTGGTACTGCTGGCACTCCCAGGTGCCCCAGCCCCGTGGCTGCGTCCCTTGGGCCTCTGCCTTGTTCCCACATTGCCACCTTCTTGGTGTTTTCACATGTCCAGGGTCCTGGGCCACTACCGAGGGAAGGGGAAACCCAACCTGCCTGGTGATGGGGACAGTGTTGCCATTGGACAGGGCCGGCAGGGTCTGGGGGAGAACTTGCAGCCCCCATGCTTCTGGCCTCCATTGACCCCTGCTTGGGTGCTGTCCCCATCTGCAGGGCAGGCGGCAGGGACCTCCAGCCCGGGCTACCTCCCAGGGCTGAAACAGAAGCCCCCACAGGCCTCCCCCGGGACCTGTAGACTCGGGCAGGGTCCTGGGACACGGGCTGGGCCAACACCATCACGTCTCACCGGCTGGCCGGTGGGTGGTTTGCAGTCAGCCTGGTCGGTGGGGCAGCAATTACACCACCGGACTGCCAAGTCATCCCCAGAAGGCCAGCTGCCAGCACAGCACTGCCTGTCTCTCCATTTTGCCTCCAACGGGGAGGCCAAGATCCTGCCCGTGACCTCACCCTCCTGAGCCCCAGGGCTTCCCTCCCGGGCACTCCAGTGCAGACTGTCCAGCCACCACCACTCCGCCCCTCAGAGGCTCCACTGCCTTCGGCCAGAGTGAGAGTCACTAACCCACTGACCCAGTGAGGAAGCTGAAATGGCTTTGTCACTGGTCCTGAGGAATGAGACCAGCCCTGAGCCCCACCCTGTGCTTCCCGGGTGCTCTGCGTCCCCAGGGGGCACCCAGTCCAGCCAGCACCCTCCTGGGCTCCAGCAAGATAGCGCTTTTATTTATTTATTGAAAGATTTTACTTATTATTCTTAGAGAGAGGGGAAGGGAGAGAGGCAGAGAAGGAGAGAGACATCCATGTATGGTTACCTTTCACCTGCCTCCAGCCACGGACCTGACTGGAGACCTGGTTTGCAACCTGGTTATGTGCCCTGGCTGGGAATCGAACCAGCGACCTCTGGATTCGCAGGCCGGCACCTTATCCGCTGTGATACCAGCCAGGGCCAGGAAGATAGCTCTTAATGAACACCCAGTGGTCATGCCAGGCTCTGGAGCACCCCTAAGCCCAAGACGGGGCCCTGTTTTTTCCAGAGGCTCCAGGCACTCAACCTCCCTGATGCCCAGGCAGTCCAGCTCTGCCCTTGCCAGGGGCCAGGCACTGCAGCTGCAGAGCTATTCCAGGGGTCCAGCGGGGAAGCAGGAAGCACCCCTCCTTTCTCCCTCAATCTAACGCACGTCAAGCTGAAGGGCAGTGGGGTGAGAGTCACTTCCATGTGCAGAAACGGAGCTGATGAAGCAGTCAGGTCCCCGCCCCTTGCTCTCCTTGGCTCCCCAGGGCCTGGCTGCCAGAACACGGTTAGGAACTGGGGCCTCTGCCAGCGAGGAGGCTGGGCGAGGCCCGTGTCGTATAGGCATGCCGCTCTCACGTGCTCAGAATCCCCATTCACATAAACGGGCAGGCTTTAAAATTTCATGAAAAAACATACCAATTATAAAAGCTATTCACCCTGTCAAATCAATCATGGGCCTTGGCGTGTTTATGCGCAAACACCTGATTTCAGCTCATAAGTCACTTTTAGGCCCCGTTTAGCACCTAACTGCCCAAATGAGCTGGCAGCATCTTTAAAAGTGATAGAACCTGTCTTCCCCAGTATCACCCCACCCATTCCCTGCAGCCCGCAAAGTCAGTTGCCTCCAGGGAAGCCAGGATCCTGGAGTCAGGAAGGACTGAGAGTCCCTGGCCTTCTTACCCAGAGTCCCCCTCCTCCTCTGCAGGTTGGGGAGCTAAACCTCACCTCCTCCAGGAAGCCTTCCCAGCTCACTCCAATCTGTAGCATTCTTCCCTTTTCCCAAGTATCACTCAGCCTCTCTATGCCACAGGTTTCTTAAGGCAACTTGAACGTCACAATAAATACCTTGTAAGCTTGGAGATGCATCCTGGAATTCACATGTGATGGTTGGGGCTGAAGCAGCCTCGCTGGGCTACCACTCAAAGCTCACAGGGGTGGAAAGAAACTAGATAGTCAGGCAAAGGGAGTTTTTTCCATAGTCGCTGGGTCTTCACTGCTTGCAAAGTACAGAGCCCTCAGTGTCTACCAAGGTGGAGTGTGTGCAGGGCAGGGGCTGGGGCCTCCGTGTTGTCCATCTCTTCCCTTCCAGGGCCTCATCTGTAGCAGGAGTTGTAACATGCCTTGCCTGTGGGTCGCCGGGAGGACCCAGGTACTGTGTGTGGGCTGCAAGGAGTGGGGCGCACCGCACGGTAAGGCTCACAAAAGCTCAGCCAGTTACCTGTTCATCGCCCGCTGTGAACCACGTGAGAAGCTGAACCTTTGCACATTTTATTCTTCCAACTTCATGTTGGCGTTTTATAAGAAAGCTTCGCAAGCGTTTCTCGTGTCACCATTTGCAACAGATGACTCAATGGCAAGTCACAGGGACTTAGAGCAGCAGTAGCCCAAATAAGAAAGATGTGTGTTTTTTCCCTTTCCTGCAAAGCTGGGAGGCTGACTCCCCGGGATTGGTTGATAAGGCAGCTCTGCAGAAACCTTGGGGAACCTTTGTCCCTTGGAGATCCTTTCGTCTTGGGGGGCCATCCGGCATGGCCGCTACTCCCAAAGCCACTTCATGGTGCAGAAAGGAGGCTCCAGCTCCAACCACCACACCTGCATTTCAGGCCAGAGGAAGGGAGAGGAGGGTGGCGTCATAGGACAACTGGCCGTTTCCGACATGCCAAGGTTCGATGTGCTCTTAGCATAATTTTACCCAGTTTATCCAGAGAAACTTGCCCTTAATTTAACGCAGGATTTCTGAACCTTGACACTAATATTTGGGGGTGAATAATCCTCGGGCGGGGGCCCAGGGCGCTGTGCTGTGCCTGGTGAGATGTGCGCAGCATCCCCGGCCTCTGCCCCCGGGTGCCGGCAGCAATGTTATCAGCCTTAATACAAGCCAAGTCCTGGCACCGACCACAACACGGATGGACCTCAAGGACCCCATGCTCAGTGCCAGCAGCCAGACACAGAGGGCAAACACTGTCTGATTCCACTCTCGCAAGGGCCTGAGAACAGTGACTCAGGGAGACCGAGAGAGGAAGGGGGGTCCCTGGGCCAAGGGAGAGGGAAGTGGGGTGTTGCTGTTCATGGCATGCACGGGTTTAATGGGTACAGAAGTTGTTGTACAAAATGAAAAGACTCAGGGGGTTACTTAAAACCATTGCACTGTGCACCGCAGAATGGCCCAGGTGGTAAGTATTTGTCATGTGTATTTGACCACAATCAGAAAACATGGGGAAAAAATGCCATGGGGACATGACCGATCCCTGGAGGCCAGCCTGGTGTCCCCCTGCTTCCCACCTGCGCTGTCTCGGCTGGCCTTGGAGGGAGAGAGCCAGGTGCCCAGGAAAGCCCAGCACCCAGCCGCGGCCTCTTTGTGGGGCCATCAGAGGACGGTCAGCTCGTCGCTGGTGCCACATTCCCAGACCACCCCAGACGTGAGGTCACCCCAAGGACACACGTCAAATCCGAACGTCAGGTCCAGGGAGACCTGAACGATTATCGAAGCAGACGAGGGGAGGACGGGAACGAAGGGCCAGCCCACCAGGGGCAGGAGGGCAGGCTGGATGACACCGGAACGGGAAAATCCCACGTGCCACCAACAAACCGGACACGTGCAACGGGGAAAAACTCTCCTCCGCCCTCAGCCCCAAGCAGTTCGCTGCGACCGACCGTGTGTGAAGAGCCCGGGAAGTCACGAGCGGCGTGCGCGAGCTCAGCTAGATGACTGGACGGAGTAATCCCGACACGCGGGGAGGAAACGAACGCAGGGACAATGCCCTCCCTCACCAGCAGTAAAAGGAAACACACATTAAAACAAAGTACCCCTTCTTGCTCATAAGGGGAGCAGGCGCGAGCGCACGGGACGTCCGTGGGGCGCCGTAGGACGGGGGGCCGCGGGCGCAGCGTGCCGGCCCACCGGCGCGGACAGTTGCCACCTGGGTCACGTGCCTAACAACGGCTCGCTGCCACCCCCAGTTTAATTTCTAGGATGCCATCCTGAGGAAGTCATCCTAAGTATAAAAATAGATATTTTTAGCAAAATAATTAGAAACAGCCTAAGTGGCTGAACAAGGGGGATGTTTCGGGCCGCGGGTTTATCCCGTGGAAAGAATATTGCAGTCATTAAGAATAATGTTTGCTCAGTGCGTGCCGCAGAGATGGCTTGTGGGAACCAAGCGCCTGCCAGGTAACGGGACGCCGTGGGATGCCAGCCGTGTAAGAGGCTCACCGCCATGTGAAAGGCTATGAGACAAACCTGCGTGAACAGCCATGGAAGGACCGGCCCTGGCAAATGAGCTGGGTTGTCTTCCTACAGTGGGGTCAGAGGGGGCGCTTCGTTTACTTGACTCTTAGCGCGTCCCCAGATCTCCCCTTAATTGGCCATATTACCTTTTTATAAGACAAATAGGCTTTGCGAAAGCCTGGCTAATCCCAAAAGACGTGGTTTTCGGTTGGCTGTCACTGCGCTCCAGGGTAACTGCAGGGCGTTTGAGCGGTGAAAAATAAATTACCACGGAGGGGGTGGGGCGCTCCCCGGCTGCCCCCCATCTTCCTGCTCTCACAGCCGGGGTGCCTCCTCTGGAGGTGGGGCAGGCTGGCAGGTGTGAGCCCGCCTCACAGACCCAGGTGGCGTGAGGTGTTCGCTGACGTCACATGGGGACAGGGGGGTAGGCCCACTCGCTGGGTCACCCCCTGTGGCAACCTTGCCGGTCCAGGTGCAGCCAGACCGCACGTTAATGACCAGAAGCTCCTCTGGGCTCCACCTGGTCTCCCCTGTTCTCTCCGTCCAGAGTGTGGGTGGCAAGCACAAGGCCGGCAGGCTGAATCCACCTTGTGTCTACCCGGCTCGCTTAACTGTTAAGGGGTAGTTCCATGTACACAGTCCTAAAATGACATTCGGCCCCTTGAAGGCAACCGCGAGGCTAATGTGGCTCCTGGTGACAATGAGCTTGACACCCCTGGCCTAGAGGGTCATCGCAAGGCCCCTCTGCGCCTCTGGTCCCAGCTTACTTATTAATCGTGTCCCGGTTTGGGGTCACCCGGTCTTCCGTGCTGTCTGGCAGGATATTGGGTGCTGCCTGGCACTCGCTGCTCAGGACCTGGGGACAGCGGGGTGGCCTGCAGGCGGTCTAGCAGGTCCAAGGGCCGCCAGGATACACCACAGGTCGACCAAAGGGCCTGGGGTCCCAAGAATCCCGGGCCTTCCCACTTGCACACCGAGGAACCAGGCAGTGCCCTGGAGGCCACAGTTCGCAGGAGTCCCCTCCACGAAGACCACTCCTCACTTAGGTGGCCCCCGGGAAGCTGGGCTCCTGGTGTGGTTAGTCACAGAGCAGGAGCAGGGACCACATGTCCCTGCAGTGGTGACCTCACAGGGTGGGCCATTCCCGTTGACCACAAAGGCCAGTGCTCTTCCCACCACTGCTAGAACCACCCCCCTCTTGGAAAACTGCCAGCTGGAGTCGGGGTGGGGGTCCTTTCCGTCTCCTCCACCTCTGGGCCACCCGGCCACCCTGGGGAGGGGGTGGGGCATTTGGCAGGGTGCAGTCACCCCACTGGGATCTTTCGAGAAACAAGTGGGGCCCGTCCTCTCAGATGAGCTGCTCCTGACGCCATCACGTAGGCGGATGGCGCTGCGAACAGGTGATAAGCTTGTGGTTCTGGGACCCTCTGTGGGACCCTCTGTGGGACCCTCTGTGTGTGCCCTCTGTGGGACCCTCTGTGGGACCCTCTGTGGGACCCCCTGTGTGCGCCCAAGCTGCTCCCGAGCCCCTGCTTCGGGGATGGAGAGGCGGCCTGCTCTGAGCCCTGGGGCCCCCATAGGTGTTCCTCACCCAAACGGGGTGCAATTCGAAATTAACCTACGCTCTTGTGCCTTCAGCCAGGGAAGGCTGTCACCAGTTTACAGAAAGAATGTTCTAGAATGCCAACCTGGGGCAGGAGAGGGGCTCCGGCCACTGTTGCCCTCATGGCCAACTTTCCTGGGTGTGGCGGTGCGGGCGTCCACTGGACGAAGTTGTGGAAGGTGCTTTCTTCCCCCAGCAGGTCACTCAGGTCCGGGGCCCGGGGACCAAGTCGGCCTCGCGTGGGGGGAACGAGGGCACCACTGGAGGCCCAGCGGCTGCTTGGGGGCCTGGACCCCCTGCTGCGCCCATGGCCCTGAGGTCTCCATCCCTGGGCCCCTGGGGGTCTCTTCTCAGCCCAGGAATCGGGAGAAGCAGGTCGGGCAGCCCCTGAGCCTCGCTGCAGGACTTAGCTTGCTGTTTGCCTGCTTGTTAAGATAAACACTTGTGTGGGTCCCAGACTTCACGGCTCTGCTGGGTTTCCGCTGGTGGGAGGCCAGGCTGCGGGAGTGCGGGGAGGAGGCGCGTGGCCCCCAGGGGTCTGCGTTGCCTGGGGCCCCCTCTGCTCCTGCACACCACCCATGGGTGTGTGGGTGCCTGCTGACTGGCCCGCTGACCTGCCTTCATCGGGCAGCCGCTGGCGCTGACGGAGGGGTGACCCAGGTGCAGCGCCCAGGAGCAGGCCCCAGCTCTGCTGTGAGCGGGTGTGTTTCGGGGATGCGGGCCCCCCGAAGGCACTGTAGGAGGTACAGCCCGAACAGTCCCTGCTGAATGGAGTCTCCCCACGGTGCTGCTGCCATAGACACGGGGCCCGGTAACTTGGGTGTTGTCTTTTGTGGGTGAGAGGTTGCTGGACAGCTATGGAGGGGCAGGTAGCCCCCAGCCCCCCACATTCATCACAGGGACCCACAGGACATCCTCCAGTGGGTGCCCCTCCACCTCCGCCCTCAGCCTGTGAGTGTCAGCCATTGGACGGAGCAAGGATGCTGGCGCTGCTGTGGAGGCATTTACAGGGTGGCCCGCGGGCGGTCAGCTCATTTAAGCAATGGAGGTGACCTTTGCCCAGCTGGGGGGCCTCCTCTAATTAGCTGAAGGCCCCGAGAGCACAACTGCCTTTCCTGAGGAAGGTGAGATTCTGCGTCTCTCCCCAACGGCCTGTGCTTCCTGCCTCCCCCCAGCCCGTGGACTTCGGGCCTGCGGTCCCACCACCACACAGCGGCCCCGGGGATGAATCTCAGACTCACATCCCAGCGTCCCTGTGTCTCCCGACACCGCCCGCTGCAGCCTCATCACCAGCTCGAGTTCATCAGCTGGGAGGCCTTTGATTGCCAGAGCCAGGTGGCGGCCACCTCCCCCTCCCCAGACCCCACGTGCTCCGGGCAGAAGGACAAGTCACTGTACACACAGGCACCCAAACCCACCCGCGGGGAACCTCTTCCCCTCTGTGGGGCAGGAGCCTGGGTGTGGCTTGCCTGGGTCCTCTGCTCGCAGCCCGCCAGGCCGCAGCCTCACCTGGGGCGCAGGGACCTCTCCCAAGCTCACTGGCCGTGGGGGGCAGGGGTCTCTGCGGCCGGCAGCCTCTGAGCTCACGAGCACCTAAGCCACAGGGCAGGCGGCAGGCGGCTGACCAGCCTCCCTTCGGCTCAACTCAAAGCCAGATTAGAAAGGGTTTAATTTTATCTGCGAATTTCCACCACCTTGGCTGTATCGCACTGAGCTGGTGTGGGGAATCACACCTCTTCTGCTTGTGCGATTCAACACCCACGGAGGGGCGGTGGGGTGGGGAGACCCCCTTGCTGTCCCTCCTGCCAGGAGAAGGGCAGGCGTGTGGCTCAGCCTTCCTCCCAGGCCCCCAGGAGGAGGGGCAGCGTCTTCCTTGCCAGCCCGCGGTCCCCTGCCTGGGAAAACCCTGGAGGCATTTACTGAAGGCTCAAATGGGAGAGTGACTGACTCCAGGGTGCCAGGAGGGGCCCCTGCGGGGGGGGGGAGGGGGCGGGAGTGGAGGGGGGGCCCCTGCCAATGGCAGCAGCTGCTTCCCGGCCTGGCAAGCTGCATAATGGCCCCGCTCCTGCGGCAGAGCCCCGCTGCCCCGCCAGCCACCAGCCGCGGGGGATGCACCTTCAGCCTCCTGGCGGGAGTGGAGGGGGAGGGGGGGAGCCTGGCAGACTGGGAACATCTGGTCCACGGGGGCTACTCCCCCCATCCCGTCACCTCCCCCACCTCAGTCCAGAAGCCACCTGAGTTACCGCAGGTGCTGAAATGCAGGCGCCCGCCCCACGTGTCCCCCTGACAGAGCCTTGAGCAGGGAGACAGTGACAGATCTGCCTGCAGCCCTGAAATAAGAGGCTCCCCGGGGCCTGCCTCTCTCCCCCGTGCCAGCCAGCCCTCCGTGGGTGATGGGAGCCTCCAGGATGTGTCATCAATGCCTCCAGCGCTGCTGGGGACAGGAGGCGGCTCCACCTGGGCACAGTGACATCTCTTCTGAACCCCTGCCACCTGGCTTCCGGTTCCTGGCCCAGGAGAACCGCAGCCGCGTTTTGGCAGGGGGTGGGCACTGCTTGATGGGGCCTCCTTCTCAGGGTCGGGGAGGCTCGGGCACGGCTGTTGGCAAGAAAGAGGCCAGCACAGCACAGGACAGGACACCCGAGTGCTGAGCCACGTGGCTTGGATCAGACCCAGGCCCGGAGCTGAGGGAGGACTCAGGCAGGTTGTCCTTGCTCAAGGTCGGGACTTGCTCAAGGTTAGGGGGGTAGCCTGCACTGAACCTGGATTCCCAGGCCCCAGGTGGTGCTCACCGCCTGTTGCTGAGGCTGCCGGTCACCTCGGGGTGCAGGGGACAAGGGTGCTGCTCTGGTGTGCGTGCTCAGAAACCGAAGAAACGTCTCCAAGAAGAACCGAACCCCCACGGTGACACGCCAGCGAGCACCCGTGTGGCCCAGGCCCTGCCAGGCCCAGCGGCCTCTTGGCACTAGGAAAACCAGGCCGGGGCCCCGTCAGGTGCGGAGTTGAGGGGCTGCATGGGCCAAGGGCCCAAACTCCCAAACAACCTCCGCAGTGTTTTGCAGAAAGTACATTTCCCAACCAAACACGGGCTGTTTCTCATTTTATTGTCCTAACAGCTGGAGTTGGAGGCTATTTCTGAGCGATTCTGCAGCGGCCCACTTGTTTAAAATGATTTATCTGCAACAGAAGAGTCGGGGTGCGCGTGTCGGAGCCCACGCGCTGCAACCTGGGACTGGGCTGGGTTGGAATTGAGGGGAACCCACAGGAGAGCGGCTGGTGCGAAGGGGAGGCCAGGAGTCCAGGCCTGGGGTCCCCGAGCAGAGCGTCCCTCTCCGCCAGGGCAGCAAAACTGGCAGCCCAGCCTTCCGCCGCCTGTCCGTCCTCTCCCGGCACCCGCGAGGTCTGTCTGAATGCCCACCCAGCTGCTGCCCCCCACCCTGGGGCCCCTGGGCAGGATCAACACCCCCCGTCTCCCCCATGCTCCCCTCTGGCTCCCAGGACAAGGACATGCTTAGTGTGGCCCCTGCCCCTCGCTGCCCCGAGCCCGACTCCACTGCTGCAGTTGCTCTGTCCTGTGGCACCACGTGGACAAGAAGCTTCCCGGCTTCGCTGGGAGGACCTGGTGCCCCCTTTCCCCATTGTCCCTCATTATTGAGCCCAGCGGGGCTATGAGTGTCACCCGCGTCCTCCGCCCTGAGCTCCTGGAGGCCATGGCGGACACCCCTCGTCTGTCCCTCTCATTGCCTGGCAGGTCCCAGGAGCTCATACATGTTTGTGGAAGGAGGGAGGCCCGTGGGCATCCCGGAGGGCGTCCCGGTGCAGCGGGGCTCCACGGCAGGCTCTTCTGCACCCCCACCCACCCTGTGCCCGGCACTGAAGCCCCTCGGCGTGACAGAGGAAAGACCCTCCAGACGAGGCACCCCTGGGCCTCCCGGCTCCAGATCTCATCATAACACGAGCCCTGTGCTGGCCATTGCTATGCAACTGGGGGCAGGCCGTGAAATAAAATTGTGTAATAGAATTTATTCTTCCCGGTGCTCTTATTAAATCTCACCTTAGGATAGGTGTTCTTGGAGGCAGGGGACATCACCCGCTCCCCAGGGCAGGCTCACGGGCGCCACGGCCTGTCCAATGACCTCCCAAGGTGGGTCCTGCCTGCATCTCCAAATTCCCTCAGGCCACTGGGCTCAGCTGGGCCTGGCCCAGACCTGAGACTCGCTGGTCCCTGTGGCTTAGTAGGAGGTGGGGAGGCGGCAGCCTGAAGCTGGGCCTGTGGGCAGTCAGAACTTGGGCTCAGGCCGCTGGCAGTGCTGGGGGTCCCCAGTCATCTGCCCCTCCCCACCTGTCTATGTCCGGAGCTGTGACCCCTTTGCCAACACTCCAGAGCTCAGCTCCGGGCCTTTGGCAGGGTCTGACCAAGCCTGGGTGGCTCCAGGGTCCCTCCTCAGTCCCACCCGCCTGTCCTTCTGGGCTTGCCCCACCACGCAGCAGGCGCTTAGTAGGTGCTCATCAGGAGGCTGGGGCTCCAAACAGACAGAGCCTTGACAGAGCAGGCGTGGGAGCTGATGAGGCCGAGGGAAAGGTGCCGCATCAGCTGGATGGATGAGCTCTTCCTAATGAACCCCGAAAGCGGCCGTCACTCGGCCCGTCTCCCCTCCTTCCTGTCCCCACCTTCCGGGGGTCTCCGGTGGGGCAGAAAGCCCTGCAAGGCATCCACTGTCACTTTCAGCCCTTCGTCCAGGTGGCGCGGGGCTGGCCTGCTCCACTGCGTTTCGGCCTTGGCGGCTCTGGGCTCCCCAGCGAAGCTCCAGCAGTCCCCTGCCACCCCTTCTCCTGAGCCCCCCAGAAGTCCCCCACCCCAGCCGTTGGAGCTGCACCAGCCTTAAACGCAGACAGGAGCTGCCATCCACCCACACAGCCTGCGACTTGGTATGTATTTTTAGAAGGACGCCTCTAATATTTCCCCTGACGGGAGAGGGGCCGGGTGTGCGGGGCCAGGCCCTGCGGAACCTGCTCTGATGCCAGCCCTCCCCCCGCCTCCCCCCAGTTCCCTGAGCCCCGGGGAACATCTCATCTTGCAAGAGGGTCGTACCCAGGAGTGCCCTCCAAAGGGTAAGAAAACCCCACTCCTCTGGTGCTTCCTGTGCCACTTTGTGTAGCGTGTCCAGCGTCCCTGTGAACAGTGTCCCCTGCTGCCCTGGAGGGTTGGGGCGAGGAGGCAGGGTCAGCCAGGGGTGGGAAGGAGCCCCAGGATGTCAGGACCCGGGACAGAGGCTCGCAGCTGCACCCTGGAGGGTCCCCTAGCCAGCGGCTGCCACGCCTGGCCACTAACCACCCCGGTAGGAAGCAGGGACCACTGCAGGCCCAGGAAGTCAGAATCCCTAAGAGGGGCCCACACATGGATTTTAAACTTTTATTTTTAGCTACATGTGTGATTTGCCTGTGCTCGCGTTCTCGGAGGTGCAGAATTGATGGTGAGGATGAGGATGGTAATACTAAGAGTAAACCACAACGGTAGCGGTAATAATAATGCTGTGCAGCACGAGGGCTGAGAACCACCGCGCTGACCCCAAGCTCTGCCGCCTGCCCCCTACATTAGCCCCTACAGAGCTCCGCTGCTGGTAGCAAGTGGCCCGGTTGCGCCCACGCCGGACCTTTTCTGGGAGGGGTGAGGGCTTCAGGGCCTAGGCACTTGCCCTGGGCAGCCGTGTGAGCTGGGGGGTCCTCACTGCCGCCCACACTGTCCCGCTGTGACCAGGCGGTCACTCGCCTGGGTGGGCACCTACCTCCGGCAGCCTGGGGCCACAGGAGGGGTCACTTGCAAGTAAGTCACCTGTGAGGCAGGGCTGGCCCTCCGCCCTGTCCTCCGCCATCTGTGCTCCCCCCACCCGCAGGCATCTGCCCAGCCCCTCGGGGTGCCCGGCGGGTGGGCTAGGGAGCCCACAGGGGCCAAGACACCTTGTTCCGTGAGGAGGCTGACTGGAAGGCAAGGACAGGGGAGGGGGGAGAGGCGGGAGAGGGGAGGCAGAGCGAGGTCTGCAGCGGAGGGTTCTGGGGATCCTTCTGCAGTCAAGCTCTCCAAAGTGACACATTTGTCAAAATTATGGCCCAATTAGGCAGCGATAACCGGTGTGTGCGACCGCGAGGCTTGTAATCGCGGATAATATCACTTAGTGCGGAGCAGCCGAGTGCCGAGGTGCGGCTGGCGGGCGGGGGAGGTGGGGTAAATATTTTTCCATCCCAGGGCCCACGGTGAGGGTGGGGCTGGGGGAGCCCCAGGGCGGCTGCAACGGCTCTCAAAGCGCTTCCCTCCTTCCCACGGGCCTGCTGTAGGGGGCTGGCTGAGCTGACAGGCCCTTCCTGACTGCCTGGGTCCTCCAGCGCCCCTGGACCCTCACGCGCCCCCAGGGGTGTCCCGGCTCCACCCTGCTCAGCCCTCCTTCCTCCCCACTGGTCAGCTCTGTTCTTCCTGGGGTGACCCCCAGCCCCAAGGTGTGTTGGCTGTGCCCTTTCCTGATCTCAGGTCCTGCTTCCCATTCCTGCTTCCTCCCTGAAGCCTTCCAGACCACCCCCACGCCCCCCACCCCGGGTCAGGGCCCACCGTCAGAGTCCACTGCATCCCAGGGCCCACTCGGCCATCTCAGGAGGGCCAGCGCCTCCAACCAGAGGTGGATGGGTTACGTTCCAGGGGAAGCAGGTGAGGGAGGGGGACCCCCACAGCTGGGGTTGTACCCTCGGGTCCAGGGTGCAGGGGTCAGCTGAGGCCGAGACCGCAGGCCTGGAGCGGGCGGAGTTTGTACTGCAGGGGTGCCGGGTGAGGGCGGGGCGTGGCCCCCACCCTCAGTCTCCTGGGCCCCTGGGACTCAGAGCCCCTGCTGCAGACACGCTGTCCTCTGCAGAAGCAGGAGTCAGCCTGCAGACGTTTTCTACAGCCACCAGGTAGTGAGCACGGTTGGCTTTGCCGCCTCGCGATGCCTGTGACAGCTGCGCAGACGGTGTGTAAGTGGCGACCCTGTGCCAGCAGGAGCCCTCGGGCACGGGCGGGCGCCGGGTGGCAGGGCTCTTGGGTCAGGTGCGGCCCCCAGGTGCTCTCCTGCGTTTAGCAGGACCCGTTTCCCGGGGCAGAGTCTGCAGCACCTGGGCCGCCTCCTCCCGGCTCAGGGAAGATGGGCAGCAGCCGGCTCTCCCCTGAGGCCCACCTACTGCTCCAGAGAAGCTTGAGCCCGTGGCCCAGCAGCAGACCCGGGGTGCGTCTGACCAGGCCTCGTCGCCCCTTTTCCGGATGAAGGCCCAGCGTGGGGCCCGAGCCTGCAGGGGCCCGGACGGGCCCAGGTCCAAAGGCCTGAGCCCCCTCCCTCCCTGACCCCAGGGTGGGGTGGGGTCCCTTTGCTGCGACCAGCAGTGCAGCGAGGAGGCCAGAGCAGCTGGTTCCCATCAGCCAGGAGCCCGGATGCAGGTGCTGGGCCTGATGCGCTGGGGTAGGGACGGGGCAGGGGCGGGGCAGCTCCACATACTGTGGGGTTCCCAGAGGGACTGGCCGTGGGCCGGGTGGTGGGGGTCACCAGCCCTCTTATACTCCCTGTGCCCCAGCCGGGGAGACCACCACATGCAGCTGAACTCGGGGTCCTGGAGGTTGCCGGACTTGACCAGGCACCCCAGGGTAGGGTGGGGGCTTGCGCCACCACGACCCCCTCTCCCTGGCCCCTCCATGTACTGTCCCCCACAGGGGGCCCTGCACAGACCATGGGGTCTTCTCAGAAAGTGCAGTTCCAGGCCTGGCTGTGACACTGGCCCCCCCAGCATGCTCAGCGCAGGACATGCGGTCACAAAGCCCAGGACCCCTGCACTCGGGAAGGGTCAAGGTCAGATAGGTCAGGGTGTACAAAGCAGCTCTTCCACATGCTGGGGGACAGAGCCCTGCGCTGGACACTGAGGGGTGGCCCAGAGTTTCCCAGGTGGGAAGGCAGTGGGGTGGAAGGAACAGTACAGGGAGTGGGGGGACAGGGCAGAGGCTGGGGGGTGCTTGCTCATGGCAGGGGCAATCGGGAGCCTTGGGCTGGGCCTCACCTCCCACGCGTGCCCTGGTGACAGGCGGGAGCTGGGCCTCCCCTGGGCCTGTCAGCTCCCCAGGGCCCACGGGCCCAGCAGCCCAGCGGAGCTGTCAGGCCTGGTGTGAAAATGAAGATTGATCATTGCGAAAGGTGGCGAGGCTCTGCAAAGCCAGCCGGGAGTTGCGGGGACAGAGCTTCATTATTATTTTAAGTGTTTCTCAGCTGCTTATTGAATTCTCCAAGTCAGGAAAAATCCTGGCCAGATAAGGAGCTGACATTTCCAGAAGCAACGAGAGACGTGCAGGCGGCGAGGACATTGGTGCCCGCGTGGCCCAGAGCGTGTCAGCCCGCGGCCCCACGCCCACGGTCACGCGCGCACAGTGACTCAGGGGCCGGGAGCCTTGGCCAGCTAGCTGGGGCCACAGGATGTCTGTCAGGGTGTCCAGGAGCTGTCTGTCCTCCTCCTTTCCCTCCTCTCCCTCCTCTCCCTCCTCCCCTCCCTCTCCCCTCCTTCCTTCCTTCCCTCCTTCCCTCCTTCCTTCCCTCCTTTCCGCCACACGCAGACACACGTGGGCATGCACACAGACGCATGGTACACAGCCCACGTTCCCCAGTCCTTCCCCCTCACCTCCTAGGACTGCCCCCGGCTGAGCGGGTTCCCCAGACCCTTCCAGCTGCTGCCCCCAGAGCTCGGGGCCCAGAGTGAGGACAGAGTGTGCAGCAGGCAGGCCTCTCGGAGCCGGGGCTCCACACGAGCTGTGCTACTTCCCTCGGGCAGACACGGAGCCTGGGGCACCTCAGGGACCGGGGTGGGGGAGCCTGGGGACCTGGGCTCCAGCTGGGCCAGGGCTGAGGGGCAGCAGACCTGCAGGTCCACAGGCCAGTGCGCAGGAGAGGAGGATGCAGTGATGCGACCTTGTACAAGGTGAAACGACAGGGGCGTCTGTTTGGTGACAGACGGCTGCTCCTGTTAGGCCTTGTTCTAAGGAAGCTACTTTCTTTCCTTCGTAAATGTGCGTGGAGCCACCCCTGCTCTGTCTGGTCACTGGGCTGAGGCCTTGGCTGCCAGTCCATGAGGCCAGGCCAGGCGCACATGTTGTTCCGCTGAACCCTCCCCGAGCCCAAGGGACGAGCAGCGAGGCACCCCGAGGGCCCAGCCGGTGGTCTGCCCGCCTGCCGCCTGGGGACGAGGTCAGATGGGGCTGTAAGCAGGGGTGTCACAAAACTAGCGGTTCTCAGCGTGGCCGGGGGCCTCTGCAGCCCCTGACACCTTTCCTGGGACCCGCAGGCCCTGGGTTTTCATTCATCACCTTCAGTCCCACCTGGCTGCAGCCCGCGGGTCCCCGGGAGATGAGCCCAGGGGCTTCCGCTCACCAGACCAGATGAGATTTCAAACCATGGAAGGCTGCCTTTCCTCTCTCTGCTGTTTCACAAAAGCTTGTTATTTGTGTTAATGTGTGACAGTTTATTATTTTATAACCAGCTAATTTTTTTTTTTAAGATCTTATTTCTTTATGTTTAGAGAGAGAGGAAGGGAGAGAGGCAGAGAGGGAGAGAGACATCAGTGTGTGGTTGCCTTTCACCTGCCTCCAGCTACGGACCTGGCAGGAGACCTGGCTTGCAACCTGGTTATGTGTCCTGGCTGGGAATCGAACCAGTGACCTTGGGTTTGCAGGCCGGCACCTTATCCACTGTGCCACCAACTGGGGCACAGCTAATGTTTTTAATGTATCTGCTTCACTTCTAACATGGTCAATGAGGGCCGGCGTGAACAAATGCTTCTGGCCTGAAGTGTGCCCCGGGCCCACAGCCGCTGAGTGGGAGACCCCAACCCTGTGGTGTCACTGGGGCTGGGCAAGCCCTGTGGGGACAAATGTCCATGTAGTCCAGTCCCTTCCCCCAGGCGAGGGCATGGATGATGCCTTGGTCCTGGTGTGAGGGAAGGAGCCACAGGAGAGCCCTGCCCCTGCAGACAGAAGACAGTGGGGAGCCCAGGGGGCAGCTCTTCCCTGAGCAGGCTCAGTGTCTGTCCTGCTGGTGTAGGGGGCACACGGTTCTCCAGATGGAATGTGACAACTGGACTCAGGGGCTGAAAGACGGGAGATGGGGCTTAGTCCTGGTCCTGCCCCCTTTGCCTATAGCACAGCTGGCTGACAGTCCCCTGTGCTCTGCTGGGGACTCAGATGGTGCCAGCCCCTGGGAGGGGGAGGCAGAGAGGGCTGGCAGGGGCAGGGGTGGGGAGCTCCGGGACCCCAGAGTGGAGGTGCCATTATGGTGGGGCAGGGGCAGGGGAGGGGCTACTGATGCTCTCCGACCCTGGTCATCCCCCAGCATCCCTGAGGCTGCCCCGGGCCCTGGCAGGAAGCTGTCCCGCCCTGGGGTGGGAGCCTGCACCCGGGGAGGCTCGGGAGGGAGGCGCCAAGCAGGGGGCTCTTCCCCTGCTGCTGATGGCCCGGGGTATTCTCCCGGGATATGACACCTGCAGGGACTTAATACCGTGGCTCTGGAGACACTGCTGTCACCAAACTGCTCAGCATCTGCGGGGCTGCTGAGGGAGGTGTCTCCACGCTGTCCATCTGTTCTCCTCGCACGTTCGTCGACTCCTTCACCCACGTCCCGCTCACCCGTCCATTCAGCCACCGCCTGCTCTTCATTCAGGGCCCTTCCCGTGTGCTCCCGCCTGCTCACTGTCACCCAGGAGGCGTAACGGGCCGGCTCTGCCAGGCTGTGTCCAGGGAGACAGTGATGGCTTGTATGTGTCCCTGCCTGCAAGGAGCTGGAAAGTTTAGCAGGGGAATCATGATGGTGATGATGGTGATGATGATGGTGATGATGGTGGTGATGGTGATGATGGTGGTGATGGTGGTGATGATGATGGTGGTGATGATGATGATGGTGGTGATGGTGATGATGGTGGTGATGATGGTGGTGGTGATGATGGTGGTGATGACAATGATGGTGGTGACGGTGGTGATGATGGTGGTGGTGGTGGTGATGATGATGGTGATGATGGTGGTGATGGTGGTGGTGATGATGATGGTGGTGATGATGATGGTGATACATTAGTTTACTTAATTTTCAGAACAAGTCTATGAAGTAGACCCTATTAAATGCCACATGTTATAGATAAGGAAACTGAGGCACAGAGAAGTTAAATAATGCACCCAAGGTCATGCTCCCTGAGTGGCTGAGAACTCGGGCTATGCACTCGTTACCTGTAGGCTATGCACTCCTTGCAACACCATGCAGCAGAGGTCTGGACCACCAGGCTAGCTCTCACTGAGGGGAACGAAGCAGCTCTGCCAGGGGCTATCTGGGAAGGCCTCACAGAGGAGGTGGCGTTTTGCTAGGTGACATTAAGTAGGAAATTATCAGGAAGAGGAGAAGAACATCGTATCAGAGGCACAGGGTGTGAGGACAGGGGTGCTAAGGGAATAGCTGGTGGTTTGGTGGGAGGTGAACCCTGAGAAAGTGGGGGAAACCTGTGAGCATGTGAGGGTCCTGCTAGGGGTCTTGTGAGTAGGACCAGGCGGTGAGCTGGCACCGGCGGCGCAGCATTTAGAGAAACCCAGAGGTCGGGCACAGGCTGCCCCAGTCAGAGCTGCTGTGCTCAGACGCGTGACTGGTGAGGAAGAGCCTGTGCAGGGGCTCTGGCCAAGTGTCCTGAAGGTCCAGGGCCCAGTCACGTATCAAGGAGACTGAGAGTAGCCAGGGTAGGGTGGCCTCTTGGTAAGACAAGGCGGACTCCCACTGGGCTCCGAAGGGCAGAGCCACGCGCCGTGAGGTGGAATGAGGACCACCAGAAGCTGCAGAAGGAGCTCAGCAGCTGAACTCATACGCCCCAAGGGATGGTGCTGGGAGAAGTGGGTGGGATGGGGTCCCCATTGGACGGGGAACCTCAGCCAGGCACGATGCGCAGGGTGGACATTGCTGCCCCACCCACTCAGAAAAGCTCTGGTGGGGTCAGCAAACCTGGGTCTAGTCCTGGGACCCGGGGCCCGTGTGCAGCAGCCTCCACACCTTGGGCTGTCATCCTGACACAAGGTCCCCTGGGTCCACACTCAGGCCACTTGGGGCTGGAGCTGAGTCTGTGTTGTTGGCCACACCGTGTGAGCAGCGCCTTCCTTTAGTGGGGGATATCTCCTTCATTTTCTGGGGTGCAGACCTCCAGCTTCCTCGTCATACCTGAGCCCCCTGGGTTTCAACTTGTCCATCTGTTGAGTAGATGTCTACCTGGGTCTGGGACTCTCTTGGAGGCAGGGAGGGAAGTGCTGTACCCATTGCACAGACAGGCTTATGGAGGTCCGGCCAGTGGAGCCCATCCTCCCAGAACCCCCAGGGAGCCCGAGAGCTTGGCGTGGGAGGCGGGAGCCCTGAATCCACACCAGACTCTCGCTGCCAAGCGAGCGCTGAGAAGGTGCATTAAAAACTGATCTGTAGCTCCCCAAACGGAAGACATATCAACACGGTTATTTTTAGCATTATTATAACAGGTCGGTGTTGCTCCTTTCCTGGGCCCCTCTCCCTGCTCAATCTTCCTTCCAGACTGAACGCATGTGCCGGGGTCCAGCGTGGTGCCAGGGGAGCGCACGGCAATCAAAATGTTAATGAGATCCTGATTGTGTCTCCCGGTGCCATCTCGGTCCTCTGCCTTCCCCCAATGTCGCTGGGTCTTCATGGGGCCCTGGGCAGCAGCACGTGCAGCCTCCAAGAGTGAGACCCCGGCCCAGCGCTCCGTGGAAACAGCTCTGGGAGGGCTGGGTGCTGGCTGGGGGGAGGGGGGCGGACACCGGCTTTGCTGGTGACCTTGGTTTTGCTCCTCGGCCTCTCTGGGCTTTCTGTTCTTCCTGTGTGACATGGGGGTGACCAGAACACCCCTCCAGGTGCTTCAAGCTCTGAGACAGCAGGTGCCCTCCCTGGCCCTGGAGGGATGGTCAACCTTGAGCATCAGCGTTCCATCCAAACCACAAGGTGGTCACTGCCAGCCTCTGCCCAACACCTGGAGGGCTGGGGACTTCTTCCCTCCTCCCTCTGAGCAGCCTGGCTGCTCCCACACCCAGCTGCTTTAAGGGGCCCTTGGGACCATCCCCAGCTGAGCCAGCATGGCTCTGATGGGTCAGCGCCTGTGCCCTGTGGCCCATTAAAGCCATGAGCCTCTGCCCTGACTGTCCTCTGGATTGGCCCAGAGCAGCGGGGACATCTGGGAACTGGTGGAGCTCCCCTCTGTGCTGCTCTGGATCCTGGAGCCACCAGGACAGTTCTGGAGGTGGGCTGGCATCCCTGCCTGGCTTCTCAGGCAGGGGGCACCCCCTACCATGTACTGACCCCCTGTACTCACCCAACAGCCTGTGTCTCTGTCCCACCAAGTCCAGAACCAGCTCTGCCCAAGTCCCACCCCTGCTGACACCCTACTGGGTCCAGGCCCTTGGGTCCCAGTCACTCCAATCACATCACGGGTTGTCCCCAGGCTGTCCTGGGCCCCTGGCTCCATGCTTCTTCCCCTCCTGGCAATGTAGCCCCTTTGGTTTCCAGATGTTCACAGGTGCCCTCAAGCCATCAGTCCTGCCACCTGCCCCCTACACCTGTCTGCACCCCGCAGGGCTGTGGGCCCTGCCTGGAAGCCAGTGGATGGGCCCTGAACCTGCAGAGCCCCCTCACCGCTCAGGGCACTGCACTTCCTACGTGGCTGACCTTCAGGGTCCATCTTGGTGTCAGAGCCTCCTGCCTTACCTACCCAGGTTCCCCACCTTCCCCTGCCCTGTCTAGCCTTGCAGAGATTCACACACCCCTGAACCTGCCCCCCCCTCCTATTGCACATCATCGCTCCTGTTCTACCTCTGGGGCTTGTCCTGCACCCCAACACCAAATCACTGGCCACCCCCCCCCCCATCCAGGCCACACCCAGGGGCAGGGGAGTTTGATCTTCATTCACTTAACCAGCTCACAAGTTTCATTCAGACATCCACCCCTTCCCCTGCTGTGGCTCCAGCTCCCCGCTCTGAGAAGCAGACCTTCATGGTGGGGTGCTGGAGGCCCTGATGGAGCCTTCTCCGCCCTTCACAGGCACCCGCCCCCGGGGCAGGTGCTAGACACCACCCCACCTAACCCCCCCTCCCCCAAAGGGGAGTCGGCCCACCAGAGGAGGCGAGTGTAAGAGGGGCTTAGGGGGTGGCAGGAATGTGTGCAAGGGGCCCGTCCTTCATTTCAGCAAGTGGCCTTGGAGCACCTACTGTGTGCAGGGCCCTGGCCAGGCCTGCTGAGCATAAGGCACACGAGGTCTCTCTTGTTCCTACCCTCCCCTGCCCTGAACACCTTAGCCCAGTGTTGGCGCACAGTAGGGCCCCAGAAATAGCCCCGTCAGTGGATGGAATGGGGAGGTCGGGCTCTTGCCTCCCTAAGGTGTCGCCATGGCGCCCTCTCTCGCTGCCACCACTTCTCCCAGGCTCCAGGGACCAGTGTCCCCGAATAGCTCTTCAGAGGACCCTGTCACCCTCTGGGGACCCCAAGCCACCACAAGAGTGCCCGACCCCGAGTGCAAGTGGCAGGCGCCCTCAGCAGCGTCCCCAGCGGACAGAGGGCACTTTGGGCAGCGGGGCCTCCAGCTCCTTGTTGCAGCACCTCTTCACCAAAGGGGCTCTGGAGCCTGGAGGGGCCGGGGGGTCGGGAGCAGTTAGCACAGCCCCAGAGTCACAGACAGGGGTGGAGTGGCCCGGAAGGCTGGCCTGGTCGGTGGCTGGGGGTGAGGGTGCCCCTGGAACAGCACCTTCTCCTCTGAGGAGCACAGGACAGTGGGCTGTAGATGCCTCACGCCTGTCCTGTGACACCGAGCCATGACCAGGAGGCCAGTCTAGGGTCCTCGCCATCACTTCTAAGCACCCTGTGTGTGCATGCAAGTGTGTGTGCATGTGCAGGTGTGTGTGTGCACGTAGGTGTATGTATGCATGTGCAGGGGTGCATGTGCATTTGCAGGTATGCATGTGTATGTAGTTGTGTGTACGCATATGCAGGTGTCCATGTGCATTTGCAGGGATGCATGTGCATGTAGGTGTGTGTACGCATGTGCAGGTGTGCATGTGCATGTGCAGATTCATGTGTGCACAGGTGTGTGTGCATGTGCAGGTATGCGTGTGCATTTGCCAGTGTGCATGTGCATGTAGGTGTGTGTATGCATGTGCATGTGTGCATGTGCATTTGCAGGTGTGTGTGTGCACAGGGGTGTGTGCATGTGCAGGTGTGTGTGGGTGGCCGGTGCGTGTCTGCACGCCCAGATGGGGACACACTATGACCCGGTTGCTTGGAAATGCTACTCTCATTTGAGGTTTGCAAGCCTGGAGGCCTTGTCGCATGTGTGTGGGCCCCATGGGGGTCCTCAAGGTCTGGCAAACATGCAGGAGGGGGAGGGGAGAAGGCGCAGGCCATCTGGTCTCCCCGGGCCAGGCCTGTGCTGGGCTTGGGCGCTGCAGTCAGGAGCCAGAAGGAGGGGCCCCTGAGCTGGTGCCGATGCCCAAGTCTGGGGTGACACAGGCTGAACCACTGACCCTGCGAAAGCTGCCATCTGGTTACTGCTGCCAGGTGGGGTCCCTGTGTGCGGGTGTCAGGACCTGTGGGTCTGAGCCCCTGACCTGACCCCACACCAGCCACCTGGCTCCTGTAATCTCGGCCCTCTTTGCGCTGGTCGTGACCGCAGGAGACCAGCCTGCTGGCTAACACCCCTTGCTGTGTCCCTTGCTGTGTTGCCTCAGGACTTTCAGAGCCTGCCAGCTCCGGGCTCCCAGGCTGGGCCCTGTCCTGGTGGGCGACACACCCTCGGCCAGCCTGGGTCCCCCCCACTCGCTGCAAATGTCAGCGAGGAAATGAAAGCTCCTGGAACGCTGTGCCTCTCCGGAGACGTATTAGATCACAAACAGTTTCATTAACGGAGGGATCCGCGAGGTCACGCTGTCCCGCCTGCTCACCTCATGAATTAGGCAGCAGAAGTTCAGGAAGGCGGTTTGAGTCAACAGAACTGTCTCGTTGGGCGGAGGACCTGTGTCCTCAGGCTGCATCGAGTCCGTGTGATGACAACGCTCCTGCGTTTGTCAAGTGCCCGCTGTTTGCCAAGCCCGGGGCAGCCCTGAGCTCAGTGTCATTACCACCTTGGGCGGGCGGGCGAAGACTGACAGGGAGAGGCCCAGCCGTCTGGGGAGCCAGGACCCCTCTCCAGGCTCAGCCCAGCCGCCTCAGTGTCACCTGGGCAGTGGCACAGCGTAGGCACTATGGAAGGCAGATCTGCTGTGTCGCTGTGTGTCCTTGGGCAAGTTACTTCACCTCTCTGTGCCCTTTCCCTCATCCACAGGCTGCCCCCTCCGGGAGCTGGGCTGGGCTGTGGGGGAAGAAATGGGAACCAGGGGCTCAGGACCCCAAAGCCAGAGGTGGGACTGGGGGCTGGTCCCCATCTGTGTAGTGGGACCCTGACCCCACGCCCACGCTTCTCCCTGCTTGTCGGTGGCCAGGGTGCGGGAACCCACGGCCCAGCCGCCCGCGGGGTCTGGGCTGCACCGGGAGAAGTCTGGAAGGGCCGCCACCCTGTCCTTGCCGCTCCCTGGATCCCGGCAGCCCTCCCACCTGCTGCCGCACAGGCAGAGGGCAAAGCTGCTGAGACTCACTTTCTGCTTTAGAGGCATATTTATTGATTCTGTTATTACACTTGCCCCAATTCCCCCCTAAGCCCCTGTGCCCGGCATCCCGCTTCCCTCCAGCGATGCCCCCCTTACTTCATGCCCATGCATCGTGCATCTAAGTTCTTTGGCTTCAGCATTTCTTTTGCTCTTCTTAACACCCCCTGTCTACTTTGTGCCCACCAGTTGCCTCTTAGTCCCTGCACCTTCGCCCCTTTCTCCCTGTAAGAGCCATGGGGGTGGCGACGGCCCCTTGGAGGGCTGAGTTGAAGTTCTGAAAGCCCCCCTGCTCCCCAGAGAGGGGCTCCCCACTCCCCCGGAACACAGAGGGGCGGTTTCTAATAAAGCAACCTCCTCTCTGCCCTCCCCCAGCTCCCCTGGGCCTGCAGCCGTGGGCTCGCTTAGAAGACAATTGGTTGCTCTAGGTTGTAAAAGCAGAGGGTCTGAGCTTGGGGGTCCTGCCCACCCAGGGGAGCAGTGGGGGACCCCTGGACCCAGCAGCCAGGGTCCACTAGCCAGGCCAGGCTTCTCTGCCCTGGAGCAACAGAGGGGCCGTGGTCACCCACTACTGGCCCGTCACTGACCTGTCTTGGGCTCGGGACAATGTGCTCAGTCCCCCCCTGGCTCTGTTCCGGAGCTGAGCCAGCTTGGGTTCCGAGGATAAGAAAATCAGCCTTGGGCACCACGTGCTCACCAGGGCTTTTGAGGGGACGAGCCCCTGCCTCAGTTTCCCTGCTGGCCCTTCAACTCTCCCTTTGCATGGCCAGGGCCCTGCTGCGGCGAACCTGTGAGCCCAAAGATGGGCTAAGGCCTCGGGCAGGTTGCTCCTTGAGTCTAGGCCTCAGGTTCCCCATCCACAAAATGGGCCCATCTAAGTTTTCCCAGCACAACAGCAGAACCGATGCGGAGACCCCCTGGGGGCATGTTTCATACCCCCAACTCACAGGTGAGGGTGCTGGAGTGCAGGATCACATGTGCAGGGCCCCTCCACTACACCCTATTTTACGGCCCTGCTAATCTTCAGTGGTACCACTGGGATCTTGGGGAGCCTGGGAGCTCCCTACACCACAGGCAGCTGCACCCTGGGGGTGGCAGTGAGAGCCGCTCCCTCCACAGACCCAGCGTAGGGCTGTCCCCTTTCGGCCACCCGCCAGTGGCCGCATCTATCTGATCACTTCTTCTGAGGATCTCAGGATGCAGCTGTTCCTTCCAGATGTGCTGGGGCCAGCGGGCCACCCCTCTGCTCTCCCCCGCCATTGCCTTAGCCTGTCCTGAGAGGGTTCACCCCCATGTCCTTCCTTCCATGGAGACAGGAGCCCCAGGACAGCAGCATCTGCGGGCCCTGACCCCACCTCCTGCAGGGGAGCTCGTCTGCCCTGCACCCAGCACAGGCCTCCTCCCAGCCTGCCAGCCCCTGGCCCCACCCTGCCTGTCCCCCTCACCCCCATCTAGTCTTTCCCCTCCTTTTCCTACCTGGGAACAGGCCGACCCTCCCCATCCCCACTTTTCCTCCCAGCGGGCCAGCCTGCAGACCCTGCGCTCTGAGCCTGGGGTGCAGCACCAGGATTCTGGTGCCTCTCTGCTGTGGGGACTCCCGCAGGGGACCCCAGGTGGGCTAGCGGCTGTGGGGGGTGGGGGGAGCTTGTGGCAGGCAGCAGGCAAGGTGCCTTGGCGCAAGGAGTTCTCATGGCCCGAGACCAGGGTCCCTGCTGTTCAGGCCTGATGCCCAGGGAGGGAGCAAGGCAGGACCTGCTCCTGGTGAGACTGTCCCTGTTGTCCTCCATGCCCGGCTCCATGCCACACCTTTGTCCTCGGTCCTGTCTTCCTCTCTGCTCGTCAGACCCAGGGCCAAGGCTGGCTGCGTTTGTGGGTTGGCCAGGAGGGGCGCCTGTGCCCAGCCGTTGGATGCTGGACCTCCAACAGCGTCCTGCTGGCTCTGTCTGCCCAGAACGCACAGAGAGGCCTCCTGGTTTCCCAAAGGTCACACAGCTCATTTCCAAGGGCCTTAGGGCTCAGCAGGCCTTTCCCCAATTTTATATATAGGTGGAGAGCTTTCCTCACAGCCGCCTGGGCTGAGCCTGTCTTCACGCCCCCTGGCCTCCGCCAGCAGGGAGCCCCCCCCCCCCTCGCCCGTGCTCCCAGCTCCGCCGGGGCGCGGGCGCGGGGCTGCAGTGCGGGCTCTGGCCCCCAGGGGGCGCTGGGGCCCCGCGCGGCTGCGCTGCCGCCGCAGGAGCCCCGCCCCCGAGGCGCACAGCCGCGGAGCCGCGTGTTTTCCCGGCGCTAAAGCCACTCGGTCCCGGAGACACCGCCCCCCGAGTCTTCACGCATCCGCATCGGAAGGGCTCCAAACGACAAGTCTTTTCCTGTTGGGGAAAAAGTGCAGGCGGAGACGGGGAGCCTGCCTGTCGGCTCAGACTGTCCCACTGCCCGGCGCCGGCGCACCTGTGCTTCTGGTGCCCAGGTCCGGGCTGCGACCGCGCGGTGGGCGCCCGAGCGCCGCGCCGTCAGGCCCCGGGCTTTCAGGCGGCGCCCTTGGATCCGCATCGCAGGGCCGCACAGTTGGTCCGAAACACAGAGCGCCCACGAATAAACCTGATTAACACGTCTATCCTCCTCTGGAGTTTTCAGGGCGCGTTTGAAGCCAGCATTTCCTAGGCGTCCCTTGCACGTGGGTGACGGGGGAGCCTTGGGGCGGCACGCTGGCCCTTCGCAAGCGCCCAGTCGGTCTTCCAGCACCTGGCGGCCTGGCCCCCGCCTGCGGTCGGAGGGCTGTGCTGGGGGCCCCGGGGGACTGCAGAGGGCGTGGGGGTGCAGGGGCTGGGCCTGGGGTCCCATGAGGACCCCGCTGTCGTCTACCCCTGGCCCCGGTGGGGTCGTAGTGTCGCTTTCCTGGGCTGCTGCTCCACGGACCCAGGACATGAGAGGTGTCAGCTTGGGGCCCTTGGGGTGCAGGCAGGACTCCCTGAAGCCCCGGTGGCGAGCAGCAGGGGGTCCTGGGGGGTCCTTTCCAGGTCTCTTTCCTGCAGAATGGACGTTCTAGCGCCTCCCACAGCTATTCCTTCAAGGTTTCCCTCCCAGGGGCACCCCCTTGGCCCCTCCTACAGGCCAGCCAGCTTCTCCCGGGCTCTGCCCATTGGCGCCCACCACCCCTGTCCTGCCAGCTGCACCCCGTGTGTCCCCTCTCAGCCTCCAGCGTCTGCCTCCTCAGGCCTCACCACTGTCACCGCTCACGGGGGACTCAGCATCGCCTCCCTTGCTGCCCCTGCCTCTGGTCCTCTGGTCCCTTCACCACGCAACACCCAAGACCATCTTTCAAAAACACAAACCCCATCCAGCCACGTCACGGTGACCAAAAAGCCCGCCCGGTGCCTGTGAGCTGCGTGACAAGGCCCATCGCCCACCCCAGCCTCCGGTTCGGCTGGCTCGGGCCACACCGAACGCCCTGAGCTTGCTCTGCACCTCTGCTCTGTCCTGAGGTCGGAGGGCCTGCCAGGTCCCAGGTGGTTGGTAACCATTGTGACTGATGAATGAACCGTCGTCCACCCTGAGTGGCTGAAAGGAAGAGGGCCAGCTGAGATTGGTGGCAGCAGAGGGCAGAGGCTGCCGGGGGGCCCGGCGGGAGCCCCGCAGGTCCCTGGGCTCCCAAGGGTCCTGCACCGAGGCCGAGGGACTTGGCCATCACCTGGGGTGGCCGGTGGGTTGCATCCCTGAAGGCCTTCCTACAGGTCAGGCTAAGCAGCAAGGCCTCAAAGACCCCGGCCTAGAGCTGGGCTGCCTGGGGCCAATCCTGCTGTGTTTCTTCAAGCCCTGCGGTCACCGGTAAGTCACTCTGCCTCACCCGGGGGCCACAGCAGCCCTGGCTGGAGCGGATGGAGTGAGTGGCGGCTGGTGCTGGCAGAGGATGTGCTGAGCACAGGGAGCTCGTCCGGTCTGTTCCAGGCCCATCCACCTGGAGCTCCAGGGCACAGAGGACTGGAGGTGGGGCGCCAGGGGTGAGCTCGTTCTGTGCTCCCAGGGAGGGCTCAGCCAGCCAGGGCTGAGGGGACAGAGGGAGGCTGAGGGTCCTCTGCTCTGCTGGGGACTGAGGAGCATGGATGGTCCCCTCCCCACATCCCGATCCTGGACCCGTGTCCTCAGACTCTCCTCAGCCCCCTGCACCAGGCAGCACCATCCCCAGCAGGCCTGTCCCACCTCAGGCCCCCGGGTCATGCTGTCTTCCACCCACTTCCACCCCAGGCCCACCGAGCCTGCGTGCAGCCTTCCAGCCCAGCAGGGGCGTGTGAGAGACCCTCAACCTTCATCTCTTCAGGACCCCAGCACCCCCTGGGGGGCCGCTGTGTGCTCCTGTCTGCCCGACCCTGCCCATCGCCCCTGCCTGGGCTGTGCCTCTCCAGGGGAGCGGGGCGACCCTGCAACCCATACTGTTCTGCTGGGGGGGGGGGCTCCCCATGGAGCCTGAGCAACGGGGACCGGGAGCAGCTCTAAGTGAGTCGCCGCACGTTAGAACCCCGTGAGCTTCGGGGTAAGCTCCCCTCTGGTGGCGTGTCCTCTCAACCGAGCCATTGGAGGCCCCTCGCCCAGTCTGCCCCTCTGCAGTGGGCGACAGCAAGGCTGACCCGCCCCCCGGGTGGGGGTGGCGGACCTCAGTTTCTGCAGCTTCTCTCTGCAACGCCCTCCGCGTTCTCCTGTTGCCCGTCCTTCGTTCCCACCCCGCGCTGGCCCCTCATTGGTCCCACGTCTCTAATCCACCTGTGAGCAAAGGCGAGCGTTGCGGTCCCCCTATCTGCCCAATCAGCCAGCCACCAGCCACGGCCCAGGTGTCTGGAGCGTGACCTTGAAGCAGCCGTCCTCTCCTGGTCTCTGGCTGGCAGGCTGCATGTGACTCGGAGTTGAAATTGCCCAACTTGAATTGCTCCCCCTCCGCGCTCCGTCCTCCCTCCCCTCCCCGCTTCCTCCTCCAGCCCCGAGCCCCAGCGCCTGCATTTCCTCTGGGAATGACTCACACGTTTCCCTCCCACCTGCGCTGCTGGCTTCCCAAGTCTTCAGGGACAGGGTCACAGGGAAGCAGAGTCCCGCAGCTGGAGGCGTGGCGCATGTGACCCGCAGCCACC
Organism: Noctilio leporinus; assembly: GCA_004026585.1. Taxonomy (NCBI): domain Eukaryota; kingdom Metazoa; phylum Chordata; class Mammalia; order Chiroptera; family Noctilionidae; genus Noctilio; species Noctilio leporinus. The sequence goes on from PVIW01002143.1 coordinate 113,749, forward strand.
ACGCTCCCTGTGGGCAGTGCAGATTCGGCCTCTCCAGGGCCCTTGGAGGGCGTCCAGTCCTGGCTTCCCATCCTGATGTGCCTGGGCTGGTTCCCTTTCCGGCGGGCACGGCAGAGGCCCAGCTGGCCCCCCACCGCACTGAGAGCACCCTGCTGCACCCCGGTTCTGAGCCGGATGCCCTCAGCCCCTGGGAGTGCACTGCAGCAGGGTGGGAGCTCTGGGGAGTACGGGGTGCCAGGCAGGCAGCCGGGGTGCAGGGCTCCTCGGGAGCTCGGGCCAATCCTGGACACCCTGTTTTGGGTGCCCACCTGCTGCTGCCCCCCTTTTTTAACGCCTCCCCTGGAACCTGTGGCCTCCGCCTCAGCCAGCCACAGTAGCGCATTCCATGGCCACAGGGATTGGCTGAGAAATGGCCACATGAGCCAGTGAGAGCCAATGAGAGAAGGAGCGTTGGCCGGGCCTGGGCGCAGGGAGGCGGCTCTTTGCCCCCGGAGTGGGCCTGGCGCACTGGCCGAAGCAGGGGCGAGGGGCAGGCCTCACCCCACAGCCAGGGCGGGAGCCAAACAGAGCTTGGTTCTTAGCTGCTCTCCGTTCGGCTGCGGCGCAGGGCAATGCCTTGGGGGATGTTGTCTCATTTATTTCTCACGGCGACTTTGCCGAAGAGTATGATCATCTGTCCTACAGGATGAGAAAACACTCCAGGGGCCTTCGGAGCCCTCGGCCTCCCGCCCAGCCCTGCTAGGGACTCGGAGCAGCGGCGTGTGCACCCCAGGGACCATGGGCCGAGCTGAGCGGCCCGGAGCTCCCTCTCCGCCCAACCTCCGCCCCTGGGGAAGGTTGGCGAGGGGAAGGTGGGGAAGGCCACCCCACTCCGGCTGGATTATGTCCCTGCCAGACTCTAACTTCATTAAGAAGCTCACTGCGGAGGGGTGGGGCTGTGAGGCAAGGCAGGGCATAGCGATTTACATATTTATGATCTCTCTTCCATTTTCCCCAGGCCCCACGTGCACTAAGAAATGTCACATCTCATTTGAAGCCGGGGATCTGTGTTCCAGGAGTGACAGCTCAAGTAGCCACCATCTGGGGGCCACGAGCAGCCTTGGGCTGGGTGCCTCTGCCGGGTCTGCTGTGACGGGCTATGCAACCATGAGCTGGTCACTTGACCTCTCTGGGCCTCAGTTCCCCCAGGCGTAAAGTGAGGACAGACAGCATCTCCCCTGAGCCTCTCTGGCATGGCCTGGAGATGCCCCAGCCGGTATGCATGTCCCCGCATCGGCCTCTGTGTGGAGGGTGAACTGGGTCCTGGCACTGGCTTCTTAGCGAGGGTGGCCAGCATGTTCAGTATTTGGTACGAAGACCACGACTTGGTCAGCTCTCACCCTGCCTCGCCCCGCTGATGGCTTGCTGTGAACTGCTCTGTGGGCGCCCGTGTGATGGCAGGAACTCAGGGCAGCCTCCGGCCAGGGGCCCGTGAGAGAACAAGGCCCCAGTCCAGGAGCCCCCGAGGGACTTGTCCTGCTGTCAAGCTGGTGGAGCCTCTCCTGGGAGAGGAGGGGCCTGCAGGTGACGTCAGGGCGGCGCGTGGGAGCTGAGGGCCGGCAGTGCCCTGGGCAGGGAGAGAGGTCCACGGCTGCGAGCCTGATCACAGAGCTTCGGGCTAAGTTGTCCACGGCAGTAGGTAGCGATCCGCTGTCCTTCTCAAAGGCTCGCCCTGAAGATGGGCCGAGGCCACGTGGTGAGAGGCTGAGGACAGGCTCCTGCTGGGCCGGTGCTCAGAGAGGCGGGGGGCCCCCGGGGTGTCGCTCGGTCGCAGGGACCACGGGCAGCGGGCAGGTCACCGGACGTGTGAGCGCAGGCCTTCAGGGCATGAGGTGTGTGACACCCCTGTGCCTGGCAGGTTGGCTTCCTGGTCCAGGGCACTAGGTCCCTGGAGGAGCCCCCGGTGGGGGTGGCACCAGCCTCTCCTGCAAGGCCTGCCCACCTGCGGAAGGACCCCCCCCCTTTCCCCTTGCAGTGGGGAGGGGAGCCTCCGGCGCACTCCCGCAGGAGCTCCTGCCACACGTGTCAGCGTGGGGGCCGTGCCCAGGGAGCCTGCGTGCGGAGCAGGGGCACAGGAGCTGCGGGGAGCATTCACGTTGAGACCAACGTTCACAGTGGTCGAGGACGGTAGTCAAACCCCAGATCAAGATGACCTGATGTGAAGACGGGTAAAACGGTCACCACAAAGTTCCCCTTTTCCTGTTGGTGCTCGGAACGACTTCCTTTACGGCCTCTGTGGGGTTAAGACCCTGGTGCCCCCTTCATAGGACAGACGTAGGAGCTGAGTTTGCTCAGCGTGTCCTGCCCCTCCCGGCCACTAACACCGTGGTGAAAACTGCTTCTTGTTGGGGTGGCCCGGTTCTCCCCGGGGGCCAGGCTTGGGGAGGTTGGCAGAGATGGAGACACACCTCAAGGGACTCTGCTCCCCTCCTGACTTACCCGGAAGACTGAGACTGTGGACATGGGACAGCTGGGACCAAAGACCGGGGCTTGCCCGAAGCCTGCAGGAGGCCCAGGGTCCCCTGGCTGGGGTGGGGTGTCCACAGCAGCATTGTCCCCTGGAACTTTCTGGGGTGACGGGTACCTCTTCCCTGCCATCCAGCTCAGTTGCCCGGGGGCATGTGCGGCAGCGGAGCCCCTGACACGTGGCTTGTTGACGTGGGACCAGATTTTCGGGCTCATTCATCTCCGCTCTCGTCACGGAAGTGAGTGGCAGGGCTGCGCTCCCGTGCGGGGCGCCCAGGGAGGGCGCAGCAGCGGCCGGCGGGCCATCATCCTTCATGTCCGGAACCCCATGGCAAAAGCACACTAAAAATAACCTTGAAAGAAGCCATGGTGCCGGGAGAAGAAGGATCCCGCTGGGCTGCGAGGAGCCGGGAGGGGCTGCCGGAGGCGTCGAGCCGTCAGAGATGCGCCATCTGTCCGGGAGATTTCGCTGGAGTGGAGACGTGGCTTGACTCATCCCTATTTATATCGTGTTTATCTTCAGACCTGGGAGACATCAAGGAAAAGTCGGCAACGGCCTCACCCGCTGCCCTGCCCTGCCTGCGTAGGGCAGCGGGCTCTGCCCCGGTCGCCGCAGACAGCGCCTTCCTGACGCCGTGCGGGCCTGGCGGCCGCGGGGCCCCAGGGAACCAGGGGAGGCCTGTCCGCAGAGGGGGCTGCCCGTGCCACCCTGTGCCGGGCTGCAGGGGCGGGGGCAGCCGTGTCGTGGGGACACGTGCCTGCGGCCTTCGGTGAACAGCCGGCCCCCTGCGGGAGCAGCCACGGAGGCTGTGGCGTAGTTGACGTGGTTATCAGGCGCCTTCGCAACAAGTGCTTCGTTTAATTTTCAAAACAACCCCGAGGGAGGCTGTCGTGATCCCCACTCTCCAGTGAGAAAGTGGCTCCCAGGGGTGGAGTGGACGGCTCAGGGCCACTCAGCTCACGCTGGACCACGTCGGGTACAAGCTAGTGCATCGTGGAAAGTCAGCGTTCCTGCAGGATCGGTGGGCAGACGGACACCTGAGAGGGTCTGGAAGGAACTCGGCCGGGTGCTTGGTCCTTCTGAGGGTCCAGGTGGGCCCTCGGGCGGCTTATCATTTATCTATTATCTATCTATCTATTGTGTTTGTATTTATCTCTGTATCCATCCATCCATCCTGTATCCATCACACTACTTCATATATTATGTAATACAATGTAATATATCTAGCCAGGCTTTTTACTTGGTTATACATAGTCATTTGATCTTCTTTCTTTTCTGCCCCCCCTCCCCCATTGTGTTTATTCTTTCTTTTAAGATTTTATTTATTATTTTTAGAGAAAGGAGAAGGGAGAGAAACATCCATGTACAGTTGCTTTTCACCTGCCTCCAGCTACGGACCTGGTTGGAGACCTGCTTGCAACCTGGTTATGTGCCCTGGCTGGGAATCGAACCAGCGACCTTTGGGTTCGCAGGCCAGCACCTTATCCACTGTGCCACCAGCCAGGGCCCGCTCTTTCTTAATTAGAACTGCATCTTTGTCTATTTCTTTGAGTAACTTAAACTCACTGGTCTGAGTAGAGAGGGGCTGCCTGGGCTGGAAGCGAAGCCGGAACCCCCCGGCCCTGATGCTCAGGCAGGAAGTGGAGATGGAGGTCCTGCCCCAGGGCCAGCTCCCCGCCAGGGACAAGCATCCTCCAAGACTGAGGACTTTCGAGACCTAGGGCACAGGGACTCCGGGGTCTGACAGGGAGGTAGGTCCCTTCCTGAGTTGCACCTGTGGTGCTGAGCCGCTGCCCTGAGGGTGAAGACAGCTGTGGGCAAGGGGAGCGCTGCCCAGCTGCCTGGGGTCCTCACCTTGCTGCGCTCTGTGGTTTCTGCAACCAGCCGCAGGCTGGAGGCCCTCAGCCCGGTGGACGCTCCCCTGTGCCTATGCTCACCGTCCCCCTTCCCCCAGCTGGCAAGGTGGCCGGGGCAGGCAGGGCAGGGTGGTCAGAAATGCTCCGCAGCCCCCTCCTGCAGGTGGGTCCCGGGGCCCTGGACTCCGCCAGGGTGGGGAACACTGGAGACCACTCCAGTCGCCGTCCTCCTGTCTCCTCTGGCTCGCACCCCGGAACCGGACCTGCAGCCACCGCCTCCTTTGTTTCTGGGGACAGGTGGCATCTTGGGGGTGACAGGGGCAGTGGGGGGCCAGCTTCCTTGGCAGGGGGCTTCGGCTGTCTCAGAGGCAGGGCAGGGGGTGTGATGCCCTGGCCCCGGAACAATAACCTGGAGACGGTTCCTAAGTGAGTCCGCACCGCCAGTCCCCACGCAGAAGCGCCGGCCCTTTCATGTGTAATTGCTGCTTTCCTGCCTGCCACCATTCAAAGGAGGAGAGAGAAAACCTCCTCATTTTATCTTGGGAAGGAGGCCACGGAGCTCTCGGCTCCCCACGGGGGCGGATCTTTTCCGAGATCACAGCGACGGGCAGCAATTAGCCCCCGGCCTGGGGATCAAGCACAGGTACTAAAAAGCCAGTGGCTGGCGGCTGTGCTCCGTGGCCGCAGGGAAGCCTCTCCCGGCAGGACGGCCCCAACCGGCCCGGTGGTGGTCACCTTTCAGGAGGGCCCCCGGGGTCGCAGTCTGCGGACTCGGCTCAGGTGGGGGGCTCCCCAGGCCTGGCTGCCTCAGAGCAGCTCCTCCTTTTGCCCTCCCTGGTCCCCCACGCCGGCTCCTGCCCCACAACCTGCTGGCAGGTTGGACCACAGGGTGCCCACACTCCCCTCCCAGTCTGCATCTGTGCGGTCCAGTCCCACCTCGCTCCCCTCTGGGGTCCCTTCAGCACCTGGTGACACCTAACTGGGCCCCAGACTCCTGCTGGCTCTGCCCTGGCCCCCCACCCCATCCTGTGCTCTTGGCCTTGCTCTGTGCTCCAGTGGCCTCAGCCCATTCCTTTACCCCCGGGGCTCATCCCACCCAGCTCCTGGATCTCAGCGCAGCCTGCATCCCTCCTGCAGACCTGGGGGCCTTGGCTGACGCCCTCCTGCCCATGCCCGCAGCAGCCCTCCCTCCCGAGTCTCCTGGTAACTCACAGGGCCACTGTCTCCTTTCCGTTCACTTCACTGCGTGAGGGTCTGAGAATGGGGACGGTGGCCCCTGCTGCAAGGAGGACCCCTGCTGCCCCGGTGTGGGGGTGGCCGCATGAGCGGAGGGCAACACAGGAACAAGCTTCGCCCACCCACCTCGAGGTCTCAGAGGCAACCCTCACCCTGGCCAGCCTGGCCCTGTCCAGGGCCCTGGTCTTCCCTCCCTTGCTGGGCTGAGCTGCCCTGACTCTGCTCAGGGTTCTGCCAGGCGGACCCCTGGGGTGTCCAGGCCGGGGTGGAGGGCACCGCTTGAAAGGTCCCTCCCAGGAGAATGAGCGAAGGCTCGGAGGGGAGGCGGGTGGGGTGGGGGGGCGGCTGCAGGGGCACACGGATGTGAAGACCAGGGTGCACTGGGCAGAGGGTGGGAGACGAGGCTGAGACAGGGGGTGGGGGTCTTGGGGGTCTCCCGAAAGCCCCCACCAGGAGGACTGTCACACAGTTATCGTCAATGTCACGTGGGGATCGTCTACTTTACACTAGGGCTGGAGACACAACCAGGAGGCACAGGGAAGGGGGAGGCGGCACCTGCAGAGAGACGGAGTGGGCGGGGCTTCCGATGGGGCGGGAGCGTCAGGTGAGGGACAGGGTTGGTGGGACAGGGTTGGTGCCACAGGTGAAAGCCGTGGGAGCCGGGGGCCGGGTTTGAAGGTGGGGTGCGGCTAAAGAAAGGAAAAGTGGTGAACAGAGACTGAGGTGAAGCTGCAGGTCTCCTCTGGGACCCCTTTCACTCCCTGACCCCCCTGGGGTGCCCGGGCCCAGGCACCCACTCCTGACTGGGTGGTTGGTTTGCTGCTGCCTTTACAGTGGGGGAGGGCCCGCGGTTCCCCCGTCCTGCCCACGGGTTCAGGGCCATTTACCGTAGGGGCTTCATTCAGCCCCATCCCCCCTGGTTTTGAACCTGAGCACAGGAGAGAAGAAGGGGGAAAATAAGACAGATGAGATCCAGTACTCGCTGTGACCCCGCCCTGAGCATTCCGAAAAACGCACAGACTGCGGTGGCCGTGACAGCAGCTCAGGAACCAGGGCAGCTCCGGATGGGTGTGGACGGGGCACCGGCCTGGCGTGGGGGACAGGCAATGCCGGGGGGGATCAGTGAGCGAAAATGGGGGGCAGACTCGTGGGGGCCTCTGGGTGCCCATCTTGCTTGGAGGGAAGGCAGGGCTGGAGGGCTGGATTCTGGTGCAGGAAGCGGGTTTGGTTTACACGTTGGGCAACTGCCTATCTGCCTCTGTCCTGGTGTTTCAGACAGAGCTCTGATGACACGGGCAAATGCCTGAGCATGCCCTTGACTTTCCTGCCGGACCGGCCCCCTTTGTCCTTCTGAGCAGCGGTCTCAGCCGGGTGGCCATGCAGGTGGCGGGCCTGGCTCCCCGCGCCCTTGCCCAGGTGCCTCACCCCCACTCCACCCTCTCGGCGAAGGGCGCCGTCTGGCCCCTGCAACTGAAGTCCCTGAAAACCGCAGCAATGGGAACGGGAATTCACTGCAGATGAAACTGATTTTACAGAACAATCCAAGGACGACTCCAAAATAAGGGTGCTCAGGTTCCTTGAAGAGATTAATGAAGGTACAATTCTTATTAAGGAAAAATAAACGGTGGGTGGAAAGCAGGAAAGAAACATGATTAAACGATTAAGTATAATCAAATAAAAATCCTGGGTGTAAACAAAGGAACCGGCATCGAAAATGAGCTGCAAAGGATGTCAAAGCTCCCAAGGGATGAGCTGAGTGCCCGACTCACATGCCCCCCCTCCATGCACCCCAGGAGACGAAGCAATGAGACAGGGAGAGCAAGGCCCTGGCTGGTGGCACAGTGGATGAGGCACTGGCCTGCGAGCCCAAAGGTCGCTGGTTCGATTCCCAGCCAGGGCACATAACCAGGTTGCAAGCCAGGTCTCCAGCCAGGGCTGTAGCTGGAGGCAGGTGAAAGGCGACCCTACCCTGATGTTTCTCTCCCTTTCCTCCTCCCTCCCTTCCCCTCTCTAAAAATAATGAATAAAATCCTAAAAAGGAAAGAAAAAAAGAAAGGAAGAGCAGGCAGAGGGCCCGGATAGCGAAGACCTTCTGCCAAAAGAAACAGAAAAGAAGCCTCTGAAGACACAGGATGTTGACAGAATTTTCCAGAAATGAAGAGTCACGTAGGTCCTCAGGCTAGAACTGCCCTCTCAGAAACTGAGCAGGCGTGTGTCACCCATTGTGATGAGTGAGAAAAAAGGGAGCTGTGGGCAGGCTCTGTGCTCTTTGAAGATGAAATAACAGGGAGCAGATGGACGCCTGCCCGGCAGCAAACAACGGGAAGAAGAAGTATCCCTACACGTAAAAAAGTTAAAGTATGCATGGGTCAAAGGAAAAACCAAAAGGAAAATTAGAAAGCATTTTAACCAAATTAACGTAAAAACACAGCCTCTCAGAATGTGGAGGTGCTGCCAGTGGTTAGGAAATTTAGTGTGGGAATTGTCTGCATTAGAAAATAAAAAAGGCAAGAAAGGTCTAATGTCAACATGTTTCACTTTCACCATAATGAACTGGAAAGAGTAAAGTGAACTAAACCCAAAAATAAATGAAAATAGGCATCCGATTGAAAATTAACAATATAGAAAATATAAAAACAATAGGGAAAATCAATAAAGTTGAAAGCTAGTTCTTAAAGAAGATGAATAAAATTTACAAACCTCTAACCAGACCAATTAGGAATAAATGAGACAATACACACATTACAAGGTCAGAATTTTTAAAAGGTGATTTCATTACAGATTCTACAGTGACTGAGACATTAATAAAGGAATCTCCTGAACCAATGTTTACCAATTAATTTGACAACTTCGATGAAATGGACACATTCCTTGACAAACACAAACTTACTCAAGAAGAAATAGATAACTTGAATAGCCCTGTATTTAGTTAAAAATTGATTTGTAGTTGAGAATTTTCTCACAAAGAAACTCTAGTCCCAAATGGCTTCACAGGTGAGTTTTACCAAGAAATAATATCAATTTAAGCCCTGGCTGGTGGCTCAGTGGGTAAGGCACTGGCCTGTGAACCCCAAAGGTCGCTGGTTCGATTCCCAGTCAGGGCACATAACCAGGTTGCAAGCCAGGTCTCCAGCCAGGTCCCCAGCTGGAGGCAAGTGAAAGGCAACCATACATTTGTTGATGCTTCTCTCCCTTTCTTCCTCCCTCCCTGCCCTTCTTTCTGAAAATAACAAATAAAAGAAGTAACAATTTAAAAAATCAATTCTCTACAAACTCTCCTATCAAATTGCGGAGATGGAAATACCTCCTGCTACGGACTGAACCCCCGTTCCCCCAACTCACATATTAAAACCTAAGGCCAAGGGGATGGTTTCGTGATAGTGACCCCACGGATTCCTTGCAGCAACCCCCTTCTGCCGTGTGAGGACCTACTATGGCCCGTCTGTGAACCGGGATGTGGGCCCTCATGCGCTGGGGTTGCTTGGTGCTTTGATCTTGAACTTGCCGCCTTGAACTGTGGGAAATAAGGGTCTGTTGTTTATTAGGTTCCCAGCTCTGCTTTCTGTTATGGCAGCTTAGACAGACCAAGACACTGCCCGGTCATCCTAGGAGGCTAGCAGTATTCTGATACCAAAACCAGACAAAGCTATTGCAAAAAACAGAAGCTACAGACCAGCGTCTCTTGTGTATGAAGAGGCTCAAGCTCGAAACATGATTGTATCAAATCAAATTCAACAACATATAAAAGGACAACGCGTTATGGTCAGGGGGAGATTACCCACCAGAAACGCAAGGCTAATTTCATCTAATTTACTGTATTAACAAACACAAAAGAAAATTATATAGTTATCCCAATAGTATTGAATAGAGAAAGCATTTGCCAAAATCCAATACTCACTTAAAGTAAAATCCCTCGGCAAGTAAGGAATTGAAGAAAACGTCTTCGACCTTATAAAAGCCACCTATGAAAAACTTGCAACTAACATCTTTCTCAGTGATAAAAGACTGAATATCCTCTCCTCAAGGTGAAGCAGTATGTGATGTTATTTACTCTCATGACTTCTATTTAACATTGCAGTGAACGTTCAAGCAAGTTTAATGATACGTAATAAAGAAATAAGAGATTGGGAAAAGGAAGGAAAACGGTCTATTCACAGAGTATCTCGTGGTGTCTACAAGAGCAGAAACAAAAACCAGACAGCCCTGTGAGCACTAATAACTGAGTTTAGCAAGGTTGCAGAATATAAGCTCAATCTACAAAACAATTGTATTTCTAGGTATTAGACAAAAACATTTGGAAATTGAATTTAACGATACTCTTTATAATAGTACCAATATGAAATAGGAGCAAATGTGATAAAACGCACGAGAGACCTGAATATTGGAAATCTATAACACATTGCTGAATAAAATCAAAAATATAATTCAAATGGAGATATATACCCTGCATATATGCCAGAAGACTCAATATTGTTGAGGTTTAATCCTTCCAGAACTGCTCTGTAGAGTCAATGCAATCCCAACAAAAATCTAGGCAGTTCTTGTGGAAACGAAACTGGCCAACTGATTCTAAAATTCATATGAAACTGTAAAGAGCCAAGGGTCACCAAAACTACTTTTAAAAAAGAACATTGGATTCCTGACACTGTGTCATTTCAATCCTTATTATAAAACTATAGTAATTAAGACAATGTGACATTGGCATAAAGGTAGATAAATATGTCAGTGGAACAGAATAAAAAGTCCAAAAATAAGCCCATACGCATATTGGCTAATGATTTTCAACAAAGATATAAAAGCAATTTCGCAGAGAAAAAACAGTCTTGTCAACAAATAGTGCTGAAAACAACTAGACATCCATATGTCAAAAAAGAGAGAAACTTCAATCAGCCCCTTGGACCATATGTAAAAATTAACGTCAAATGGATTGTAGAGCTAACAACAGAGCAAAACTCTAACGTCTAAGACATCAGTAACCTTACTTCAGGTGGAGATCTCTCAGCAATCACGCCACAGATTTAATAAAATAATAAGTTGGACTTCATCAATACTTATGACATCTGCTCTTTGAAAGACACTGTTAAAAGAATGGAAATACCTCTGGCTGGTTTGGCTCAGGGGATTGAGCACCGACCTGTGAACCCAAGGGTTGAGGGTTCGATTCCCAGTCCGGGCACAGGCTTGGGTTGCAAGCCAGGTCTCCAACCAGGTCCTTAGCTGGAGGCAGGTGAAAGGCAACCACACATGGATGTTTCTCTTTCTTTCTTCTCCCCTTCCTGCCCTTCTCTCTAAAAATAATGAATAAAATTAAAAAAGAAAGAACAAAAACAAATGCCCTAGACTGAAAACAACTATTTATACATCACGTATTAGTAGATAAAGGAACCTGCATCCAAAATAGGTGAAGAGTTCTCGAAACTCAATGAGACAATAAAAATGGGCAACAGGTTTGAACAGACACTTCATGGGAGATAAATGTTCAGCACAGAAGCAAACGGAGGACAGAAAGATGCCTATAACTTTACTCATTAGGAAAATGTGAATTCCCCCCCAGTGAGCCTCCAAGAGAACGGTCCCAATGGAAAACGCCAGCCTTGCCGAGTGCTGGCGAGGCTGTGGGGCAGCTGGAGCTCGGGTAGGCTCGGGGGGAGGGGTGGGTAGTAGGATCACTTTGGAGCAACCGTTTCAGAGGCCCCTAAAATTTCCACACGCAGCTGCTGTATGACCCGGCCATTGTCCCCAAGAGTTAAAAACAGCACGTGTCTAAGCAAAGACTTGCACGTGAGTGTTCACCGCAGCTTTTCCTATAAAAGCCCCAAATGGGAGACAGTCCCATGTCCATCAGCGCGAGAGTGGAGAAGAACACGGTGCTCCGTCCCAGCTGCCCGAGGGAACCGGCCCAGCGGGCAGGACTGAGTTATGGGGTGAACCTCAGGCATCGCAGTGCAGGGGAGACGCCCAGCATCAAAGGCATGCGGAGCTCCTGAGCGGAGCAGAGGTGGTGGTTATGTGTATAATCACCAGGATATTAGTTTCTAGAATGTAAAGAACACCTACCCATCAATGAGAAGACAGAACAATCTTACCGAAAAAGGGGGTAACCGGTTTGAATAGCCAGTTCACAACCAGGAAGCAAGATGGCAAATAAATATATAAAAATAAGCTCAATCTCACTATTACTCAGAAAAACGGCAATGAGTTCACAGAGACACCGTTTCGTCCCGACGGGTCAGGCGAGGGTGTGGGACGGGGTCCCAGCCCACTGCCCGAGGACAGTGTGTGGCGGTGAACCCTCACAGGGCGCACCCAGCAGCGTGGCTTCTAGAAAACTCCTCCTGACAGTCACAGAGGCTGTGAGCTGGAGGGTCACGGCAGCGCCCCCGGGGGTGCTGCAGACAGCCCACCTGTCCGTCACGGGGGCGGCGCAGGGCAGACAGACGGAACCTGTGCCACTCGGTCACGTGGAGGGCGCTCAGACACGGAGCGAGACGGGGCTGCCGCAGCCATGTGCGCAGTGCGGCAGGCTGTGTGCGTGAAGTTTAAACCCGACAGAAGAATGTTCTGGGTTGTTTATGGGGACATAAAGATGCAGTGAAGGAGATGAGTCAAGGGAGTGATAAACACCCACTCCTGCAGGCTATTATCCCTGGAAGGCGGTGGAGGGAGATGGGACAGCGACAGAGGCTGGTGACAGGCCGGCTTCAGGTGTCCCCAGGAGGCCAGACCTCCAGATAGGGCCCTGGGGTGGCAGTTGCCTGGGGCCTGGCTAAAAGCTACTCGGGAACACAGGAGGCAGGAGAGGCTCCAGGTGTGATGGCTGGGTGTGGGGGATGGGCCACCTAGGGCACGCTCAGGCGACACCCCACGTCAGCACTGAGGTGTCACTGAGCTTGGGTTTCATCTGGAGGCCCCTCCGCCCAGGCGGGGCAGAGCCACGTGTGCAGGGCTCCTGCTCCTGCACAGCCGGCCTCCTGGGCTCCACTGTAGACACAAAGCCACCTGAATTCCCTCGGGTCCTCCGGGCTGAGCTCCGGCCCAGGGCCTCCCCCCAGCAGCCCCTCCGCTCTTGTCCTTCCCTGAGTGAGACAGGAGCTGGCACAGTCCCTGCTGTTGGCCCGCTCACCCAGTGAGTGGGGTGGCTGCCACCCTCCTGAATTGGTCACATCAGAGTGGCCAGGGGTTGACTGCGTTCTGTGAACCCAGAAACGCTGAATCTTGTCCCGAGCCAGGTGCCTGGGCCGCCCAGCCCGGGTCAGCCCCGACAGACCGGACACGACAGCATCGGCTCTGCACCCACCCGCCCCTGTTGCTGCTGTTAGGAGCTCAGAGGCTGGTGCCGGGCGGTGACTCGTGGCGGTGCGGACGCGGGCTGATGCGCACGGCAGGCGGGTGCAGGGCTGCTCCGCCACGTTTCCCGTGGGTCTCCACGGCCAGCAGACGCGGAGCTGGATTAGGGCGCCCACCTGAGCCCTCCCGCATGTGGGAAGTGGGGTCCACCTAGAATCCTGGGCCGTCAGCAGCGCTGGGGATGGGCCCCCGGGCTAGCCTTGTCCTGTGCGCAAGCCTGAGCCCCTTGGCCCTTCCTGCCAGGGCCTCGGTTTTCTCTTCTGCACAAGGGCTTCCTCGCCTCCCTGCTGAGACCCCAGTCCCCACGGGGGGTCCGAGGAGGTCTGAGCTATTGGAGGCAAGCTCCAGGTGACTTGGGGCAAGAATACCCTTCTCCGACAAGCAACCGGACAGCCAGCACGTGGCAAAGGACGCGCAGTGCTGGGAATGGAGAGGTGAGAGACATGGCACGTCCCGCCCGTGGTGCTCCGCCTGCTGCAGTACCCCCACAGCTGCCCTCTGTGTGCTGCCGGGGGTGTCCCACGGCTTCCCCGGCCATGGGATCAGACCCAGAGGGGCCTGGGTGTCAGGCTGTGTGGACCCAGAGTGGCCCGGTGCACAGAGCCAGCGCTGGACTGTGCGGCCTCCTCCTGATTGTCACTCGCTCTTGCGCGTGGCTGGGGCCTTCCATTCAGGGCTCTGAGCGCTGGCCCGTGGGTCCCGCCCAGGGACCCGGCCGTGCCCACACCTGCGGAGTCCCCGCTCCCTCCCCTGCCGCCCCGCTGGGCTTCCTCCCAGGCTGCAAGCTGACTAGCGTGATAGACACGCTTGAATGTGTCTAATCCTTGAGAGATGTGGAGCTGAATTAAACAGAGCAGATGTATTAACAAAAGGCAGGGTCAGGGCTCTATCTGCACTTGGGAAACGGAGAAACTGAGGCTCGCAGCTGCGGGCAGGGGTGGGGCGCTGAGCCCGGGATCTTGACTCCAGCCCGGGGCCCATGCAAAGGCTGCGCCAGCAGCTGTCACCTGGCCTGGCGAGGAGACACGGAAGGGAAGGAGTTAAGCAGCTGGGCTGCAGTCCCCAAAGCAATTAATTACAGAATTGGAGAGGTGGCCCGGACAATTATGTCCGGGACAAAGGAGATGGGGCGGTGAGGGCAGGAACGTCAGAGCTGTGAGGTTAGTAGGCGGCTGGCACGTGGCGGGCAGGGCTTGGGCAGCTCCTCCAGCAGGCCCTGCCCGCTGCCCCCCGGGAAATCCAGGTGCAGGTCAGCGTGGCCGGGGTTACCTGGGGCCCAGACACACCCAGACCTGGGCTGCGGCAGGATGGGTGCAGGGGACTCCGCCTGGTCCAAGCAGGCAGGCGCAGGTGGCCGCCTGGGCTCGCCGGGCGTCTGGGGCTTTCGGAGCCCCACCCCACCATCTCATTGTGGGGAGAGAAAAGCCATCGGCCTGGCTGGGGTCCCAGCTTTGCCACTGACAGGCTGGTGAGCTGGGGCAAGCAGGACTCTTGTCTCCTTCACCAAGGGCGGACCCCGCGGGGTCCACTGACAGAGGGTAAGAGGAGCCCTCAGCAGGCGTCCGGTCAGGGCAGACTCACACCCTCTTCCTCTGCAGCCTGTGACCACTCCCGCCGCCAGCACCTCCACCTTTGTGCAGCTGAGCCCAGGGCCCGGCTTCCTGCTGCACCCCCAGTCTGTGCCCCTCCCCTCCCGGTCTTGTCGTCATCCTCCCGGTCACGGTTAAGGGGCTCCCTCAGGAGAAGGTAGCCCAGGTTTGGGAAGAGAGTTAGGGAGCGATGAGCCTGCTCCTTTATGCATTTGCCCATTTACGTGTTCGTCCATTCATTCGTTCCGTCCTTCATTCCTTCCCTCCTCCGTCCCCCAGGTAGCAGCCCCGTGCCCTGAGCCAGGCTTGGGGGCCCTGGTGCCTTGATGGTTTGGTCCTGTCTCCCTGGAGCTTACGGTTGTGACAGGGATGGACAACTGGCAGCTGCACGTCAGGTGAGGGGTGCCCTGCGGCAAAGCGGAGGAGTGTGATGACAGCCTCTGTCCGGAGCCGGGTCCGGTGGACCGAGGTCGTATGTCAAGGACACGGTGGGCAGCTGAGCCGGTGACCGTGAGGCTGAGCCCAGGAGGGGCCACGCCAGAGCCACGATGCCCTGAGGGGCAGCCGGTCCCTGCCCGTTAAAACAGAGGGTGGAGTTGAGGGGCGGCCCCCGGCCCTTTCAGGGGATAGGGGTGGAGGCTGAGTGACCCAGACAGAAGTGGGGCCCCAGCCACAGCAGCCATCAGAGGGCACCCCCATTGTCCCGTCCCTGTGGGAAGCCCGTGGGCCCCTCACTGCAGCACAAGGGGCACACTGCAGGGTTTCTGCAGACGCCACAGCCGGGCTGCAGCTCCCTCTGTGTCCAGCCCAGACCACACCCACCCAAGACGAAGGCCGGAGACATCAGGGGACAGCGGGTGGGCGACTGGGCCCTCAGACCCGCCCCTCCGAGCAGGTTGCCTGCAGACAGGTGGGCTGGGTGCCCACCCGGAGCACGGAGCAGAGTTTGGCGCTGTGAGAACTCAGCGCAGGCTGCGTCCCCTTTGGGGCACCGTGGCTGCCGCAGTGAAGGCCCTTCTGTTGACGCGGTCAGTGGACCACTGAAGTTCCCGCCCTGTGTGTCTCTGTCTTCTTGGGGTCCCCCTGCACCCCCACCTGGCTCACTGTCAGTTGCTTCAGGACAAACTGTCTCCGGATGCAGCGGCTGGAGGCCACAGGCAGCTCTTATGTCACAGGCTCGGCCTTCCAGGAGGTCACAATGGAGCCACCAGCCCTGCTGCCCCTGAGGTGGCTGGACAGGGCAGGGCCCTGTCCTGGGGGGCTGCCTCCCGCGGCCTCCGGCTGCCCCCTAACCTCTGCAGCACGGAGCCTTCGCTGGGAGGTCGCGATTTCCTGATTTAAAACCAGCCTCTTCCCTCTAGCTGTTGAAAGGAAAATCAATTTGCTCCACGGGATGAAGTGAGCCATCGGCCAGCTGCCCTTTGCAGTGGCTGGGGGGGTCTGCAGAGGTGGCCCCGTCAGCGCCTCCCAGACAGGGAGGGGCCCCGTGTGCCTCCAGCAGGTGCGGGCCTGGGGCTTCCTGCTCAGCTGTCCTCAGGGAGTCCCCTCTCGACCTGGGGAGGTGGCCGTGCTCCCCTGGACAGGGACCCCTGGAGACAAGCCTGGCGGTTGGCTGCTGATTCCCGGCGCCCCGGGATGGACCTCTGATCGTGGCCCCACCCTCTCCGGTCCTGGGCTGAACTCTGGCCCCTCCCCCAGAGGGACAACTGCCCACTACCCTCACTCCTGGGTCATCCCAGAGGCCACCAGGTCCACCTGGGGACCCTCAGGTCTGGGGTAGGAGCAATGAGCCCGGCCCACCCTTCCCAGATGGACCTTGAGCTGCGGGTCAGCCTCCCGCCCTGTGTCCACCAAATGCCTCCCTGAGAGTCCCCACCAGAGCTGAAGGGCCGTTAGACCCCTGTCTGCATGACCCCCATCTGCACGGCCCCCCTCTGCCCAAGGGTTTGAGCCCCCCGCGCCCCAGACAACAGTCCTGTGCTGCCAGGTAGGGTTGAGTCTCCAGGTAAAATACAAGACACCCCCATAATTTTGAGTTTCAGACACACTTTGAAAAGTTTATGAGTATGTCCCCAATATTACACGAGATAAACTTACACCAGAGGAACATGTCTGCGGTGTAGGAGCTGAGGTCCAGCTGCATGAGGTGTCTTGTGTCCCCAGCGTCCGTCCTCAGTCCTGTCGCCAGCGGCCGCAGCTCCCGGCCCCAGCCTGGCCTCGTCACCTGCCACCACCACCTGCACAGGTAGCAGAGTCGGGTACAGGTAAGCAGGGTGCATGTGTAGGGGACTCGCCTGCCCGCCAGGTCCTCAGCTCTTCCCTCTGCACCTGGGGTGGGGGCGGGAAGGGGGGTCAGAGCAGGGGGAAGGGGGCCCCTGCTCCCTGCATGCCTGGCTGACCGTCTCCAGACGTGGCCTCTGTAAAGCACAGCTGTAGTTGGCGTGGCTGTTTGAAATCGGAGCAGAAACACCTCAGCCAAAAGACTCAGAATCCTTGAGGTGTTGGAATGCGGGGTGACACTGCATAAGATGCGGTTGTCCCCACCCCCCTGGCTGGCCTGCTGTCACCTGCAGGTTCTGGGGAGCGGGACCCAAGTCCACCAGCCCCGCACCACGTCCCCGACAACACTGCTCCCACCGACGGTGCTGCTTCTTGGTTTTCCAGGGTGAGGCTCCACCCGTCACTTCGGGCAGGGAGGGCGAGGGCCCGCTGCCCGCCACCCCGCCAGCCCTGCCATGATCGCGCCGTGTCTGCAGATCAATACAGTAAACACCCCTCGCCGCCCAGCCCGTAACAAGATTTCCTGTGCTCCTCCTGCCCTTGGCTTTCCCTGGGGCTAACGATGGTCTTATTTTTTCATCTGCTTCGTTTTCTATACACTTAACTCTAATTCCATTTCAAATTCTCCGCTGGCTGTGTAAACATCGGGGGGGAGCCCACGTGGCGTCCTGGGGACCCCCGTCTCTGCAGCCGAGCCTTGGCGGGGTCCTGCTGCCTGGCCTGGGTCCACTGACTTGCTTTTTTACAGCTTGGGAGGAATTTGGGGAGAGGGGCAAATTCTGGAACGGGTGTTCGGGAGGGGCCCCCGAGCGTGAACGCTGATTCCAGCCTCCTAGGAAGTGGGCGCCGGGGCTCTCTGGGGTTCCGTGTGGGGGCCTGGGCCCCGTGCACAGGGCACCGTGTGCCAGCCCCTGCCTGGCGGTGGACGAGTCCCACAGCTCCGGGAGGCGCCGTCCTTTGTGCAAAGCCGTGTGCCTGCTTCTCACCCCACCTGGGAGCTGTTTGGACCTTCTCCTGCCTCTGTGGGTCGGTTTCATGAGGAGCTGGTTTGCACTGGGCCCGTGACCCCGGAAATCCAGGCCTGTGTGAGTCTCCTGGGGCCACGGGATCAGCTGCCAAGGAGTTCCTGGTGGCACTTCTCGGGGTGCAGAAGGGTCATTTCTCTGCCGGGAGGAATAGGGTGGTGCTGTGCAGGTTGTCCCTCCCGCTGCGGCGACACGAGCACCCTGGGCTGGGGACACGGCCACCAGCGCCGCCTCACCCCCGCCACCCCCGCCGGCCTCACTCCACGAACTGGCAAATGATGGCAGCATGGACTGGATGACCTGGCCTTTGGTGACATTTATTTTTCATTCCTGGCCAAACGTGGATGCATCAAACTCAATTTCATTTAGAAGAAAGTCAAGCCACCGTGTTGTCTGTGACCCTTCGGAAGACAGAGGGGGGCGTCGGCCTCTATGTCCTTCTCCCTGCTCAGGTGGGAAGGGGCCCCGAGGCCGGGTCAGCGGGGGTCAGCCGGGAGGGATCCCCGAGGGGCCGCACTGCGTGCAGGGCCGCTGACCTCTGAACATTCGGGGCTGCTGCCTGCCCTTTGGTCCCTGACAAGTCCCTGCCTGCTGCTCCCTAGGCCATCCCACCTCCGGGGCACCAACCCCCAGGGCCCCGCACCAGCTGCCGGGCACTGGGTCTGTGACCACGTCCCCTCCTGGGGTCCCAGCTGACCCAGTGGCTGGTTGCTGTGTTGTTGGAGGGCGGGGGCCAGTGTCTCGGCCTGTCCCTAGGTCAGGTCGCGTGAGAACCGGCGTCTGGAAACCTGGAGGACATGGCCCTCACAGCAACCCTATTACTGTCCTTTGTTCACAGGTGAGGAGGCCCGGCCAGCCAGGGGTGAAGGGCTTGTCCAAGGTCACGCGGTGAGGGGGGCCCCCCGGAGCACAGCCTCTTCCCGGTGTGACGCCCGACCCGCTAGCAACGGGGAGGCGGCTGAGCCCCTGCCTGCCCAGCGGGCATCTTAATGAAACATATTTCATGGAAAATTGCGGCTGGGCGACCCGGGCAGTGTTTCCAGGGAAGCCGTCGGTTCCAATTAGGTTCCAGGTCGGTGGACCTCACTTAACAATGTTAATAACGTGGCCTTTCCGAAGGCGCTGACACGTGGAGAGAAAAGGGACGTCCCTTCCCAGTGGGGAGGTGACAAGGTGACAGTGATTGTTACCCACCTGGGACCACGGGCCACGGGCAGCACGGACGTGGCTGTGACACCAGGAAGGAGGGCCATCGGGACTCTGTCTCTGTGTCTCCTTGGCTCTCCCCAGGCCTCCGGGGAGGGGCCGGCTGAGGGCCCGCCTCCAGGACCCCTCTGCGGGGCGGCCGGGCTGAGGCAGGAGAAGACCCTCAGCAGGAAGACAGGCTCCCTGGGGCGGGGGGCCGAGACTCCGTGACCTTAGGGACGCGTGTCCCAGGGGCCCCTAGTGTTCCTGGGCTCTGCCTGCTCCACCCACAGGGCCGGCCCCCCGTGTGTGTGCCCCAGATAGAAGAGCAGCCCCAGCGAGCGTCCTTGCTCCTGAAGTGGCGACGTGCACACGCCATAGAAGAGGAGAATTGTTGACAGCAAGAAGCCCTAGGAAACAGAGGGTCCGTCCTGGGCCTTCCCGCCCCTGCCACTGCGTGAAGAACGGCCCGCTGCTGGCGGGGAGTTCATGAGCATGGGTTAGTGTACACTCGGGGTTTAGATTTTGCCCTTTGTAAATGGCTGCGGGTGGGTGGTGCCGCCCCCTCCCGCACTTTGTCCACGCTGTGGTTGTGGGTCAGGACGCCACCTGTTACCTGCTACACGGGGCAAGTCTTTTCTCAGGAGGTCATGTATCTTTAAATGATGGTCACGGTCTTTTTCATGTAGGTTTTCAAATTTGATGGTACAAGGCGGGTGGGGGGAGGACCCCAAAACACCTGGAATGTACTTATAAAAAATTGTGCATTTATTCTAACATGTTCGAACGCCAGTCACCTTCCAAGGACTCCATTTCATGCACGAGACCCACGGAGGCGTTTTCCTCCGTGGAAACGGAGGGAGGAGCCGGAGGTCGAGCCATTTTTGTTCAAACGGCTCAACGCTCAGTGTGCCGTGGGCAGGTGTGCTCATGCAGAATCGCCCGATGTGAGGTGGGCAAATGTGTTGGAAAGGTCGTCAGAAAACCTTGCTGGAGCCAACGCAGCCTCTCACAACCACACCAGCTGGCGCGCTGACCCCGAGGGGTTCCCCCCACCCTCACCGGCCGGGGGACGCCCTCCCCATTTCAGGTCCTCCCTCTTGTGTCCAAAGTGGTCATTTATGCCTCCACTTGTGCTTCACATTCTTTATCCTGCGGTCGTAGAACTTTTTTCTAAGCTTGGTTTTTAAACGTTTTATGAAAACCACATCAGGATCTCCCACGCTGCAGGATTTTTATTTTCTTCAGTATGTCCAACTATCTGAGCTCTCAAGTTCATCGATCACCTGGACACCAGGCGGCGGCCACATCATTCTCTCCCTGTTCCCCAATCTCATGGAATTGCTTCTGAAGTTTTGCCGGGAAGGCGGAGCCAGTGCCGGCAATGGGACGCACCTGTCCCCTGCTGGTGCCCCACAGCTCCCGGGCATGGCCTGCCGGGTGGGCTTTCAAGGGGACCTTTCTGGATCCCCGGCCTCGCGCCCTGACCCCATAAGATCAATGTCTTTCGCCCCAGCTTTGGGGTGCCCCTGGCCCTGAAGCCCAGCTCCCTGGATCTTAGTGTAACGGCCACTCCTGGTTTATTGTCATTCTGCCCCATACGCTCATCAGGGAGACCCCGGACACGGTGTCAACAGGAAGTTTGGGGGGAGACCCCTCCCAACTCCCTCCCATTCACCAGCCCGGCTTCCTCCCGCTGCGGAGGGGCGGCCTCTGTCCACTCCCACCTCCCTTGGGGAGGCCGCCACCCTGACTGTCCTCCCCACCCTCCCACCCGCTCCCCACGGCTGGCTCAGCCCAGCTCCCCGGACACCCTCCACGCATCAAGCCCGCCTCCTGCAGCTTAGCTCCCGTGATGCGTGTTAACATGGTTCACAGGCCCTGACGGGAAACCAGACATCCAGGGCATCGTGGGGCCAGGTGCCGGTGGGGCCTGCCTGAGGAGTGCCTGCCATCAGCACTGAGGCCCGGGAGCAGGATGACTCAGGCGCCCCCCACCAGACGATGGGGGTGGGTGCACTCGGTGTGGAGCTTTGTGGTCCTGGGCCTCCTTGACCACACGGTTTCAGGCGGAAGCATATTCAGTGCCGGTGGGGGGGGGGGGCGTCTCCTGGGACCTCAGTGGGTTGTAGCCTTTGGGGAGCCCTGGTGGACGGTGAGCACCTTCCCCGGGGGTGGGGGAACCAGGCAGAGTGGGCACCCAAGGGTCATGCCACCAACAACCATCCGTGTCCCACAGCGAGAGACAGTAGCGGCAGTGGGTCCCGGGACATGGGAATCCGCCCCGGCTTGCAGGCAGCCCCTCCGCACAGAGCGCCAGGGCCGGGCAGCGGGGTCCGCTCTCCCTGTGACCCCGGATGGTGGGGTTTCTGTGACCACGGCTGTCGAAAGCCTGGGTTTCACTAAGATGCTCAGCTCCCAAGTTGGTGTCAGAGATGAGATTTCCTTACTTTTCCCCACACGTAATCAGCATCAGATTCGAGGTGTCTTCTAAAAGGCGCCTGAAAGGATGCATCCTTCAAATTCTCACTCCCTAAGCTGATTTCGGGGGAGATTTGATGATTTCATCCCCCCAAAAGCCTGTGCTTCTAAGAGACCCACATTCCCTAATTCAGTCTCCGGTGGGCCCATGGCGGAGGGCGAGGGCCGACGGGCTGCGGTGGTTAATCTTCCCTTTGAGGGGCTTTGATGAGCTGGGGGGAGGCGGCCGGCTCAGCACAGCTGCGCAATCAAAGGGGGATTTTGCTGAGCGCTGGGATTTGCCGCCGGGGAGAAGCTCCTGGCAGATGTCCTGCAAGGAGATTTGAATCTGGAGGAGGAGAGAAGGGCGTTAAGAAGTGAGGTGTAAAACCTGTCGCCCCAACCGCAGGAAAAGCTCAGCATTGCCTCCCTGGGGCTGGGGCCCCCACACACCTCGCACCGGCCCAGGACCCCCGCGCCCCAGGGCCCCCCATGACAGTCCCTTCGGCTGCGGCCTGCCCTGGGCAGAGGGAGGGCTGGGGGCAGCCCCACCCCCACAGGCCCCCCTCAGCCAGCTGTGCCCTCGGACAGGGCTTGAGGCGAGGGGCTGTCTGCATGATCTCACCATCTCACGGGGCGGCCGGTGGGAGATGTGGAGGGAGACATGTCCCCTGCTCCCTGCTGGGTGGACGGAGCCACTGCCCAGGTGACAGCCAGAGGGGTGTTTCCACCGTGCCTGAGCCCGCGTTTTGCAAGTGTGCGCACGCAGTCATTCCTTCACCCGTTCACTGACGCGTTCATCCATTCATCGGTGCTCACCTCATTCATTCATTCATCCACGCTCCCGTGCTGCGACGCAGGGCGCACGCACCCTAGGGCCTGAGCACAGGCAGGCGGACCGGACGGGTCTTCCAGGCTGGTCCGTGCTGGGGCCAGAGCCGTGTCCAGACAGGAGGTTAAGAGGGGACGAGGGGAGGGGGTGGGCAAGGAGCAAGAAGGTACTTGGCCTCTGCAGATGGATGTAGGAGGTCCCAGGGCGAAGGCCACGAGAGCTGGGAGAGACGGCCGGAGGGACGGAGACAGGACAAGCTCCAGGTTGAGGATGAGGACAGGACAAGGGCGACCAGAAAGGCGGAAGATCCAGGGCCAGAGAAGGGCTGTAGCTCCTCCTCAACGTTCCTCCAGGAGCACGGGTCCCGGTACTGGGCCCCGGGGTGGCACCAGCGTGGGGCCAGAGGTCAGACATCAAGGGTGCAGGGTGGCCACAGGGCTCTGAGCCAGCAGCTTGCAGGTCTCGGCCCACCTGTGTCCCCGCCCCCGACGCTGCTGTGGGCCCCACTGTGGGTCACCTCTCTTGCCTGGGACACACAGGTCAGCAGTCAGACCTGCTTTGCTGCTTGTCCCTGAACTGCCCTGTCCATGCAAAGGCCAGGCTGCAGGGGCAGCGGGAGGAACCTGGGCGTCTCAGCGGAGAGCGGGCGCTGGGGATAGAAGGGGCAGCTGGATTTCAGGGCCGCCCTGGACAGCCTTGTCCTGGCCTGGCCGCAGCAGGTGTCAGGACAGATGTCAGAGTTGACACACATCACAGCCGTAAGCCCGGCTACATCTCTGTCCCTGTCCCTGTCCCTGTCATGGCCGATATTGGCAGTGTCATTGTCACTTCCTCGCCTGGTCACCAGGCACCGGGACTCCCAGGGAGATGAATGCTGGGCCAGAGGCAAAGGCTCTGAGGACAATTTGGCCTGAACTGTCCCCTCACCCCCAACAGAAGCAGGATGGGTGCCCCTGGAGGCCCTGCCCCACCTGTGCGGGACGGGGTCAGGGCCCACCCACAGCACCAGTTAGCACTGAAGATGATCAGAGAAACAGCTGCGCTATTTCTGGTTTTCAATAAAATCAACGTCAGTTGTTTTTTTTTTTAAAGATTTTATTTATTATTTCCAGAGAGAGAGGAAGGGAGAGAGGCAGAGAGGGAGCGAATCAATGTATGGTTGCCTTTCACCTGCCTCCAGCCACAGACCTGGCTGGAGACCTGGCTTGCAACCTGGTTATGTGCCCTGGCGGGGGAATCGAACCTGCAACCTTTGGGTTTGCAGGCCGGTGCCTTATCCACTGTGCCACCAGCCAGGGCTAGTTTTTGTTTTTTTAACAAAGCACCAGGCACCACCGACAGCCATTAGCACCGCTGCGTGGACCACTTGGTGGCCTTGAAGCAGCAGCAGACACCGCCAACCCCTGCGCATGCCCCACCCGTTCCGTGCTCCGCCGTCATCTTTCTGGTCTTTAACCCCAAAGCAGCGTCGGCAGTCAGGACCAAAGAGGGTTCAGAATGTGACCAGGACTCGGGCTGTGTCACCTTCTACGTGATCTCTGAGCCCCAACCCTGATGCGTCTCCAGCCACACTGGCCGCCTCTGGGACCCACACGTTCACCAAACTTTCTGATTTGGGGCCTTGGCGATTCTTGTTCTTTGTCTAGAAGAAAGAAGAGTTTCTTTCCCACATTATTGGGTCTTCGTCTTCTTTCCGTCTTGGCTCAAATGTCAGGTCCTGTCCACCCTGAAGCTGCCTGTGTTCTTCCTCTCAGGACACTCACCCCAGTCTGATGACAGAAATCCTTTGGGGCACCTGGGCAAAGGGCAGATGGGTAGGGGGGTGTTCCGGTCACTGGGGATGGAGCTGGCAGAGCACAGTGGGCACCATGGCCCTGGGCTCATTTTCTGTCCCCGCCTCCCACTCCTCTGATTACCAGGAGGGATGGGGCCATGATGGAGGTCTGGGAGAGGCCAGCACAGGCCGGTCCGGGCGCTGTCATGGGAAACAGACCTCAGGGCCATCACCCCGTCCTGCGGGAGAGGCCTGCCGTGCGCCCAGGGCAGGAGTGGACGTCAGTAAGGAGAGAGAGCCCTGCCCCTCTGGGAGAAGCCGCGTGCTCCTGGTGGGTGTCCCCAGGGCCGCCCCTCCTGCTGTGGCCATCTACCTTCCCGGGCTGTCCCTGTCAGTGCTGTGCTGTCCCCGCTGGCCTGGGAGCTCTGAACCCATGTCCTGGCCTGAGCCGAGTGCAGCCTGGCCTGTAGCAGTCATTTTTCCTTTTTAAAAATGTAAAAAGTGACAGACGTCCAACACGTATAAACAAGCTACATACAGTCGACACCTATGAGCACCCCTGGAGTAGGAGGTGTCAGCACTTCACCATGTTGTTGTCCAATGTCTCTTAAGTGACGGAAGAGAGACCCCCTTGCGGAGGACCCGCCTGCCCCCAGGGCCTGCTCAGCTCACAGCCACGTCACTCTCTGCTTTCCGACGAGACACCCATGAACCTGCTTTTGAAGTTGCTGCTTTGCGTGTTTTCGCGTCCACCTACCAGCAGGTCCTGCAGGCGTGTTCCTGCCGACAGTGCCGGTTTGCTCATTTTGACTGTTTGCTTGGCATTGCGTGGCGTGAATGACCAGGGTTACCCATTCCCCCAGCCAGAGACCGTTTCTCGGTTGACAGTTTGCCATTGTAAATCTTGCTCCGGAACAAGCGTGGCAGGCATGTGTGGGGGCATCTGCGGGGTCTCCTGGGGGGCCAGAGCCGTGTCCCACACGCGTGCACCACGCTTGTTCGTGGGACCTGCCGAATGCTCTCCAAAGTGGTTGCAGCGGTTCACATGCCCACAAGCTCTGTCTCCGCATTCTGGCCGCAACTGGTGTCACCAGGCCCATCCGGGTGTCCCTGAAGGGCATGAGGCCTTTTCCGCTTCCCCTGACCACGGCCTTCGCCCACCGCCCAGCTCCTGTCTGTTGGTCTGGGGCTGGCAGGATACTTGCGTGTCGACTGTATCATCCTCACCATAAAAACATTCTCTTGGGCTTTTTAAAAAATGTGTTACAGTGTTGCGTTTTATGTTCAATCCATCTGGAACTTATTTTTGTGTTAGCAATGAGGTAGACATCTAATTTTATCTTCTTAGTCATTTATTACCCACTATTAATGGCACAAGCGCCTTTTAACACGATTGCATCGCAGGGAGGTGGCAGTGAGCCCCGCATGTCGTGAGGATGATCCGCACAGTTGGGTGCGTCCGTGCGTCCGTGCGTGCGTGTGTCTCCGTGTGCGTGCGTGTGTCTCCGTGTGCGTCCGTGCGTGCGTGCGTGCGTGCACACTTTCTGCGGGAGGCCTGCACCCTCCTCTGAGCCTCCGGTTTGCCTGTGGCCCGAGATGCCACAGCCTGGGAGTAGCCACTTGGGGGTCATCGTCCGTGAGGCAGGGCAGGGGAGGGTCCCGGGCGGGCTGCCTCCTGCCAGGCGCCCTTGGGGATAGATTTGGGCTGATGGGGTTTGTTTTGCACGAAAGCCAAGCCGGGGAAACGAGCCAGGAATTGTTCATCCTCAACACGACAGGTTTCTCAAAAAATGAAGCCAGAAGGAAGGACCCTCATTGGGTGCTCCTGGGAGGTGGGTCAGTGCCACCCAGCGAACACCTGCCGGGGACAAACAGCTCAGCGGGTGACGTGTGTGCACATGGGTAACATGCCTGGCACAGCACCCTCCCTGCCGGGTGGGCCCAGGCGTGTCACAGTCTCTGCGGGTCTTCAGGGTCTTCAGCGGCGCAGGAAGGAGGCAGGAGGCGTCCGGCTCGGAGGGGCGGCTGCAGGAGGCCGTGTCTAGAGGGGCCTGGGGCCGGTCCACCCGGGAGGAAGGAACACAATTTCTTTTATGCTGAGCTGCACCTGCGTGGGTCCCCCATTCGGAGAAACAATGGAGAGGGTGGTGGCTGTCTGCGCACAGAGGTGGGGCTGACGTGCGGGGGCGGATGAAAGTCCCTGGGGAAGCCGGATGGGCTGGGTAGGGGTCCGGGGAGACGGACCCCGGAGCACCGGACGGGGTGCTTCACGTTCAGTTCACGTTCGGGGCCAGCGAACAGAGTGCAGCGTGGGTGGGGGGGTCTGAGGGAGGTGACTGACCCAGCCTTGGCAGCAGCTTTAGCGAAGGGACAGGGACGAGGCGCCTTCCGGCCCAGGATGACGCAGCTGTGGGCCGCCCTGAAGTCAGGGACACAATGTACCCCTGTAAGTGGCCCCGGTGCTGCAGGGGAGCATATGGAGACACCTCTGGTGGCAGCCAGCTTCCCCGCAGGGCGGCAGACGCCTCTCTGCACCCTCATGGAGTGTCTCGTAACGGCCCTGCTACCCGCAGGCCAGCGTCATGACTTCCACTTTGGAAAGGGGGAAAGTGGCTTCTGGGGGCCTGAAGAGCTGGTCATCTGGGGAAGTTTCCCCTCTCCCGCCCCTGGGCCGTGTCCTGCTTCCCCTCAGGGGGCAGCGACAGGGCCACCGTCGGGCCAAGACACCTTCCTGCAGGACACCCTCCGCGTCCTGTTACGCGTTGGCTATAACGTTGCTCACAGGAGGGCCCCACGCCACCCGGACTCATGTGTTATTCACCCATCAGCGTCCCTGGACGGCCACACCCCGGCCCCGCACTGCGGAGGCGCGAGGACACCGGCCGCCCTGCCTGCGCCACTGTGGGGTCCGGCTCCCCACCCCCACTCGCTGCTAAACCTGCTCCGAACGTCCTTGGCCAAAGCTGAGTGTGGTCACCTGCTGCCTTGTTCCTTCCTCCTTAACCCACCCCCCATTAAAGCTCCTCTCTCTGCAGACACCTGGAATTCGGGGCTGAGGGAAAAGCGCACCCATTACAGAAACAGGGCCGCGAGGGCCCCGGGGTGACCGAGGGCCATGTGGGGTGTCTGGCTGTGAATAGTGGGGGCAGCCGGCCCCTCTAACCCTACTATGGAGGCATGACTTGTCCTGGGCCCTGGCTCCACAGCTCCCCTGCTCTCTGCCTCCTTCTCTGCCTTCTAGGTGGCCCCTGTGCACCCGAAACTCAGCACAATAAACTTGGTGCACGAGTCAGGGAGACTGTGCAGAGCATGTCCCCAGGGCGGCCTCCACGGCTGCCACAGGCATCTGGGCAGATGGCACTAGCCCAGAGACCTTCCTGCGGAGGACAGTGTCTCCCGGGGACGCCAGTCCACAGGCTCCCAGCTATGGCGTCTGCAGGGGAGCCCGGGTGGCCTGTGAGCTGCGGCCCCGGGGTGAAGGCGGCAGCCCCACACCTGCGCCTCTGCCGGGAGCCGTGATTCTGTGTGTGAAAACGTCTGCTCATTGTGACTTCGAGTATTTCTTCTCCCCCGTTCTTTCTTCTCTTTCTGGCATTTCAGTTACCCGTCCGTTGCATCTTTTCAGCGGTCCCCCAGTGTTTGGACTTTTCTTTTTTTTAAATATTATGTTAAATAATGTTTCTTTTTGGTGCCAGCCTGGAAAGTTCCTCTCACCTGTCTTCGGGATCACCGGTTCTGTCTCCGGCCCTGCCCAGGCCACGGAGGAGCCCACGGAAGACACCTTCTTCTCTGCTGCCGGGGTGTCATTTCCAGCATTTTCTTTCGGTTCTTTCTTCGCGTTTCCGCCCCCCGGCTTGCGTTACCCATCTGTTCTTTTATGCTGCCTGCTTTTCCCGTAGAGCCCTTCACATATTAATTACAGTTATTTTCAATTCCCGGCGTGGTAATTCTCACATCTGTGTCACCTCTGAGGCCGGTTGCGATGAGTTCTTTGTGTGCGCAGACCGTGTGTTTTCCTGCGGCGGGTCTCCGAGGAGAGCCCGGCCTGCTGCGCTGGGTCCCTGAACCCACGCGTGATGTCCGTCTGGCGGGGGGCTGGGGGGCTGCCGTCGGAGCCCCCTCTCCTGTTGGAGCTCAACAAGAAACAACGTTCACGCGGCCAGCAGGGGCTGCACCCACCAAGTCCCCAGGCGGGGACATAGCAACGCCCAGCAGACTCTGTCTGCCCTTTGCCATCCGAGGGCTCACAGGCAAAGGGAGGGAAGGTGACTTGTGGGGCCCCACTGTGTGCTGGCCGGCAGTGTTGGGGGGCCCCTTCTCAGGTGGGAGGAGGAGGCAGACCCACGCTTTCCTGAGCGGGTGACATGGCTGAGCCCCTGAAACCTTTGCAGGAATAGGGAAGGGAAAGGCCTCCCTGGACTTGCAGGGGAACTGGCACACAGGCAGCTTTATGGGGTGAAGGGAGCCCCCCTTTTCCCATCACGGATGAACAGAGCCCAGTCAGTTCCCTCCAGCCACCTCGGAACCTGGCACAAAGCAGAGGCCAGATAAACAGCCCTAAAGAGTGGGGTTGAGTTCGACTGAATGAAAACTTCCCGGAGCAGCCGACCCACATCCCACCCCACAGCCGTGGCTCCTGGAGCTTTGCCAGGTGCTCCCAGGGGAGCAGGACGGCCGGGGAGCCGCTCTGAAGGCTCCTGCAGGCCTGGGCCACCCGCTGCCTCGTCCCGGTCCCTCCGGCGGCTGCGTCTCCGGCAGCTGCGTCCCCGCGGCTGCACCGGGTCGGCCTGCGTGCAGAGCGCGCGCCCATTACGGATTCATGAAGTGCCTGCTGGAATTAGTAAATCCCTTTCATTTACTTACGCAGGAGAAAATGTTTAATAGCTGCCACATGAAATTTGCAAATTGTGCTGCATCGGAGGCTGATTAATAAAACACCGTGGAAAATACATCAGTCATTTTGGGATTTAAATTAGGGCCGCCTTGCCTGGAATCGTCCTCTTTGGCGAAAGCTGATATGGTCTCCCCGCCCCCCCCCGCCTGCTCCTCCTTTATCCCCGTTTTCCTCCCAATCTCCGCCGCTCAGACGTCGGTGAGGGGCACCAGGTGGGAGGGCAGCACGGAATCTGCGGGGAGGCCGCGTACCTCCCTCGGGGCTGGGGCGGGTGGGCACCAGCCCAGCTCCTCTCTTTGTCCCCCGGAAGCCCGTGTGCAGTCGGGGTGGAGCGGCTGAAAGGAGAAGTCGCCGGCCCTGTAGCAGAAGGTGGTGCGCCTTCCAGGCCGGCTTGTGTCACTAAATGTGTTGAACAAGGCAGCGCCAGGCCCTGGGTGGGGTTGTTCGGTGCGATCATCCCTCCCCCAAGGGGTCCTTCTGTTTCCTGTTGTTCAAGGGGGGAAGGGGGAGCTTAGGGACAGGGAGCGACGTGCCCCGTGTGGGTCCAGCGGGACCAGGACTGGGAACTTTCCAACCCTGGGCAGGCGCCTCCTGGAGTCTTCTAATCACTCCTTTTATTTTAGTGCCAGCAGGCGGGAATGGATGGAGTGGCACTCGGCCCCACGGGGGTCCGGGCTCTGGGGCTGGAGCCTGGGTCTCCCCGTCCTGGTCACCACTGTGCCCTGAGGTGCTGAGTGTGGGGGACGGAGCCCCAGGCAGGGCCCCTGCCCAGCACAGGACAGGCGCAGGGTGGTTCCGCCCCACACGAGTGCCCACCCTGCAAGGCTGGCGGCCCCCAGCGGCAGCTGCCCCGCCGCGGGCGGCTCACAGCACACCCGAGCCCTGATTGTTAGCAGATTTTGCATTATCCCCCAAATTACACACCCATTAGCAGCAGCGCCTAGTCCTGATGGAGCTGCTAAGGCGTGACGCTCCCAGAGTGGTGGGACTTCACGTGGGGTCCCCGAGGCAGTGGGGGTGGCAGCACTTCCTCCTCTCACCCCCAGCCCAGCGCGGTTTCCTGCAGGAATCTCATCACAGCCTGTGAAGACGCCGCTGCCGGGATCACCGTCTGGTGTGAGCCTTGACCGTGAGGCCGTGTCCAGCTGGAGCCCTGAGCCCTCGAAGGACTGAGGGCGTCTTCATCGTCCGCAACCCCTGGGGCGCGGCCTCTGTCCCTGCGCCACACGCCACGTAGCTGGCCTTGGCGCGCTCCGGCCTCCCGTGCCAGCGTCCACCAGGCCCCCCGTCTCCCGAGGGCCCCCAGTACCGTCACCCTTGCCTTGGGCTGTCCTCTGGGAAGGGAGCGCCGTGGCTAGTTTATTCCACCGTCCCTCCCCTGGCGCAGGGTTCAGACCTCAGCAAGTGTTCAGAAAAGCTTCAACGCATTACTTGGGGAACTGTCAGCTCTCACCTACGGCCTAAACGTACCGCCGTCCTGGGCTGAGTTCACGGCAGGACGAGGCAGCAGGACGAGCCGTTCGGGGGTCCCACCCCTACGATAGAAACGCGAGCGAGGACGCAGCCGGGAGGGAGGGCACCAGCTCCGGCCGTGACTGCGTTACAGGGAGTTTTAGATTCTCACGGAGCGTGAACCGGGTGGCAGCCAGCGCCCTTTCCGGCACTAAGGTTCTCTGGTTCCTCAACTGCATTCCCTTTCGGAGCCGACATCAGGGCTCCGGAACGGTGCCTGCCCTCGAGCCACACCTGCGAGTCCCGACCCCTTTCCTGCCCCGGCCCTGTCCCTGTCCCTCTCGCTGGGACTGTGCCTGACTCCACCCTGAATCCCCGGGACATGTCCTTTCTGGAGCTTTCTACCCCCAAAGCTCACCCCCCGTGAATCCCAGCATCGCAGGCGGCTGGTTTTGAAATGGAGCGAGTCACTTCCACTCGCTGTGCCTCGGTGTCCTCTGTGGGGAAATGCGGACGTGGCCGCTGGCTCTGTGATGGGGAAGATGCTCTGTGGGGACCGCATTCTCCTCCTCCTGCCGGTCCCGGGTGCTGGAGAATTCTTCCCTTTGTCTTTCTCTTCCAAGTCATTGAGCTCATCGCCCACCCCCTGTTCATGTTTTAAATTAGGAGCACATATTTGCACGTTCCCCCTGGCCTTTTGTGCTTTTTCCCCATCGAGGAGTTGATGTCTGTAAAGTGGGAGCCTGGAGGCGGGTGGCCTTTTCAAATCCCAGAAGTGACACCGCGGGAGGGAGGAGCTCCCTGCCCTGCCTCCACTCAGAGCCAAGGCAGGGCCCCCAGAACCTGAAAAGCATTCATTTCCTCCCAGCTAAGGGTCCCCTCCCTGCTGAGAGAACGTTTCCTCTCACTCCTCCAACTTGAAAGAAGCTACCTTCCCCAGCTGGAGCAGAATTAAATGGACTAATTTATAAGCCTGGGCTGTTGTCTGGGCTGGAGTTTCTGTCCTTTGAAGGTGTCAAAAAAGTCATGAAATAAGGGCTTCGAGCACCCAGCCCACACTAATCATCCCTGCACGGCTGGGGCTCAGGAAATGGATGGTTGGTCCTGCGCCTAGAAATGGCAAGTGGGAAAGGTCTCCCTCAGCTCGGGAGGCGGCTGGCAAGGCTCCTGACTCAGGTCTCCAAGTAGCTCAAGGTTCGGCTGGGCAAGTCGCTTCTTTCTTGTGGACCACATGCTGCCTCCGCTCCCAGCACCCCCTTCCCTCCCACTGACACTCCAGATTCTATCCTCATCAAGTCCCATTCCTTGCCTGGGGCTCACCTCGCGATCCCTCCTGCCAGCCTTTGCGTGTCGGGGTGGCTACTGCCCAACGCCAGGTCTGGGCCATCACTCACCTGGCCGGTCTCCCAGGTGGCTTCCATCTGCCCGCCCGCCCCCTCCACTCCCTGGGCAATAATTTATAGAGTGAAGCCTGGCCACATCCCTTGGCTGCGTCTAATCTTTCATGACTCCTTGTCACCTAGGAATACACCCGTAGCTGTTCCTTCTTACCTTCCAGGGCCTCCCCGATTTGTCCCAGGCTTCTTTATAATCAGCTTGTGTGCACACTAGCCCTTGTGCTCTGGAGTCTAAGGACCTTGCCACTTGTCTTATTTTCTTTTAACACGAACCCTCCAACTCCCCTCTTAGCACAATCCATTTCTTCTTTTCCCGGAGTGTCCCCGAGCTGGAGTTGAAGTGCTGCTTTCTCTTCAGAGCCTCTCTGGGTGTTTTCAGCCCAGCCTGCCCACTCTCTCCAGAGAGGTTTCCCAGCATTGAGTGTCCCCATGTGGTCCCCAGAGTCCGGCCCAATGAACACAGGCTGCAGGAGGACAGTTGGCTGGCGCCCTGCCCCCGCAGGGACCGGCCATGCCCCGTACACCCGGGTCTTCTTCCACCTGGAAGCGCCGTGACCGCCGAGCAGGTGGGGGCCGTTGCCTCACTGCCAGGGCTGTGGGCAGAACCCCGTCCTGGGCAGCAAGTTGCCTTTGGCAGATGCTGCTCAGGACAGACAGCTCCACCCTGAAGTCAGGACACGGAGCAGCTGTGATCACGGACAGGTCTGACAAATTGTCCCTCTCACGGGAGGATTCCCACGGCCTCCTCACCTGTCTCCCTGCCTCCCGCCTGCAGCCCCTGTGCTCCGTAACGCTGGAGGGAAGGCTCATCCCGAAGTCCAGACCTGGCCCTGCCCCCTCGCCCCCCCATGGACGGGATAGGGTCCAGGTTCCGCAGCTCTTCCTGCACCCACGTTCCCGCCCCTCCAGCCCTGGCTCGAGTCTGCCCTCCCTCCCGGGAGCCCCTCACAGTTGCACTGCGCACCCCAGGGGTGCAAGGGCACGACCTGCCCTGACACAGCCCCTTCAGGGGGCAAGGGGACGCCTGTCTGCCTCTCAGCCTGAAGAAACCCTGCTTATCCCTGAGCCAGGTGAGTTTTCACTCCACCTGAGTGCTTTTCTCAAAACACGCTTCCTTTTATTCTTATCAAAAGAGTGCGTGTCTACAGCTTTAGAAAGCTCATGGTGAAAAGAGGAGTCACTCCCTCTAGTCCTGGCTGCTCCCAGCCCTTGGTGACGGGAGTCCCTGCTCCCCACTTCTCTGGTTTCGGGGAGAAGGGTCTTCCCACGGATGCTCCCGGCCCCCACTCCCCTCCGAGACGGAGCCGGACCTGCTCTGTGGCGAAGGCCAGGGCTTCATCTGCCAGGTGGATGGGTCCGTCCACGGCGGGTCTCGCGGGGAAGGATCGGCTTCCCCTTCCCTCTCCTCTGGACCAGCGGCGAGGGCGACCTGGGGAGGGGCTCGCTCTGCAGGCTCGAACTCAGCGTTGCCCGGCGACTCCGCCGTGTGCACCGTGGGGCAGGCCGGTGGCGAGGAAGCAGCAGGACCCTTTTAGCTCCCACACCAAACGACCCCCTTCTTAACCGGCCATTGAGTCCCCGGCCGCTGGCTGCTTGGTTCCCCTTGGCTGTGTTCTCCCGTCAACTCAGAACTTGACCGAGAAGGGACCGTGCTTTACTGGCCTCCAAGCCACGTGCTTCCTCCGCTGGACCCGGATTCTCCCACCTCAGATCACGTCTGCCGGCTGCCAAGGGCAGGAGGCAGGATGCACCCCTCGGCCCCCACCCCTGCACCCCACGGCCCCCACCCCTGCACCCCGGAACAGTTCACCAACGGTCCAGGCGATGCAGCTGCAGCGTCGTGGCTGTTCAGAGGCATTTTTCTTTTTCTGGGACTCCGTCGTCACCGAGTGATTTAATCTACCAACGCGCTGATCCTCACTTGGCCGGGCAGGCTGGCGGGGATGCGCTGTTCTCACCCTGCGGCAACCATGCTGATCCATCATCGCCCGTCTTCCTTGGAGCTCGTCCTCCTTTGCCCCCTCGCCCCGGCTCCCAAGCAGGACTGCCCTCCAGGCTGTCGCCCCGAGAGCCCCCCTTGGTCCCCCTGGGGAATCCCTTGTCTGCCTTCCACACACAGCAGCCCCCTCCTCCCTGGTCCATGGCCTCCCCTTCTGTTGCTCATGTGCTTGCCCACGCGGGGCGTCTTCTTCGGAAGCTTCTAGAGGACAAACGCGAGGGGAAGCGCGGTGGCCCCTGAAGAAAGGCTCTGTGCCATCATCACACGACCGGTGGCTTGGCTGGGTCCCCCATTCTCAGCTAACACCAATGTTGTAAAGATACGTCGAAACTCATTGTCTTCTAGCTTCTTTCGAGAGACCTCCCCCTTTGTTCCCACCTCCCCGCACCCCTCCGTCCCCAGAAGCTCCTCTTTGTCCTCGATGGTGGGAACCACCCCACCGACTGGGACCCGCTCGGCTGCAGCCGTTGGACAACTTCCTCTTCCTGCCTTTTCCTGTTCCCTTTTCCTGGAAGGGTCACTATTTGGACACCCGGCCTCCTACATGGATCATCCCCACCCTCATCTTTTTTTCTTATTTTTTAAACTTTAAATCATTGTGTTTTTCCCGTTGCAGTTGACGCACGATGTATATTAGTTTCAGGTGAGCACCCCGGCGTTTGAGGTTATGCAACTTGCTAAGTCATCCTCGGGATAAGCCTCGGAGCAACCCGACACCGTACGTACCAGGTCTGTCCCAAACGTAGCAAGCCGTATCCGGTTTTTAATTACACTGACCTTGGCTGGATACTTCCGGGACTTTTTAAAAATTCTGATTCTCTATCCATTTGTTTGTTTGATTCTTCTGGGAACTTTCTTTAACTTTCGTTTCAAAATATTCTCTTGAGCTAACCAAGTTCCCTTCCCCTGGTGTATTTTCTGAAAACATTCATAGCGTCCTCTTATGGACATGTGTGAATTCAGCCCGCCCCATGGATTACAGCCTCTGTCTCCCATTGATTACGGTCTCCAGGGAGCTGTGGCTCATTCCTCGCACTCGGCTCTGACTACATCTTGCCGTGAAACTTCCCCGAAAGGCCGAGCAAGGCAGGAGAGTCACGTCCGTGAGTCTGTCATGGGGAGTTAGTGGGATGTTCCGTGTGCTTGGGTCCGGTGCACAGCTGGCAGACGCTGTGGTTCTTTAACCAGGGGACCCTCAGTGTCAGCGCCTGGGGTCCTCTCAGCCGGTGAGCGCTCCAGGGAGACACATTTGTCTGCTGCGGCAGCAGGGACCTGGCTTCCGGACTGAAGGGTTGCGCGTGGAAGGGGCTGAGGCCATGCTGACCGACAGGAATCTTGTCTGCGGGACCCTCGCCCGCGTTTTATTCTGGGCTCCAGTCAAGAACCGGCCCAGCTCCCCCACGCAGAAAAGGCTCTCAGGCCAACCGCTGGGCTGAGGGGTGGACATTTTCTCCTTTCTGCAGAAACTGTGCAACCATTTCCTTTTCTCTCCCCTCCTGTCCTGTCACTGCTCCAGCGCAGACGGAGGGTCCCTGCCCCACTGTTGGACTAGAGATCACGGACTCCGGGGGTCAGTTCACTCCCTGCCCCTGTCTTTTCCACTGATGGCGCCTGCGCTCCGTGCTGCTGCCCGTCCCCGACATCCTCTGGGCTCCGGCTGAGTCTGTCCAGCCCCCTGCCAGACCCTCGGGCCCTGGGAGGGCGCTGCCGTAGCCCCAAGGTGCCACGTTTAGTCCAAGTCCCCACAACACGACCTGCGGGCCCGCCCACATCAGACACGCTGTACTTGTTCACCAGGGTGCCCGGCCCACACCTCCCCGGCTAAGCTGAGCGCCTTTGGAGGGCCCGCTTTTCATTTCCTCCATCTTTCCCTGAGCCCTTAGCCTTGTGCCACGAACAGTCACTAAATCAAACCGAACTCTAATTCCACCGCAGGGCCTCTTCAGCCGCAGAGCCAGGAGCGGTGGGAGACAGGCAGCTCCCGCCCCGGGCCACCTCTGGGCACTGTCCTCTGCCTTTGGAAGGCCACCGGGGAGCAGCACGATGACTAGGGTCCAGGAACCCCAACCTGACGCAGTTGTAACCCCAGGTGCGCGGATCCCCTGAATCTTGGTTTTCAGGCCAGCAGAACGGGGGCAGAAACCTGCCTTGCGAACTCTTCCTGATTAAGTAAGATCATGTCTGTAGGGAGCTCCGCACATACAGGGGCAGAAGAAATGTCACTTCTCTCATTCCCCCCACCCTACAAGAGGAGAGACCTAGAAATGCCAGCCGTCTCCGAAGAAGTGACAGTGGGAACAGCGGCAGAGAAATGCTGGATCCCCCCCACCCCCACCCCGGGCCCTCGCAGCCCTGCAGACACCGCAGGGCCACCTCTCCCCACGCAGAAGCCGAGGCCACGCCGTCCCTGGGGCACTTACCAGCCCCCAGAGCGGGAAGTTCAGTCCTGACACAACCCCGGTTCACCTCTGCGGCTTTGAGCGGGCCACGTGCTCCGGCCGCCGCGATTTCCTCCCTCGTTCCCCAGGAAAGACTCATTTGCACCTGCTCCATGCACCCTGGCACGCCCGGCGCCCCGCTGCAAGCTCATTAGCGCGTATTTCCCTCATGAAGAGGAAGGGAGGGAAGAACCCGTTCAAGCTGACAGCCACGGCGAGCAGGGGGTGACCTTCCCGCAGGACAGCGCCAGGCAACGTGGCGGCAGCGGCAGCGAAAGCAGCCGTGATCCTAGCGCATGGCCGCAAGGGCCACGGGTCATCCCACCACGGTCCCCTCCTTGAGCCTCGGAAAGGGTGGCCGATGGGACACCGAGGTGGGGGGTGGGAGGGTCGGATCTTCTGTAACCGCCATCCTGTGACACCGGCTGCGTGATGGGCAACGGGCCTGCCACGGTGGGGGGCAGGCCGGCACGTCAGGAAGCACGGGCGTCATCTCGTTACCTTCTGTAAAATGGACCCTCGCGGCCAGCCTCACGCAAGGCGGGGGTCCGGCTGGAGCAGGGGGCGGCATGGGGGTTACTGTTTAATGAGCTCAGGAAGGGGCCAGCACAGGCTTCCGTGGATGAGATGACTGACGAAGGGTAAGAATTTGCCCAGCGACCCCGACCCTTGGATGTGCAGGCTCAGTGCTGTGCTCCTCACCCTGTTTCTTCCGACTGGACACG
Source organism: Noctilio leporinus (assembly GCA_004026585.1). Lineage (NCBI taxonomy): Eukaryota > Metazoa > Chordata > Mammalia > Chiroptera > Noctilionidae > Noctilio > Noctilio leporinus. The sequence continues at coordinate 150,744 of PVIW01002143.1, forward strand.
TGGAAGAACACATTTCCCATCCTCCCTTGCTGTGGGCTTGGGCACCAGGTGACAGTGTCCAGGCCCATGGAACGTGGGCGGAAGTGATGTCAGGGGCTCCAGGGTGTGGCTGCAAAATCTCTCGTGATGATCCCGCCCGCAGGGATGGGGGTGCTAGGAGCCCCACCCTCGATGGCAGAGCCGGAGGTGTATTTGTTACTGCAGCGTAGCCTGACCTTGCCTGACTAATACACAGGGACCTGGGTGAGGGCGTGAAGACCACGACGGCCCCATAACCACGATTCCTGATTCTCTTACACCCCCCCGCCCCCCAGCATCTGACCCTGTTCATCCTTCCGGTTATTATGCAAATGTCTTCCTTGCCAGAACTTCTCCTTAGGCTGCCTGCCCAGCTGCACACCCAGGGACTCTGCACATTTCAGGGTTTAGCCGCAGACTCTCACTTTGCAGACTCTTCAAATACAGCCAGGCAGCCGCTTATGTAAATGTTGTTTATATTTCAGCTCCCGGTGGAGAATGGAAACTTGGCACCGTCCGCTCCGGGCCAGCACCCAGCCCGGTGCTGAGCGCAACCAGGCTGCAGACGAAAGCCGCGCAGAATCTTATTTGGGAGAAAGCACCTTTGCTCGCGCGTCTCAGGATAATTGCTAATAAGCCCCGTCTCTTTATTCACGTTTGAGGAAGTTTTGTTCTTTTTCAAAAGTCAGCCGTATTGAGGTACGGCTTACATAAAACCAAATGGACCCGCTGGCAGCATTGCGTTCGGATGCATGTTGGCAGATTTACACGCCTGTGTGGTCATTTCCATCAGCCCCAAATTCCCCTCGTGCTCTGTTCCAGGCAGCCCCCCGCCCCAGACCCAGGCCACCGCAGCCGGGCTTTCTGTCACCGTGGATTAGCTTTGTTTTTTAAAGACTCGTAAAAATGGAACACCAACGTATATAATCTTTCGTGTCTGGTTCTTGAGCTGAGCCTGTTTTTGAGATGCATCTATGTATGTCTATATTTCAGGACTCTATTCATTTTTATTGTGAAGTAATATTTCCATAGCATGAATGCGCTCAAATTTATTTATCCATCGCTTTTCCATCTCAATAACAGCTTTATTGAGATATAATTCACATACCATAAAACTCACTATTTAAAAATGTGCAGTTCAGTGGGTTTCAGTGTATTCACAGAATTGCACAGCCAGCACCACTGTCTAATTTTGGAAAACGTGGATCCCTCCCAGCAAATTCCCAAACCCGTTGGCAGGCATCTCCCTCTTCCCACCCATCCTTACCCACCACCCACTGGTGGTCAGGGCTCCATGACCTGGCCTGTCCTGGAGATTTTATGTAAATGGAATCATGCAACGTGCATCCTTTTATGCCAGATTATTTCACTTAACACCGTGTTCAAGGTCCATCCACGCTGGAGCGTGGATCAGCGCCTTGTTCTTTTTCACGGCCGAGTAATATTCCATTGCAGGGATGGACCTCATCCATTGCCGACATCCAGGTTTTCCATTTTTCTTTTATAAATAATGCTGCTGTGAACATTTGTGGACAAGTCTTTGCCTAGACATACCTGTTCAATTCTCTTGAGTGTAGACCTAGAATTAAAACTGTCCAGTCAAATGGCAACCCTCTGACTGTTTGAAGAATCGCCAAACTTCCCCAATGTGTCTCCATCACCTTCCATGTGCACCAGCACTGTGTGAGGTTCCAGTTTCCCCCATCCATCCTGTCACTGTCCATGTGGCTGCTTACAGCCACCTCATGAGTGTGACGTGGCATTTTGCTGTGGATTTGACTTTGCATTCCCTGATCGCTGGTGACACGGCTGCCTCCTCACGTGCCCCTTGGCCACCTGCACAGTGTCTTTGCAGAAACGTCTGTTTCAACCCTGTGTCCATTTTTAACTCGGGTCATTTTTCTTTTAACTGCTGAGCTGTAAGAGTCCTTCACACATCTGCTGCGGGATCTTATCCGATACATTATTCTGTTTTTTTCCATTCTCACTAGTGTCCTCTTTAGGGACAAACGTGTAACATTTAGACGAGTCCAACTTAGCTATTTTCTTCTTGGGCTGCTGGTGGCTTCCCATCCACGTCGTGATGGGCAGTTGGATTATCCCAGGTTGGGCCATCACGAAGAAACATGAAGACATGGGTTGTCATGTGGACACCTGTAGTCACTTAGTTTTGCTAAATATGTAGAAGTGAAATTTCTGGATTGCTACGTGTATGTTTGACTTTTAAGAAACTGTCCAACGGTTTCCCAAGTCGTTATACATTCTGTTCAACGGACCAGCGAGGTCCCACCTGCTTTGCGTCCTTCTCTGCCTGTCATCCTGTCCACCTCTCCCAGGCCTCCCACCGAGGTTTGACTCGCACCTCCCTGATGTCCGGCAATGCTGAGCGTCTTTCCATGTTTATTGGCCATATGTCTTTTTTGGCCATTGGTCTATTCAAATCTTGCCCATTTAAATGGGGTTTCTTATCTAATGATTAGGCTAAAAAAGTGTATAGACACATATTATAAGAGCTTTGCCAGATGAATGAACTGTAGGTATTTTCTTCTCTTCTGCATCTTACCCTTTTATATCTTAATGTCTTTCAAAGAGCAAAAGCTTTGGTTTGGATGAAGTCCAGTATATATTAATATTTTCTTTCATAGCCTGTGGTTACTTAGGTCCTACTTAAGAACTCCTCACTTACCCCGACACAGTGAATAGTCTATACTTTGATTTTCTTTAAAAAATGCTGTAGCTTTAGGATTTGCATTTAGGTTTATAATCCATTTCAAGTCAATTTTTGTTAATGGCCTGAGGTTGAAGGTCACATTGTGTGTGTGTGTGTGTGTGTGTGTGTGTGTGTTTTATGTGTATATCCAATTGTTTTAATGCCATTTGTCGAAAAGACTACCCTTTCTCCTGCTGAATTACCCTGGCATCTCCGTAAAAAAAAAAAACAAAAAAAAACAATTCAATTTATATGTCTGGGTCTATTTTTAGATTCCTCGTTCTGCTCAATTTAAATATCTATTGTTACACCAGCACCACACTCTCTTGATTGGTTTTGATTGGAACGTAAGGAGGATTATGGGTCCCACTTTATGCTTTTTCTTTTTAAAAAAATTAAAATACAGTTGACATCCAACACTATATTAGCTCCAGGTGTACGACATGGTGATTCGACATGTACATACTTTGTGACATCAGCTCCTGTCACCACGCGCGTGCACACTTCCTACAGAATCCTGACTGTAACTCCACACTGTGCACTCGCCCCATGACTCACTTGTTTCATAAGTGTTCCCTCCTCCTTTGAGCCGTCTACATTCCACACACATCTTAGAATCAGCTGGGCAATTTCTACGAAAAAGGGGCTCTTGATTGAGATTGAATCTGTAGATCCCCTTTGCAATAATTGATGACTGAACACTACGGAGTCTTTCATTTCTGCGACATTTGCACACCTACTTCGCCTCCTCTTTCATCTCCTTGAACCTCCCCCAGGGCCATGCTGCTCTTTTTTCCATGGACGTGTCCTGAGCACAGCTTTCCACGGGTACCCTCCATAGGCGGTGGCGCCTGGTGCTGTTTTAACCAGCACTGCTTTTGTTTGAAGCTCACGGCTCCATGATTTTTAGCTGCCGTACGTGGCGCTGTGATCGATTTCTGTGCAGTGGCCCTGTCTTCTGGGATTTTGCTGAACTTGCTCACGGGTTCTCAAAGATTGTTAGCGAGCTCTTTTGGATTTTCTTCCTTCATAAGCATGCCATTTGCAAATAAAAACAGTTTCGCTCCTTCCTGTCGGGCGTGTATGCTTTCGATCCTGTTTCTTGCTTCTCACGCCACCTTGGGTTTCCAGGATGAACCAGCGAGGTGGGAGTGGGCATCCACCAGCAGTGTCAGCGGGTGACAGCTGCTGCCGGACAGTCACACACACCCCGTGTCGGGTGGACGGCTTTTACGTCTGTCTGCAGCCTGTTGAAACTTTTTGTCACGAATCGCTGCGAAATTTCATTCCATGCTTTTCCTGCATCAACTAAGGAAATCATATTTTTCTCCTTTCTTCTCACGGTATGTGAATTGATTTTCACATGTTAACCTTTTGGTGTATTAATTTGACCTTAGATTCCTGGGATAAACCCCGCTCAGTCATGGTGTATTATCCTTTTTATGCATCGCAATTTGATTTGCTAATCTTTTCTCAAAGATGCGCACCATTATTTTGTGCATCCACATTTAGGATTATTGCATTTTCTTGATAAATCTAGCCCTATATTGTTATGTTACGTCCTCTTTTTTCCAATAATATGTACCCATCCTCTCAATAAAGCCTACTTCTCTGCTAAAAATAGAGCCACTCCAGGTTCCTTGAGACATTGGAAGGCATAGATGTTTCCTTTAAAAAAGATGTTATTTATTATTCTTAGAGAGAGGGGAAGGGAGAGAGGCAGAGAGGGAGAGAGGAATCTGTGTAGGGTTGCCTCTCACCTGCCTCCAGCCACGGACCTGGCTGGAGACCTGGCTTGCAACCTGGTGATGTGCCCTGGCTGGGAATCGAACCAGCGGCCTTTGGGTTCGCAGGCTGGTGCCTTATCCACTGTGCCACCAGCCAGGTAGATGTTTCCATTTAAATGTTATCATTTTTAAATGATAATGCGTATTTACATGTAAAGGTGGTTCTTTGTAAGTAGCATGTAGTCAGATTTTGCTTTTTTAACCAGTCTGACAATTTGTCCTTTAATTGTAGTGTTTCTCTCCCTTACATGTAATGTAATTATCCGTGTACTTGGATTTAAATCGATTCTCTTGCTGTTTGTTGTGTTCTTTGTTCCTCTTTCCTTTTGCCTGCCTTCCTTCGTGCGGAGGAGGCTGGGATTCCGTCTTATCCCTGCTACTGGTGTATCGGTTCTGCCCCCTTGTCTTCCTCCCTGAGGCTGGACTGGTGTGCAATGTGAAAAACCCTCACCCATGTTATTTTCTTGTCTCCTCCTTAGAGCTGTTATTATTGTTCATTTTACTCTTTTAAGAAAAATGACGTGTTTTGTGGCCCCACGTTGCCTCGTTATTGCTTTCGCCGTCAATGGCGAAGTAAAAAGTAGAAACAAGAACCATGTGCCAGGCCCCTGGGCCGTGTCCTGGGGCCTGTGCAGGGGACGAGCCCTCCTGGAGCTGTCACTTCCGCCGCAGGGGCTCCGGACGCAGGAGCGCTGGGGCCCGAGGAGGCTGGTGTTGTGGGTATTTGCACCGCACGTAGGGGTCTAGACTGACGGGGTTTCCCCCAGCATTTAAAAGGTACCAGTCCACTGTCTTCGGGCTGGCACGAATTTCAACCAGACATCGGTGGTGTTCTAATCTCTGCACCTTGTTACATTGTGTCTTTTTCCCCTGGGGTGTTCTAATCTCTGCACCTTGTTACATTGTGTCTTTTTCTCCTGGGGTGTTCTAATCTCTGCACCTTGTTACATTGTGTCTTTTTCTCCTGGGGTGTTCTAATCTCTGCACCTTGTTACATTGTGTCTTTTTCTCCTGGGGTGTTCTACTCTCTGCACCTTGTTACATTGTGTCTTTTTCTCAGGCTGGTGTTCTGGTTCCCCTTTCATCTTTGTCTTGGTGAGGCTGGTGGGTGGTGGGCGTGCATGTATTCTGCCGGAGGCCCAATAAGATAGGCGCACTTGCAAGAATTTTTCGAAATACCGTTTGAAGGAAAATGTCCTTATTTCTTCAACTATGCTTTTTGTCTTCTCCACCGTCGTACGCCCCGTTCTAGGGTCGTAGTGACCAGGTGTCGGACCCCTCAATCGATTGCACACGTCGCGGGGGCTTTGTTTAGTTAGTCCTTGCAGCCGCCGTGTCACGCCAGGACACTGCGGTGCCTTCAAGTGTGCTGGGGTCTCATCCGTTATGCACCTGGTGAGATGGTTGCTTCACACATTGGTCCCCGCGGTCATTTCCAGAGGTTCCCGTCAACTTTTTTATATTCTCCACGCCTTTCCTAATCGTGTCCATGAGCGGGTGGGCCATGTTGCATAACACCTTTTGTTGGCCTGCCTGGTCACCCTACAAGGTCTGCTATTTCTGCACCTATTTCCCTGAACTGTTTTCCTTCTCATTTCAGATAAGAATTTCTCTCTCTCTTTTTTTTTTGAACCTTCACTTTAAAAAAGAAAAGAATCACAGCACTGAATTTTAAGGTCTCGAGTCTGAATCTTGTTGTATTTCTTTACAGAGATTTGAGCACTCTTGGCAGCCAGTTCTGTGACCTGTCAATTATTCTGATCCTTTGATTTCTCATTTTGGGTGTTCTCTGGGGACTGGTGAGGAACACCTTTCACTTTAGAGTTCATTGAGCCCCACGGATTCTTCTGGGCATGGTGCTAATGTCCTGTGCATTCCGTGAAGTCTCCCACGGTGGCAGGAGGTCACCCTGAGCCCCATGGACTCTGGGACTCTGGTACTTAGCCAGACTCTGGGGAACCCCAAGCAATTTCTAGATGGGTTTCTCTACACAGCACCCCTCTCTCTGGGACTGTCTAAAAGTTCCAGTGGCTCTGGCCAGCTGGGCTCTGATCGCAGCCGAGAGCCTCCGTCACGCTCTGGGACTGCGCCCCCCGCCCCCGCCCCTCTGCTGTGGCCCAGACGTGGCCAGCGGGCAGAGGCCTCATCTGCCTTCCTCCCCGGGGTGGCCGTCCAGCACCGCCCCAGGCTCAGCACCGGTAAAGGGTGACTCATTGCTCTGAGGCGTGTCCTGGCTCATTGTTAATGACAGGTAGGTAGTTCCTTATCATCCCCTCAGGGCTGGGGGTGGAAAGCCCACGAAGACCTCAGTGACCCGCACCTGCTGTGAGCAACGTCCCCTGCACCTGCAGCGCCAATTAGTGCGGCCAGACTTGGCCTCGGGGCTGCAGGTTGCCAGCCGCACCAGCTACTGTTTGACTGGGATCAGTGAGCTGAACCCAGTGCCCAAGAAGGACCTGGGCCCCCCTCGGTAAGGGCTGGCACACCCAGTGGTCATGGGAAGCCGGCCTGAGCTAGACGCCCTCACCCTCTCCATGCTTCGGCCCCGAGAACCTTATGTTGCAGAATCCCTGTGTCCTGTGTCTGGGGAGCCTGCCCAACCCGTCTCCCCAAACCCTGCTGCACCCCCTGTGAGGCGTGTTTCCATTTCTGTCAATTAGAACCATCACATTTCGCTTTGAGTCTCAGAAAAATCCAGTCTTTCCTCATTAAGATTATGATTCACAAACACCCACTAAGCTCCTACTATGTGCCCTTAGGCACACTAGGTGCTGGCATTTGATGGGTCCCGAGTAGCAGGTTTTACCGCAGGCTTTTGGCCAATACAGATCAAACACCCGGAGGCCCAAGGCCGTGTCTCTTCAGGTAGCGTTGGTACTGCCGTTTCCTCCCTGGTTCACAGTCGCGTGGACGCAAGGTTTGGGGTGACCGTCCTTGCTGTGTGACCCTGGAAAGTTCCTGAAGTCCATCAAACTCTGATTCCTTCTCCCACAAAACGCGGCTACTTTTACACGTGCTGCCGTGGGGCGTCGAGGGGAAAAGGAGGTGCTGTGTGTGAGGAGAAGGCTGGCGTCTGGGGTCAGGAAGGACACAATGGCCCGTCCCTCTGCACCGGCTTCGGGCTGCAGTCGGGTGTCGGTGGGCTGGGTGCCCCTCCGGAAAGGTGCCCCTCCCCTCTTGGGTGGGCGTGAGCAGTTGGCTCCCTTACAGTTGCGTGACCCGGGCCGCGCTGCCTGCTGGCCAGGGGCACCTTCAGACGAGGCTGACGGTTCCTGGCCAAGTGGCCTCGTCCACAGGCCTGCCTGTGCCGCCAGGCTCGGGAGGGGCTGGCACAGCCGTGTTCTTACGCAACGTTGCAGGGCGAAAACCTGTCACGTGTGCCGCCTGGTACCCATCAGAAGCAGGTCACCCTTCTGCCCCCACTCGGGAGGACAGGCCACAAAGCCCTGAGCACATGATGTGGGGACCCGGGCCCCCGGGATTCGGCCTGGCCTCTACCGTTGTGACAGCCTGCACCCTGCAGCCGGGAGGCACTCGGGGGGTGCCGGCCCCGCACACCTGGCCTGTCTTCCTGAACGTCACCTCTAGGGAGCCCCCCCGTGAGTCCCTGACAGGGCACTAATGGGGGGAGTGCCCGTGCGGGCTTTGACCCCCGCCTGGAATCTGGTCAAGTCTCAGTCGCAGCAGCAGGGGGACCGGGGTGAATCCATGTCCCCGTCTCCCAGGGTGGGGTTATCGGAAGAGCCTCCCCCACAGGCAAAGGTTTCCACCCGGACGTCAGGGAGACCTCGTACTGGCAGCTGTGCGTCTCCGTCTGCCTTCGCCGCCGCCTCCCGGGAAGGAGCGGCCTGACCAGCGTGGGGAATCGCTCCACCAACTGCGATCCTCCTCCCTCTCATTCCTCCGCACTCGCTGTGTGCCGGGTACCAGAAGACGTGCTCCGCATGCAGAGCTGCATTTTAATCCTACAACAATGACTCAGATTTTAATAAATTCCAGGAGGTGGAAAGCAGAGGGGGTGTGAGTTGACCTATAAATGGGAGGAAGCTAGAATCCGGTGGTGGCGGCAGGTTGCAGCCAAAAGCCCGTCCACCACCCACTGCAGGGTGGGGGGAGCTTCCGGGCTGCAGGGGGGGAACAGGCTGAAGAGGAGGAGGCGGGGAGCCCACCCGCCAGACCCCGTCCTTCCCCCTGGGGGTTCGAACACAGGCAGAGGTGTCCCCCCCTCAGACACACCCTGAACCCATGGGGTCAGCCCCGCAGGGGGAGCCGGAGCCAGTTCATTCCAACACTGGGGTACAAGCCCCTCACGGCACAGGGAACCCTGCAGCTGGGCGGTTCTCCCGGCCCCACCCAAGGCCCGGAGGCAGGGTGACCATCTGGGGACCGTGGACCAGCCACAGAGGACAGTGACGGGAACCGGGAGGGAGAGGGGTGACACGGGCTCATTAAATTACATAGGTTTCAAGGGTATGACCCCATGACGCATCACCTGTGGGCGGTGCTGTGCCCCCACCCACGGCCAGCCGGTCCCTACACTGGAATGTTGACCCGCGTGTCCCGCTCCTGCCCCTGGGGGTGACGCTGTGCCTGTGAGGCATCTGCCTGTCCATTGCTGGCGGGCAGGTCCGCAGCTGCCCGTCATTGGCACGTGTATTCTGACGCCTGGTGACAGGGTGACCTCCGTGGGGGTTCGTCGGGCTAGGAGGGGGGGCGCACACGACACTCCTGCTTGAACTCGGACGTCCAGCCTCCGGATTTGGCCAGAAAGTGACTTTCCAAGAGTCGCTGCCCAGTCTGCGACTTCGTGGGGCAGCCTGAGCAAACCAGGAAGCGCTCCCTGGAGAATGAATGAACCCCAGGCACCCCCGGGACTGGGGGAATTAAAACCCCGGAGGCTGGAGAGTGGTGGTGGGAAGGTGCGGGTTAAGGTGAAATTGAAGCTCCTGCCTCTCGGCTTTTCCGAGGGGGCGGGGCCCCTCCGTGCGTTAGAAGGGAACGTGCCTGGGTCCTTTGGGAGGCGTCAGGAGGCACAGGCTGACACCTGCAAAGGACCTGGCCCCACTCCGTCCCTCCTAATCGTCCCTGCTGGTCCTCTCCGTGTCCGACCGCTCCAGGCCCGTGTCCATCAGGACCAGCGCCGAGACCCACCAGGAAGCCCACAAGTACGATAGTAGTGGAGGTGATGACGCGAACAGTCAACCTCACCCCTGGAACGAGGGCGCAAACACCCGGAAGAGCAAGCGACCCCATGGGGAAGCGACGCCATGCGTGTGCGTCCAGGCCAAGCGTCATGGGGTAGCGCGCTAACAGCACAGGCCACACAACATTACCCGCACACAGACTAAACCGTAACCCTCGCAGAGGCCGCCGCGGGGGCAGCCGGAAGTCACTGATGAATGGGAACAAACGGCCGGTGTGCAGATGCACAGCATTCGCGTCCATCAATCAGGGAATACCCGCCGATGGAGGAAGAACACGTGAGCCCTCACCTCACGGGCTGCGAACACGGAAGCACAGCGTTGTCTCACGAGCAGCGCGTGGTCGCCTGCCTGGCCGGCCCAGGGGCAGCGGTCGCGCACCTGCCGCCGGAATTCACGGGGCGGGACGGGCGATCTGAGGACGCGCCTGCCCTTTGGCCCTGCTGGCCGCCGCCCCCGCAGGAGCAGCCTGGGCCGTGGACCGTGTGTGCTCCACGGCGCGTGTCCCAGCGATTTCACTCGTTGTCCGTCCGCACACGCTCACTCGGGGAACAGAGAGAGGTCCCCCTGTCACCAGCACGGGGTGAAGCTGGGCGGCAGAGAGCCCGTGACGGGGGTTTGGAGGCCAGCGGGCCCGGCCCACATGCAACCAGTCCCGCCACGAGATGATCGTGTTACTGTGTGAGAGCGTGCGGGGTGGGTGAGACGCAGTCCCAGAGAGGTGGGCCATCGGCAGAGTGGGGGCTGGGGTGCCCTGGGAGGGTGCGTTGCTGCAGGAACTGGCCCAGACCTTCGCTCCAGCCTGTGCCTGGGGGGTGGGGGCGGCAGGAGCGGGGCAGGGGCAGCAGGGCTCAGGCTCTCGTCTTCAACGAGGGGCAGCGGGAGGCCATGGAGGGATGTTGGTGGTCTTCCTCTCTCTGGGAGGAGAATGGGCTGTGGAGAGGCCCGGCCGAGGGCATGAGGTTAGGACAGCCGGCCGGCGGGGGTGGAGACCAAGAGGAACGGATAAGGTGGCACCGCGTGCTGCCTGGAAACGTGACGGACCAGGCGGCCGTCCAACGGAACAAACACCGCGGTCATTGCTGACGGAGCCAAAAGACGAACGAACGTGTGTGCCTGTGTGTCCCTGTGTGCACATGTGTGTGCCCTTGTGCGTGCGCGTGGGTGCATGGGCACACATGCAAGGGTACCTTTGCATGCACACACATGCCTGTGCATGTGTGCACACTTGTGCCTGTCTGCATGTACTTGCATACGTACACGTGTGTGCGTGTATGCGTGTGGTGCGTGCGTGCACAGGGGGTCCTGGCTGGGTCTGTGTGGGAGGAGAGGGAAGTGAGGGGAGGAAGGGAAAGGACACACGCTCCAGAATTGCGTGTTTATCTCTGCACTGTGTAATTATGGGTGATTTTCCCCTTCCACTGTTTGCTTCCCAAGTGTTCTGCATTGAACAAATAGTGACTAATTTTTAAAAACGTGTTATGGAAAGATAAAAGCAACTCACCAAGGCTCCCCCTTCCCCACGTTGCCGGGCCGACGCTGTGGTGGGCACGCTGCTCGCTACCTGCCCGCCAGGTGTGCCACCCCCGGGGGACTCGCCCAGGAGCCCGACCGCAGGCGGGGGCTCTTCCAGCCTGTGGGGCCCAGCGAGGATGAGGAGGCAAAGATCCAAACCCAGCAGCGGACAGGTGCCCAGGAGTGCGGTTGCCCTGAGCGGACCCCGCAGAAACACAAAGCTGCTGCGCTGGGGAGCCGCCAGGGCAGTCTGGGGAGGGGGGCGGGAGGACGGGCTGGCACGGAGATGGCGCCGGAACTGCCGAGGACTTAGCTGGGGGGACAGAGGGGACAGCGGGCTCCCAGGCCGAGACCCTGGCTGTCCCGCTGACCGTGAACCTGGCAGGGCCGTGTGCGGGGTCCAGCAAAGCACAGACCACGAAGGACGTGGGTTTGCTGAGTGGTGGGTGCAGACGGTGCTTAATGGCAAGTGAGACACTGACACGAGTAATTAGCAGATGCACCGCACAACTGAAACGCCACCCAGATTAGCAGTCAGCGGGTGAGGCAGTTAGGGGACCGGGTGTCCCAGGGGTGGGGGCCTGGGAGGGGGCCCGGCAGTTAGACGGGGGAGGGGAGAAGGGGGCGAACCCCACTCCGGCTTGTGACCGAGGGCCAGGGGCCTCAGCGTTTCACGTCTCTATTTACAAAATGGGGCGGTTGATTGTACGCCCCACAGAGGGTGGTTGTGAGAATTAATTGAGGGGGACAGCGTTAGGCCGAAGAGCTTAATCAATGCTGTCGTTAATACAACTGTCACCGTCCTCATCATCATTACCCTCATCATTATCCGCGTCACCATCATCTTCACCATTATCACCCCCGATACCATCTGCACATAATCATAACCCCATCCGCATGGCCGTCCCCATCACAATTAGTCACCAGCATCGTCACCACCCTCATTATCTTGGTCCTCTCCTTGTCGGTGTTTCGCCCTTTTATTCCCTCGTTCGTTATTGGAGTGCAATGGACAGATAGCATTATCTTGACTTCCAGGGCCCAACACAGCGGTTCCCAGAGGAACCTGACAGTGTCTCGTCAGCACCCACCACCACACACGCTGTGATGAAAACTCCAGATCCACCCCTTGCAGCATTCAAATACATACAAGACGGAGTTGTTAACTATTGTGGCCTGGCTGCACAGTCACATATTATTGCTACTGTGGTTGGAGCTTCTGGAAACAGCCGGGCACTGACACAGTGATCCTTCACTCCAGGGCGGGCACAAAGGACTAGGGGACACTCCTCGTCCAGAGCCAAGAAGCCCCCGTGTGGCCTTAGCTGGAAGGCAAAGGGGACTCACAGCCATTGCCCATGACATGCGTCCTAGTAAGTGGCCTTTGAAAGGTGATTTCTCTTATTTACTAGTTCTCTATTTCCAGCTACGCAAAACCAGGAGAGACATGGACACGCCGCAAACATGCCTTCGCCGTTCAGCCCCTGAGCACCCTTGTCCTCCCTTTATGCTCGGGGATGTGATTCCAGGGTCACCCCTTGAAGTACTCCCAGGCCATGGAGGGAACAGGCGCAGTCGTGCCCGCCACCCTGAGGACATTCATGGGGTGGCAGGGGGGTGGGTGTGCACCTCAGCCTGGGCGCAGCGTCATGAAAGGCCATGGAGGGGAGAGGTGCTGACGTTACGACCCCAGGATTCTGGCCTCCTGAGCGAGGGAACGGGGAGCCATCTGGGGAAGCGACCCTTGAGCGGGACAGAGGGGTGTTGCAACAGCAGGGGTCCTTCTGCCTGGGTGGGATCGAGGTGTCAGCTGGTGGAGGAAGGAGGCTGTTTCATGCCTCGGACCCTGGCTGACTGAGTGGCTGACCGAGTCACACTGCATCCATGCGGTGAGGACAAAGGAGTTAAAAGCAGGACCCAGGAGCCCCGTCCTGCCGAGGTCACATCTTCCTCTGCCACTTACTGGCTGGGGGGCTGTGGGCACATCCCCATCCCAGCCTCCAGGTCCCCACACCACAGTTAGCTTGGAGCAGCGCCCCTCCTGCTCCCACAGCCAGCCCCCCGCACCAGGGTGCCTCCTCTGCCTGGACCCTCTGCCCCAGGTCCCCAGTTCTCAGCAAAGCAGCCACGTGTCCCTGTCCCCAGGGCCCTGCTGACCTCCACTGACCTCTCCCGGCAGGTCACTGGGCTGCCGGGCCCCAGCCCTGGGCCGGCCCTGTGACTTGCACTGGCTGCCCTTCCCCCTTCTCCCGCTGGGCCCTGAATCCGTGATTAGACCCGCACCTTCACTTCCCACCACGAGCTGGGAGCGCGGCCGCTATGTGGAGAAAAGTGGTTTTCGATGATCACCGGGGAGAGGGGTGGCCACGGCCCTGCCATCCATCTCCATTTGCTGGTGATTCAGGCTCACAGCCTCCAGGACAGCCGGCGGCTCTGCAGCCCGTCATTGCCCCTCGGGGAGGCTGCCATGGGGGAGGGGAGAGAAGGCGGGACCTGGGGAAGCAGGCCCCACTCCCCAGTCCCCGCAGTGACCTCGGCTCCATGCCGCCCTCGTCCGGGGTTTGGCTCAGGGCCGCCCTGCAGGTGAAGGTAGGACCAGCCTATTTCCATGGCCACTGCAGGGGGACCCTGGGGTGTCCTGCTCTTCCCTGGCACCCTGCTTTTTTGTGAGTCACCTTCCCAGGCTCCTGTCCACTGGGCGAGGCCGTAGGCCTGGGAGGGCTCTGTGGGAGGACAGGCACCCCTCTGCCCCACTGGCCCTGAGCTGGGGCAGTAAGGACGGGGGGCAGCCGCTGGCAGGACAGCCGGTTTCCCAGTTAAGTGGCCCCAGGAACTGCACAGGCACCAGGGCGGCGGGCCTGTCCCCGTCCGGGAGCCCCCATCTCTGGCCACGCTGATAGCACAGCTGTCACAGTACAACCTAACAGCATGGTTTCGAATGAAGCTGAAGACGACCGAAAGCAAGTGAGAAAGACCCACACCTGCCACTGCAGGGCGAAGGCCGTGGACACGGACAGGATGAAAACCTGGGGTGTGAGCCGGCCGCTGGCCTGGTCTCCGTGGACGCTTCCTCTGGGTCCCACAGCGAAGGCCTGCCCCGGGCAGCGGGTGCCTGCGCGCGCAGGGCACACGGGCATGCATGTGTGTAACACATATGCGTGCACGTGCACATGTGTGCGGGTGGGACGGAAGGCACGCGCCCCTGGTGTGCCCCAGTGGAAATCGAGGACCGTAGTCAAGCTCAGGCCACGGCCGTGGCGAGTCCCAGGAGCTGGCTGAGGGCCCCTCGGCGTGGGTGGGTGGAGAAGACACCACACAGTGACCCTGCGCCAGGGGCCCTGCCGGGACGTCCTGCCTGTGGGCCTCCCTGTCCCGCCAACGTTGAGCTCAGGCGCCCGACAAAGAACCTGACAGTGGCCCTGGTAGAGCCAGAATTCCCTGATCCTTGGGGAACAGACCACCCCTGGGCCGGCCTGTCCCCACCACCAGGCAGGGGGAGGAGCCACCCCCAGCGACTGGTCTGCCCCCAGGGGGGCCGTGAGGTGGACGGGCCGTGGCAGGCGCTGGGCACGCCAGTGTCCCCTGCATGAGGCCAGCCCTGCTGGGTCGTGTCCCCCAGCCACGGGTGCGGCCACGGAAGCATGCGGCAGGTCAAGAACAACTCGGAATCTCACACGCACGCAGGCACACACGTGCACTTGGGGCCTCCAGCTGAGCTGTGGATGGCGGGCCCGGCCTGCCTTTGCTTTCGCTTGTCAGGAGGGAGAGGATTTTCTTTTTCACAGCCGTACATGTCGGCTAATAAAAATATTAGCCAGTTAAGCGTGATTCCCAGAGGGGAAAATTTCCATCGAGAAAATTCCAGGTTACGTGAGGAATACAAATGACTCGTGTCTGATGGGAGTCAAGACACCAGCCGGCAGCCCTCCTCCGAGACAGGAGGAGCCTTGGGCCCCGGGCCAGGGGCCAGGCAGAGTGTGGGGGGCCGGGATGTCTCCCTAACCCTGCGAGGGACTTGCTCGGGGGCCGGTGGCTGTAGGGAGCCCTTTGCACATCAGCAGGGCCCACTGCCTCCCCCACCCACAAGGATGGCCAGCTGCTCTTATCGGCCCAACCCGACCTTTCTAGGGACCCCAGACGTGTTAGGACGGGCCCTGAGGGGTCCTCAGGCCTGAGGATGGAAGGACAGCTCCAGGGGAACAGGAGACAGGGCTGGTGGTGCGAAGAGCCCCCAGAGGTGGGCTGCGACCCCTGGAAGGGCCTTTGTGAGTCCAGGCCCACCGGAGCGCCGGCCCTTGCTCCCTGTCCTGTACCAGTGAAGGCTACTGCAAGGGCCGCTGGGCACGGCCGGCCAGGCGGAAGCTGGAGGCCCAGGCCGGACCTCAGAACGAGGGCGTCGGGCTGGGGCAGGGGCGCCGTGGGCGGGCTGGGCAGGCAGGGGCTCCGCAGGACACCCATCCCCTGAGGGCGACCGGAGTTTTCACCGGACAAGGAAGCTGCTGCTGTGGGCACGTGGTGAAAAGTGAAAGTGTGTACTTGGCTCAGATTTCCTTCCTTCCCCTGGCGCCCTTTACCGGCCCCGGATCCCGTGCCGGACAACGCATGACCCTCAGTCGTCATGTTTCCCATGCTTTTCCGTCCAATAGAACACACGTAGCCAACCCTTCCACGCGCTGCGCTCCGGTGCATTCATCGGGATGCTCCTCAGGTGAGGGAGGAAACGTGCTCCCCCCGGACGTGACCCCCCAAACGGGAGAAGCGAAATAATCTTGCTGAGAAGCGTCCTCAGCGCACCGAGAGGCACCTTGAAGGAGCAAGTAACGGACACGTTTCCGTCCACCACGTGTGCCCGCGAGCAGATCGTCACGTGAACTCGCAGGGCACCAACCCCCGTGTGGACACCGTGCCCCCCGCACTGTCCCTGGAGGTTCCCACGATGACACGGCTCTAGGTGGCTCCCGGCATGAAGGAGCTGCAGTGACTGGCCCGGTCTTGTCCTGACCCATTTTAGGTCATTTCCGTTTTTTCAGCGACACCTTCGGAGGCAATGCGGGAGTTCGGGTGAGGCTCCCACGACAGCGTGTCCTTTCCTGGGCACATGGGGGTCTTTGTGTACTGGGGACACTGCCTCTTCGAGAATTATCGGCATCAAAATGCAGAAGGTAAGCCCTGGCTGGTAGCACAGTGGTTAAGGCACCAGCCTGTGAACCCAAAGGTGGCAGGTTCGATTCCCCAGCCAGGGCACATAACCAGATTGCAAACCAGGTCTTCAGTCAGGTCTGTGGCTGGAGGCAGGTGAAAAGCAACCATACATGGATGTCTCTCTCCCTCTCTGCCTCTCTCCCTTCCCCTCTTTCTAAAAAATAATGAAATAAAATCTTAAAACAAAAACAAAAACAAAAAAATGCAGAAGGTGGCTCATCATTTCACGGGTGAGCCCAGGCTTCCTGCAGCCAGGAGGATGGTCCCAGCCTCCTGTCCGGAGCTCAGGCCGCTTCCCCGCCCGGGACTCCAGCAGGTCCCTGCGCGTCCACTGCCCCTGCCCCTCCGCCCGTGCGCCGGCGCGGTTCCCCGCTCCTCACCGAACAAACAAAACAACAACGCCAAAGCCAGACGGGGGCTTCTATTTTCAAATGCCTGTTTTTATCCTGATTATTCCCTTCCTGCTAGTTCTCGCTCGGGTTTGTTTGGCCGCTTGTTCCGTTTTTAGCTCCTCAGGCTGGAAATGCACCCGGCATTTATCACTTTTCTGTTGTTTGCAAAGTGCATTTATAGCTGAGACGTACCCCCACATATTAGTATGCCTTGTTACCATTGATTTCTAAATATTTTAAAACTTTTCCATGTGACTTTTGTTTCTTTTTTTTTTTTAAATAACGTATGACGGTTCCATCACGTTTTGGAATGATGGGTCGTTATGTCTCCCGGTCTTTATTTCTGGCCCTCTGGGTCAGACGGTCCCGCTGTCCCCGTGTCCTGCGGGCCGGTCACCTTTGCTCCTGTGGTCCGGGACGGGCTTCCTTCATTCGGGCAAGCGTTCGGGTGTTGGAAGCAAGAAGGGTAATCCTGCCCCACCGGATGAGCACGAGGTGTCCGGGACAGCATCACCGGGGCACGAGGTACAGCAAACCATACACGAACAGCCGGCGGCCCGACCCCTGAGCTATGGGCAAGCGGTCCCCCCGCCGCACCCCCCGCCAGGAGCAGCCCGGGCCGGTGCTCTTACTTGTAACCCTCTGGGGTTCCCCTGTGACGGGGATTCATCTCTCTGCACCGTTTTGTCCCTGACGTTTTCATGCAACTTGTTTTGATGCTCATCATGGTTGTTGCAAAGAGCAGTAGCTCCTTTCCTCCCGTAGCCTGGCAGCGCGCCCGCGGAGGCCTGTACCGCAACCTGGCTGCCCAGTCGTTAGTGAACAGACCTGCTCCCTAATACGGCAAATCGGGTTTCCCGAGGTCCCGCGCGTGTCAGGGTGGGTGCAGTGGGCAGGGGAGGCAGCCAGGCCCCTGGGCAGGCTCTGAGCGCGAGTGGTAGGAGGAGCGAAGAGGACAGGGAGCGTGGCGGGGCCCCCGATTTTCCAGTAAGCGTAGCGCCCCCGGCCGGGCTCGGTAACGGTGCTGTCTCTGCAGCCTGGGGGTGGTGGCAGCTGAGAAACTGACTTCAGAGGCAAGGCCGCGCCAGGACGGAGGCTCTCCTGGGCAGACGGGGAACGCGTGGCCCGAGGACCTTGCACCTGGCCGGGTGCTGCGAACCCTGAAGGGGAGGCGGGCTGGGGAGGGGCCTCCCTGGGCTGGCCCTGCTCCCCACCACCCACGGAACTGCGTCCATGCCCCACACTCCCCTGGGGAGCCGGAGGCCACGTGCCCCCTTCTGCACAGGCAGCCCCAGAGCCCAGGTGGGCAGGGCTGCCGGCTTACCTGAGGCCACTCCCCACGGCAGGGACGGCTGCGGGCACCCTGGCCCGAGCATGGCTGGATTCGAGGGACAGACAGCGGGTACCAGGCTGGGGCAGTGTTTCTGCTCAACTCTGTTCCGGGTCGTATTCCCATCAAGTGGGCAGCTGGGCGTGGTGACTGTGAGCCCCCGCGTGTCCTGTCCACGGCTCTGAAGCAAAACTGCTGTGATCTGTCCCCCGGCCCGCGTCAGGGTGCGGGGCTGCCCGGCTTCCCCGGCCCCGACCTGCTGTCGGGCGGGAGGCGCCCCGTCCGCGTCAGCCTCGTCAGTCAGTGTGCGCGGTGACAGTGACAGCCGCAGGCCTAGGAAGGCAGCAGGAGGCTGATGGGGAAATCAGATCTGATAAGGCCCTGTCTTGTCCCCTCGTCAGTGACAAGAGGAATGGCATGTCTCAGTGTCAGGAAGAGACCCCCCCATGGCCCTGGAGGCTGTGCCCCCCCGCAGGGCGCTGGAGAACATGCTTCTCCTTCCAGACAGAACCCGCAAGAGCCTCGGGCCCGGAAGGGGGCGCTCGGGGCTTCAGCCGAACAGGACGCCTGAGGCTCCTGCGCAGCTCACAGGGCAGCCTGCACGCCGGGCGCGACACCACGCAGTGGGCCAGGCTTCACAGGGGCCCGTGAGCCGCCTGACCTCACACCGGGCTGGGCGTGGTGTGCAAGGCTGGCGGTGGCACCGTGTACGTGGGCACCGGGTGTGCCTGTTTGCAGGACGGCCGCCCCATCCAGCCATGGACGCTTGGGGAGGCCCTGGGTGGCCCAGCTCCTGCTGGATTTGGGGCCTGACCGAGGCGTGGGGATCAGCCCTCAGCTCTCAGCCTGGCCTCCTGCCAGGCTGGCTTCATTCTCCAGCTTCTTGAGATAACCCGGGCCCTCCAGCTGTCCCCGAGATGCCACCAGCTTCCTCATGGTCACAAAACGGTGGCAACTTCACACCCCTCAGGAAAAACACGCCGCCTGAGAGCCGGCCACTGGCCCACATCCACGCCAGGACACGCTCCAGACACCGCCTGTCCCCAAGCCGTTCATGTGACGAGAGATCAGCTCTGCGCTTGGCAGGGCCTGCACCCCGGGCTTGTCCCCCACATCAGGGTGGGGCACCCGCACCGCGCAGGCCGAATGGGGGAGGAGGGGCGTCTCCAGCAGACTGGGTAGGAGGGGGCCTTTCAGGAAGAAGAGGGCATGGAGGCAGGAGAGGGGACTGTGGAAGTGCCCTCAAGGACTCCCGGGCCTCCGTGGCCCCACAGCCACTCCCCGCAGCCTGGCTCTGTTCTGCCGTGTGGAGCCCGAGGGCTGCGCAGAGGGACTCGGGAGTGGGGCCAGGCCCGGAGCCCCCTGTCCCTGATCTGGGCAGAACGCGGGGGGTCCGGCTGTCAGGCTGACACCTTCCATTAACACTGCAATGCATTTTTAATACATTCCATTTTTCTTTAATTTCGGATTATATTGGTCTGTCAGAGCCTGCCTTCATTACGGAGTTGCGCATCGTTAAGCAGTTGGAATGGTTCTGCAAAGTGAGGTGGCCCCCTTAACTCCTTCAGAAACTCCCTGGAAGCCAGGCCAACTCCAGCTTAAAGGCACCGAGAGGTGGGCTTGCCTCCTCCAGGCCCCGCAGCAGCCCCTGCTCGCCCTCCTCTGCCCCTTCCTTCCCAGCCTCACTCCGAGAGCCCCAGGCTGGGCCGACGGGGCCTTGACTCCAGCCCTGTCACTCGCATGCTCGAATCCAGGCACTCCCCGATCATCCGCGTGGCCCCAGAAGCCTGGACAGCTACCCACCTCCCACATATGAAGGTTACCATTGAGTCTCTGCTGGGACCTGATCCTGAATTGAGTCCCGAGGGAGAAATAGAAGAAAGGGGATTTTGGTTGACCAGACCTTAGGGCCTTGCATGCTAAGTGTAGTCAAACTGAGAGCAGGGTTGTACTGTGGGCCTAGCAGTCAGGGCAGGCTGCCTGGAGGAGGAGGGCCTGGGCCTCTCACTCTGCCTGCCCAAGCCAGCTGCTCACCATGCTGGGCAGGGTAATGCCAACCACTTATTTCCTTCCCTGTGTTTCCTCTGAATACAGGAAGGAGTGAGTGAATGAACACAGGGAGTAGCAGAAGGGAGGGAGGGAGGGAGGGAGGTGGCAGCCCCCCTGCACCGTCCCTCCTCTGGAGGCTGTAGGGACAAATGGAAGGAGGGACATTGGGTCCTAAAGCAAACTCCTTGCTGGCCCTGCTGTCTTCCCTCTCCTGGCTGGCTGCAGGACGGTTCTTTCTACAGCTCCCCCCACCCCTGACGCACACACCTAACTGAGCGGTCCACCAGCACCGCTGGGAGTGGGGTGCTGTGTGGGGGTACATAGACTCAGGCCCCCAAGGCAGGCACAGCAGGAATCCCCAGGGGTCCGGCCTGCCCCCTGCGCTGGAAAAGTTCTGCTCGAACACACCAGTGTATGTCTCCATAGTCAACCTCCAAGGCCCCTGTCACCTCCAGAAAGGTGGCTGGGGCTGCCCTCTGCTTCCACTATGCACATGCGTGAGGGAGCCCCGCCTCTGCCTCTGCCCTGAACCTTCTCTGGCCTCCCAGCCTCACCAGCCCTCAGGTCCGCCCCAGGCATCCCACTGTGATCCTCACTCCCTGTCCCCTCACCCGTGTACCCATGACCACATTCTAGGTCCCTCAGTTCCTGAGCCACGCGAGACTGAGCTCCGTCCCGGCCCAGCCCGCACTTCCCGGGCCCCCAGCGGTGTCCACGGAAGAGTGTGGACGAGTGGGCACACACGGCATCTGCCCAGAGGGGGAGATGCCGTGCTGCCCCAGACACGTTGGCCCTGAAGTAGGGCGCAGCTCCAGCCCCCGGCAGCGGCAATCGAGTTAAGGAAAGGAAACGTTATGCATGAAGGTGACTTCAAAACCCTGGCGGAGGCCCCCGGTGCACCCAAGGTTGAAATTAGAGAAAAATATGCATTAACCTGGTGGCTTAAATGAAATCACAGCCACATCTCTTTGCAAATTAAGTCCCTTGTTCATAGGGCTCCTCGCCACGCGGGTGGCACTGTTTCCCTCTCCCCACGAACCCGAGGCACTGAGGGCTCCACAGAGAGCACACGCCTCAGAGACCGTGCCTCCTCCTTCCGCTCACGGGTCTCCACGCCCTGGGGGCTGACGTCAGGACCTCCAAATGCGCAGGGTTTTGGGGTGGGATAGGAACAGCTTTTTCCGACCTAAAGTCTCATGTGTAGGGTGTTACATGACCTAGACTTCTGCACCTGTGACTAGTTATTAGCTGCACGTGAAGGTCTCAGGACACTGGACCACCCGCCAGTGTCCCCTACTTTTTCAGCAGGTCCCCGAGATGATGAGGAAGGCCCCTCCTGCCCACTTGCCAACCGGGACCGCCTCTCACTTTGTGTCCTGCAGCACCGGTGCTTCGTGGGGGCTCCTGCCCGTGGACAGGTGCCCTGCCGACCCTCACAGTGGGGCCTTCCGCCTGGACACCTCCCCCTTCGCCTGGACAGGCTGTGTGCCTTCGCCAGGCAGCCCCAGGAAGCGCTCGCTGGCGGCTCCGCTGGGCTGTGCACGTGTGTCCGTGATCAGCAAGGGAGGCGGAGGTGCCCTGGTAACAGATCCCTGAGTCTGGATGCTGAGTTTTCCTGATCGCTGGTCCTGTCTGGAGACCCACAAGAGGCACCATCATGACCTGGGGTCTGAGGCTGTGGCTTCAAATCCTGACGGGGCCACTTGCTGTCCATGTGGCCTTGGTCACCCTCGTCGCCTCTCTGGACTCAGTCCGCCATTCCTAGAAGAGGATAAATGGCTGTGCCACCTGCAGGTCGCTGTGGGGACCAAATGAGAAGCCATAGAGAGAGCTCCAGGCGGGGGTGCCCGGGTGCTGGTGCATTGAGCAAATGTCGACTGCGCGCTGGTGGCATTCTGGCGCTGGTCAGACAGCTGGACGCCTACTGGCCCTGCTGGCGGGCGTAGCAGACCCTGGCAGGGCGTCACTCCTCCTGGAGCAGTGTGACTGGCTGGCTCCCCAGAGAGAAGGAGATGGGATTTCATGGTTTTAGTTCCTGAGCCTGTTTCACCACGAGCTAAAAAGGGTGGGAACACCCTGGTCTGCATGGGATTCAAAGCACAAAGGGAGGAGATGCAGATTCAATGTAGAAATCTGAACTCACACAGGAAAACCTCCCAACTCATTTCAAACATGAAACATCTTCAGTCAAATGGACACCCTCCTCCTAGTAACAAATATAGGATAATGCCTAATACCAAGAGACATTTTAAAGAGTTGTGTGATGTGTAAAAAGAGGCTGAGGCTGGGAAGATGGGTTGGGAAGGTCCAAGATGGCATTGCATGGACTCCGGCAGGAGACGGAGGATCACAGACAGGAGACATTCCTGGGGATCATGGCTGTGAATGTTCTAGAGCCGAAGTCCTCAGCAAAGAGAAGCACAGGCCACAACCCCACAAGACATATTTCAATGAAATTGCAAAACATTAAAGACAAAACCTGAAAAGCAATGAGAAGGGTGAGAGGAAGGCATTTTTAAAACCAGCCACACGGCTGTTGGGAGACAATCTAGCAAATACATTCAAAGTGCTGAGGGAAAATCTCGTCCGACCTAGAATTCTCTGCCCAGCTAGGTCATCATTCAAGGAGGATAAAACCCAAGTGTTCAGATCTACGAGGACTGAGGGAGATGACTCGGTTCTCACCTCATGGAAAGAGCTAATAAATAATGCAATTCAGCAAAGATTAAAATTTTTTTAAAAGGGAAATGAGTTTACATTCAAGAAACCAAAAGGGCGCATTGGCTGATAAAAGATGTTTGTAAATACAATTCACTACTAACTGTAAAGAATCCCCAGTAACTTTCTACGCTTACATAAAGAAGGTAAGAGAAAGCTCTGCCCCATGTTTAATGATGAGAAGTGGTCAATGCTAAAAGCACACATAGCAGGGAGATAGAAATTCCGAGTATCTCTAAATTATGAAATTAAAAAAAAGATGAATTCTGTGTGATATTTTAACCAATAAAATATTTAAAATATAATTTATTATGGTCAAACCTGCTGAGACAGAAAAAGAAAGATGTCAATCAAAAAAAAAAAAAAAGTAAGGATTAAAAAAATAAAGAAAAATAAAATAGTAACCTCCAAGTAAGATGATAGAAATAAGTCAACATTCATTAATTATAATACATACAAGTACATCCAAAAACAATATAAAGATGGGAATATACGTGGAATTCATGTGTCTGCATATAGAAAGGTTAAAATAAAAGAACAGACTACTAATCATAATGAAACTAGTCTAGCAATGTGTGAAAATGAATTTAAGAAAATAGGTGGTTGGACTGGAAAGGCATTTCCATTCAGGTTAGGAATGTCACGTGATTGACTACAATCAAGGCCAACATTCAACATTTCACTGAAGGCTATAATCTCTGCTATAAGAAAGAAAAAAAGAAAGACAGACAATGGAAAGAGCTGAAGCTGTGGCTATTTCAAGTTTCATGATTTTCCAGGAAAATTTGGACAAATTATTAGAGCTGAGATGACAAATGAGTGAAATTCCTGGATTCGGTGATCAACACATAAAAACAGAGGCGCTGAATATAAAACCAACATAAAAAAATCAATAGTGTTCCCATGTATCATAAAATAGCAACAAGAAATGGAATAGAAAAAATCCACTCACACTAGCAATGAAATCTATGTTACCTAGGAATAGATGTCATAAAAGATGCACAAGAATCTTGTAAAAATAAAGCATTACAAAATCTGTTGAAGGACATGATAAAATATCTGAAGAAATGGAGAGGTTTTCATAGATGGGTAGACTTACTATCGTAAGAACTACAAGCTTCTCCAAATTAACTACTAAGTCCAATGGTGGTCCAATCAGAAGAATCCCAACAGTACTTTCACGAAAATGGACAAATCAATTTCAATATTCACATGAGGGCATAAAAGCTCAAGAATAATTTTGAAAGGAATAAGTTTAAGGAGGGGAGACATGCCTACTAGAATTCAAGAATTCTTATGAAAACATAGTAAAAAAAGACAAAACCCTAGGCTATATTTGCACAAGGAATTACAAACAGATCAAAGAAACAAAGAGGGCAACCGGCACTGAGACAGGATGCTGTACGTGTGGGGAAGTGATGAACTATAGAGGTCATATTATAGATCAGTGAAGAACCTTCCATCAGAAGAATAATTAATTAGATCTCCTCCCTCATCCTAGTTAGTATAATGCATTCCACATGATTAAAGACATAAATGAGAGTTTTAGAGAGCCTTGAAAACTTCTTGAAAGAATTGTAGGGCATTATCATTTTACTTTAAGAATAAGAAATAATTCCTTAGACCAGACTGGAAGAGACCACACTTGAAGCAGAAGATTGATGAGCGTAATTGCTGCCCATTGAACATGTTGGTGCAAACAAACACAGCAAGGCACTAGTATCCAGAGGATGTAAATAACGTGTACCAATCCATAAGAATAGGGTGCATGATACAGTGGGAGCATGGACAACAGATCACGAACTGCAGTCCGTTGAAGAGGATTGCCAAGAGGCAACAGCCCAAAGAAATGTCATTATTCTGTGGCCCCGCGGACAGCGGACAAGGATGTCTTGGGCATCAATGTCACCTGGCAGCCAAGGAGAGCGGACTGGAATGAGCATGCGTGAACAATGACACCTTCGCTGCACTGTCCGTGGGGGTGGTAGACACCACTGAGGGAGCGTGTGTACTGTGTGGCCGTCACGTTCAAATGACGGAGCTAGTGCGTACAGCTATGAACCTGCGTCCAGCTTGGCTGTCCCTCCACAGAAACTCTCCGGGTGAATCCAAAGGCCGCAGCTGTGAGAGGCTGGTGACCGGCAGCTTCATCACGCCAACGCGCCGAGTTTTTTGGGGTATTTTTTGAGAAACAGGCGAGACTCAGCCCCTCTACAACCCAGATCTGGCACCCTGCGACTGACTTAAGGCTTTTCCCAAAATTAAAATCACCTTTAAGGGAACAGATTTCAGAGCATCAGTGAGATTCAGGAAACTACAACAGGGCAGCTGATGGCAACTGGGAGAATTGTGTGAGGCACCCCGGGGCCTGCTTCGAAGGGGACTGAGGTGTCACCGTCCTATGGGCGGTGTTTCTTGTATCTTGTATTTTCTTCAATAAATGTCTTCTATATTACGTGGCTGGATACCTTCTGGACAGATCTTATATAACTGAACCAGCACATGTTATTCTTCAAAAAAAAAGAAAAGAAAAATTAGAATAATGCCCTGTCTACAACACGCGTATAGCAAAGGAGAGTAATTTATAGTAAAACAACATGCAATGCACTGTGTAAACACTTAGACACAACTGAATGGAGGACCCAACATCAGAGGCTCTTACGTTCTTGTAACGAGTGCGTATTTGAAATATTTCACTGAGTAGCCTCTCACCTTCCTTTACAGGTAGCATGTTGAAGTAAGGCCAAGTAGCGACACTGTCTGTGCCTGTGGGTGCACGTGTGTACATGTGCATATGTGTGCACAATCACTGGTAGTCACTGATGCCCATGCAGAGCAATAGCCATGCGTCATGCTGGTGCCAAAGGAGAACGGTGGCCCAGCTGAAAGGCCACCAGTGATAAGACTGTCTGCACTGGTGACCGAGTCTTGGCAAAGGTCTGGATGAAAGGCACCTCCGTCTAACCTGCATGGGCCAGGGGGCTGCACAATGCCAGAGGTGAGGACAAAATTGGGGGTTCCCGGGGGTTGGGGTGGAGGCAGGGTGGAGGGCTCTGAGGTCCTCGTGGTGATTGCAGGGGTTACAGGGACACATGAGACACATGGCATCAAGCTCCACACCCCTCGCTCCCGCGTCACGCTCCTGGTATCGAGTGAGTCCAGTGATCTTTGCTACACACTCGGTGTAACCGTGGGAGATACAGACATGGCGGCGGCTCAGGGTACTCTGGGGAATGTGGGGTTCGGGGTCATTCCTGGGCCAGGCTGGGCACTGCCCCCCCAGAGCTGTGCTCTGTTCTGTGAGCCGCCTCTGTCCACTGTCCCCAGCCCCGGCCCACAGTCCCCTGACTTGAACCTGGTTCCTGCCAGCCCTCACCTACCACCTCGCCTGACGGCCCCGCAGCGCCAGGGCCCCTGGCAGCTGTCACCCTTCCAGACAGCAAACCGCCAGGCCCCGTCACAGCTGGGAACTCGTCCAAAGGGAGGTGAGACAGGTGGTCTGGCCGAGCAGAGGGACCGGGCACCCATGTGTCCCTGCCAGGCTTTGGGGAAACAGGCCGGATGCAGCAGAGCCCCCGACGCCCCCTGCCGCAGAGGCCGGGTCCCCCGCTGGCCTCGGAGTGACAGCGAGACGGGTCTGCGAGGCGTCTGTCAGGCCCCTGCCGGGACCCATCACTTGTCCCAGTATGATTTCTTCATCATTTTGCCAGCAATTAGCTGGCATCCTCATTAGCAGACAGGCGCTCCTGGAAGTTTCAGGGAGCGGGCAGCTGTGCGGAGCGAAACTCCAATTGGGTGACTGTTAATTACAGACGAGCCACCAGGGACAGATGCCTTGTCAGTTGTGCTGCCTGTGGGTTCATTTTGCACCATTTCTTGGAAATGGAGAGCAAAGATGCTTGTCACTCACCGCGCCCGTCCTGAGACCCGGAAAAGGACGGAGGGAACGAGATCCGACAGGTGGCAGGAGGCACTGGGCGCCGTCACGGGACATGGAGAGAGGGAGGCGTGTCACATGGCTGTGCGCGTGCACACGTGAGCCCATGAGTGGTCACGCGCCTTCCCTGACACCAGGCCACCGATCACATGTTCAGGAACTTCACGAAGCCACACAAGGAGATGGCACCGGCCCTCCACATCCCTTCCAGGGGGTGTTCACTGCACACTCACCCTTCACGTACCCAAGGTCACTGACGTCCTGCCCCAGAGACCCACGTGTAGTGAGCCTCTGCCCACCCTCCCCCGCGTCGCTGCAACTTCACTTAATTTTTTAAAAGATTTTTTTCATTATTTGCAGAGAGAAGGGCAAGGAGGGAGGTAGAGAGGGAGAGAAGCACCCATGTGTGGTTGCCTTTCACCTGCCTCCAGCTATGGACCTGGCTGGAGACCTGGCTGGCAACCTGGCCATGTGCCCTGGCTGGGAATCGAACCAGCGACCTTTGGGCTTGCAGGCTGGCACCTTATCCACTGTGCCACCAGCCAGGGCCCAGTAATAATCATTTAAAAAAAGAAATGGTTGGAATGTGCAGGTTCTGAGTTACCTTTGACTCTCCTAGCATATTCAAATGATCAAAACCTCTGACCGTGTAACTGCCGGGCACGCCTGCCTGCACTTTTGAGGATGTTCCCCAGAAACACAGAGGAGCCGCCAGGACAGAGAGCACCCTGGGAAGCGGGGAGGGGGTCCCCCCGGGAGGGTGGGCCCCAGGACAGCACCCCTCTGTGGGCAGGACATGAGAGGCCC
The DNA here is from genome assembly GCA_004026585.1 of Noctilio leporinus. Taxonomy (NCBI): domain Eukaryota; kingdom Metazoa; phylum Chordata; class Mammalia; order Chiroptera; family Noctilionidae; genus Noctilio; species Noctilio leporinus. Next base: position 178,410 of record PVIW01002143.1, read on the forward strand.
TGATGCAGGCCTCTGGGAAATGTTAAGTGGGGGGCTGGGTAGAACCCCCTCATGGATGAAGATTTAGAAAGCTGAAGGTGCGTTAAGGCAATGGTGAGGGAAAGAACACAGACTTTCAGAACCATAAAAGCAGTTCCTGGGGCCAGGAAATGCAGCCCGGCACCCGTGCACCCCTCTGCGGACGGTGGGAACTTGTCACAACGGTGGGGGCTCTGTTTCTCGATCTTCAGGTTTGAGGGTCCGCCTGCGACAGAGCACAGGGGACTGAATCCCGCTGATGTCATGGCGTGTGACCAGGACCTCCCCCCACCCCAACCGAGCAGGAGGGCGGGCTCTGCGGACAGGTGGGGCTGTCGCTGGGTTCTAAAGGGGGGAGCCCCTCCTCATCTGCGTGGGGTGGGAAAGATGAAGCTAAGCATCACCTTGATGCTGTGTCTGGGGAGTGAGGTGAGGGGGACCGAGTCCCCTCGGTTCCTGTAGGGTCATGGAAGATGCACAGAACTGAAAACAGAACTTATAAATAATGGAAGGAGAATCGCATCTGAAATATAAATGCAATTACAGTCAGACTCGACTGAAAGGGCTGAGCGGTTGGCTTGGGTCGGGAGGGGCCAGGAGAGCTGGGGAGAGGGCAGCTATTTTTATTAGGAGCTAACCTCGCCTGTGATCTATTTTTACAAATGAATGTGCCGCCTTGATTAAATTCCAGCGACTTAATAAGCCGGAATGTGATTTCTCTGGCTTTCAGGAGGCGGCAGGCCGGGGCCCCTGCTTTTGTCGGGGAGCCCACTTTCCTGGCGGATTTGCCCATTGCTCCCTGGCTCCGCTCAGAAGCGTCCTGGTTTGGGCAGTAACAGGTCGGGCTGTCCCACTGAAGAGATGGTCATGCCACGGGGTGGCCCAGGTGGAGAGGAAGCACCCCAGGGGGATCACATGGGAACTGAAGTGAGCTTCCCTGGACGGAACACGAAGACAGGTGAGAAAGATCAAAAGAACCCCTTTTCCCCCAAACAAAGTCAGAGAAATTGCCATTGGACTGCCAGTTGCTTCTCAAATTTATTGTATTTCAAACAGGAAGGTCATTTTCCAGAAGCATTTTGTGGGGGAAAAGTTTACTATGGAGGAGCAGAAGTGAGTTGAGCCTCCAACACCTCACTGCAGGGAGGGGCGGGGCTCCGCGCGCAGAGGTTTCCGAGGGTCTGTTTCCCGCTGGTGAGTGGTTTCCTGGGGGGACAAACGCAGTCGGGGGAGGGACAGTGGGTGCCAGCAGAGGTGGTCCGAGCGGTGGCCCCAAGGCCAGGACCAGAGGCCCCCTGACAGCCAGGAAGCCCCCTCCCCCACCCGAGTTGGGGGAGCGAGGTCAGAACAAGAGGGTGCACTCACCCTGTCCCCCAAATCGAGGGTCACCCAAGAGCTATTCTAATGACAAGGCTGGCACAAGGGTGGGGGACCCAGGCTCAGGGCCGCCCCAGCCCCGCGGCCACTGCAAAGAGGATGCAGGTTCCTTTCCCTCCGACAGGCAGGGTCAGTGTCTGCGAACATACTGGACTGTCCCCTCTGTCTGCGGTCACAATGGTGATCACTGGACCCCAGCCTTGCCACTCGTCCTCACGGGAGCCCCTCGGACCCCAGACCCCACCCACCCCAGCCCCTCAGAGCTGCCAGCCAAGAATTCGGTTTTAAGAATTATTCTAAAGCTTTATGACTAAATAGTGTGCATGAAACTATTTTAGTTTTTGAGCATTCTTATTTCTTCCATTATGAACAGAGAGCCAGGCCCCAGCCAGGTTGGCTCCTCCTCTGTCCTGCTGGTGACAGGAAGCCTGGACCCACAGGGACACATCCCTGCCTGGCGCCCCCATCAACGGTGCAGGTTGAAACCGCGGCATCCACGGGACGCCACCCTGGGCTCTCCGTGTGAAATATGCAAGAAATGGAATAACGTGCAGTGTTGCAACAGCCTCGCCTGTGAAAACCGCCACATTTCTCTGATTTCATTTATAAATGGACAGAGTGGGGTAATGGGAAAAGATTGTTAGCCGTAAAACTCTATTTAGTCATTTTTTGCTTACTTCAGCAAACAGACCTGGGCTCCGGGTTTGCCCTAGTTTCTGCCTTCTCTAAAGCCTTTAAGATGATGAATTTATTCATTTAAAAACTTGATTCAATTTCTTTATGCCAATACAGGCCTCTGTGTATTTTTGCATAAATGTGAGCTGTGGGTTGCTTTTCCCCTCCACGCTCTGTGAGGACTCCCGGAGCTGCTTCCCTCACCCGGGAGGTGCTGCGCTGTGACCAGCTGCCCCGTGTACACCCCCCGCCTCCCGGTCACATCGACATGCGGCGTGTGGCTCTCCCGGGTTCCTGGTATGAGATGAACCCTGGCACGTTGGCTCTGCAGCCCGGGAGGTCCCGTCCCGCCTGGGAGGCTGAGTTTCTCTAGGGCCTCGCCCGCAGTGCCCGTCCCTGCCTGTCTCCCGGCACCCCTGCCCCTCCCTCGGGGCGTCTTCGGGGCTCCCAGGCCCAAACCTAGTGTGTTCGCCATCTCGGTTTTTCTCCCCAGAGGCGGCTTGGCCGCAGGCCAGGGCCCGGGATGGCGCGGAAATCTGCCAGGACTCCGGTGGCTCCCGGAGGCACCTGGAGGTGTTAGCGCCGCTCTCTGTGCGGGTCCCCTGCGGGCCTCTGTTGACAGCCCCACAGGCCCGGGAGCTGAGGAGGCGGAACAGGGGAGGGAGGGGCCGAATGCTGGGCAGGAAGGAGCCCTAACGGCCCCCAGGTGTGTACCCAGCTGGCCCCTGCGCTTGGCCCCAGCAACTCAGTCCCATTAGTCCTCACCTCCTGGGGCCCTGCCCTGCTCCCCCAGCAGCCCCGACACCCGCATGGCCCATGGGGAGCTGAGGCCGGGCCCTGAGATGGACCCCATCACGATGACGGCTAGACGGGTCCTCCCCGCCCGCCCACCGCCTCAGCCCTTACTTGCTAGCTGGGTGGGGTCCCAGGCACCCAGTCTTTCTGACCCACCAGACGTCACCCACCCTCGCATGCCCCAACCTGGGCGAGCCGGCGCCCCGTGAGCACTGCATCAAGTTCTCGCCTTCTCGGGAAAGGCAGCTGAGCCAGCTACACGCACAGTCTGAGCTCAGCCACTTTCCCTCCTGCGTGGAAGAGCTGCAACGCCTCCCCGACCCCACCTGCCCCGCCAGTCCCTTCCCTCTGCAGAGGCTCCACGTCAACACGGCCAGGAGGGCGGCCCGTGGTGGTCGGGAAAAGGGTGGAGAGCCCCCCAGCAAGCTGCAGGTTCTGGGAAGGTGGGGCTCAGTACCCGGCTATTCAAACTGGCTCGTTATTTTATTTTATTTTATTTTATTTCTAAAGATTTTATTTATTATTTTCAGAGAGAGGGGAAGGGAGAAAGGCAGAGAGGGAGAGAGACATCCATGTAGGGTTGCTTTTCACCTGCCTCCAGCCACAGACCTGGCTGGAGACCTGGTTTGCAACCTTGTTATGTGCCCTGGCTGGGGATCGAACCTGCAACCTTTGGGTTCGCAGGCCGGCGCCTTGTCCACTGAGCCACCAGCCAGGGCTCAAACTGGCTCGTTATTGATCAGAAACTCAATAGGCCCCCGTCCGTGGCCAGGCTGTGCCATCAGCTGGTAATTCCTTAAAGACGGAGACAATGGGCATTTAATATCGTTTGCACAAATGAACAGTTCCCCAAGCAAATAATAATCATAAAAGAGTCCCCGAGAAGCCAATTAGACGCTGCCGCCTGAACCAGGCGGTGGCCTGTTAATAGTTGCCCTTTGTAAAGTGCAGCTGCCGCCCGGGCGGAAGCCAGGCCGGGCACAGGGGCACGTAAACAAACCGGGGCCACGGCGGACGGAGCAGCCCCGGTCCGCCGGCCCGCTCGCCGACCTGCCAGGAACGCTCCCGCAAGGCGGCAGTTTCCGGGAGGGGTTTCTCTAAAGAGAGTGAGGGGGTGGAGGAAGAGGAAGGCGGGAGAAGGCTCGCCAGGGTTTGGGCAACGAGAAGTGGCCCAGGCTCAGCACCCCCCCAAGGGAGGTGCACGGGGGCACCTCCCCACCAGTGCGCCAGCCCCTCCCCAGTTGGGGGCACAGGCTCTCCTCTTGGGGCCCATGACCTCTAGTAGCCGTCTCTCGGGAAGGTGACTGGATGCTCAGGGTCTGCACATGGACTGGGACCCCGGTAGCCCTACGTCGGGGTCCTGAGCATCCTTGTGGGGGTCCCGGTTGGGCGATTCTGCCCTCAAGGACAGGTCTCAGTCCATCCTCAGTGGTTCCTCCGGGCCCTTCTGGACCAGACGGCTGGCCTGTCTGCCTCCACCGTCCTGTTGGAAACAGGGCAGCAACACGCTCTCCGGAAGCCGCAAGCACACGTGTGCTGTGGGGCGCTGGCACAGACCCGGGCCTGGACTTGACATGGCCACCCCCACACCCGGGTCCCTCCGGCGCCAGGGCTCCCAACCCTGCTTCCGGGAACCCGGGAGTCACTGTCTCAAACAATGGAGCAGCCGCAGCCCGGGCCTGGCCCAGGTCCTTCCGTCCGGCTTCGGGCATCTTCCCTGCAGCTGTATGTTCAGCTGCATCAGCACTTTGAGAAATATCAGCTCCAAGCAGGAGACCCTCCTGGGCTGGCATTGCCGCCAGTCACCTGATCTGGACACATTCTGGGCAGAGCAGCTCCATGCGTGAGCAGAAGCCCAAGGCCCCGTGACCACCTATGGTCCTTTGTGGGGGGCAAGCTGCCATCAGATCCGCCCGGTCCACATGTCCACAGCCCAGCGCCCGTCAGGTGCTGACTGCTGGTGGCAGGGACAGGTCCCGAGAGCATCCCTGAAACATGTCAGGTGCCGCGGGGCCCATGTGACTGCAAGCCTGGAGCACCGCGTGCCTCTAACGGAGCCAGTGGCTGCACATGGGTCCTGCTCCCGGACACACCTTGCTCCGAGCCTCCAGCGGGGGCAGGACATAGCACCGGTCCAGCCAGGGACAACCAGCGCGTCCAGCGGGCAGTGGCTTGGTGAGTGGGCAGGCGGGTCCAGAGCTTCCAGGACCCTGGCAGAGTACAGGGAGGAAACTGAGGCAGAACTCTCCCCATGGGGCCAACGTGCCGGGGAGCAGGGCTCCGAGAGGCAGCCCGTCTCTGCCCTGCCCGTGCAGGCGGGTGCAGGGTGCCCCGCTCCCCAGCTGCGGCTGGTGGGGACTGTGCAACAGGGAGCTGAGGGCCGGGGCCCTGGACCACAGGAGGGCTATGGGCAGACCGGGGAGCCACACCCCCCCAAACCCTTCTCCCAGGGGACCAGACTCCCTTGGAGCCCCCTGCTCTGGTAGCGCTTGTTGGGAGAGCTGGCCATGTCCCTGCCTGTGTGGCCAGATTCCCCATCCAGCCACGGCTGAGTCTCTGTCGCCTGCGCGTTTGCTGCAGTGAGAGGTATCACGTGCACCTAGGACACCCTCTGCGTGACACTCAGTCTGAGCTGACCAGCGAGTCACACAGAACTTCCAACCTGTGTCCGGGCCCCGCCGGCCCAGGTCCCAGCCCCCACGAGGGCTCTGTGTGCTCACCCAGCCGCGATGGCTGCCACCAATGTCTGACTGTCACTCTGACGGCTGCCACGTGGCGTCTCGAGTGATGACAGGACTTCTCTGGTTAGTGATGTGAGTACCTGCTTGCACCCCAATCGGCCAGGGGGCCCCTCCCACGCCTGAGCTGCCTCTGTACCCAACTCACTCCCGAAGGTGGTCTCACCTTTCTCCTGGCTCTTTGGGACATCGGAGCGCCTCCAGCACCGACCCTCCCTGAAAACACGCTCCACAGGGGGCTGCAGCTCTGCTCTCCGGGGTGGGGCCCTTCACCTGCAGAGAAAGTGCCCACGGACGGGACAGAGGCCGCGGTCTCTCCCTCTTGTGACTAACCCGCGTTGCCCCAAGCACGAGTTCACATTCTCTGCGTCTTCGTAACAGCCCCTGCTGCCCCGTGTGTCCCCACCGGCCCGTGTCTGGGCGGTGACACCCCTCGGCGCCCCAGGCTGCGCTCATCTTTTTCAAAGGGTTCCGAGCTGTTCACGGAGTTAATTTTTCTAGTTGTACTTCAGAATCTGCTTTTCAAGCTCCAAAAATTCCTACGGAGAGTTTGGTCCAACAATGTGTTGAGTCCGCGAAGTGATTTAGGACAAGCCGGCAGCATTGCCGTGTTTGGTTACCCTGTTGCCAAGCTCCGTGGTGGTAGCACGGTTGCCATGGTGATTGTGCGGGACAAGCAGCAGCTCCACTGTCTCGCTGACGCGCGTGGCCTGTGGCTCTGCATGGCCCGGGTGGGTGGCCGGGGCCGGGCTGCAGGGTGACTCACTGCAGCTCCCTGAGCCTCCCGGGGGTCTTGGGACGGTGGGGCAGCCTGGCAGGTCCCACTCACTCGGACAGGAGAGGAGGAAGGAGACGCAGGAAACTGCCTGGTCCGGTGGCCTTGGCTCAGCACACGCACCTGCTCAAGGCCCAGGCCATGCCTGTCGGCGGGGGAGGTGCTGGCTGTGCCATTCCCGCCGAGGGCAGGGTGCCCCCCGTCTGATTCCGCTGCAGGGAGTCCAGACTGGAAACTGCCCTTCAGCCTCCCAGGAAGGTGAATCTCCATCCTCCCTCCAGTTTTGTTTTCTGGGAGGCCGTGGCTCACTCCCCAGGTTGCCTCCTGTTGCCAGGAGTGGCAGCCAGGTGGCGGGCACCTCCCTGCAATGGCTCAGCCGTGCCCCTGCTCCCAGCCGCTCCTGGAAGCCCCTTCCCCACACGGAAGAATGCCGCCGGGCCTGTGTAAAATGGAGGAACCAGACCCGATGACTCCCAAAGGCGCTGCTCCCACCTCTGACCTACAAACCCGTACCGGACGCGGCACCTGAAGACGAGTTCCAGGGTGGAAAGAGCGCCTGGTGTGAGCAGAGGAGGAGCACGCCAGTGTGAGGCTCTAAATGTAGGGAGGCGTGTGCATGCGTGTGCCTGTGTGTGTATGTGTGTGCATGCGTTTGGGGAAGAGGGAGGCAGGGACATTCACCGCACTGGAGTTTTGAAAGAAGTCACAGGGCAGAAAGAGCAGGGGGCCTGGGAGGTCCTGAGGGGCCAGAAATGTCTGCAGCAGGAACCTACCGCCTACGGTAGGGGCGGGACACGGGTGCTGCCCCTCCGCACACCTCTGCTGCCCACTAACCTGGGCTACACCACAGTCCCTTCCGTCGCGTTCAGTCCGAGGGCCGGGCGTGTGGCTCGGGTGAGAACGGGACTCAGGCGCAGGCCAGCCTGACTTCCAGCAGCCCCTGCTGGGTCTCCAAGGACGGAGCCCTCAGGGGACCACTCCTGTGGCCAATGCTGCTGGCCAGGGTCGAGCCCAAGTCCCATTTACTATAGATACAGTGACACGTGCTTGCGTCTCCCCTTCGGAACACAACCCTGTGAGCTCCTTTCCTGGACTTGTACCTGCAGCCGCTCCAGATGGTTTTTGCTGAAATTATCCCTGTAATTGCTGTTATAAGGCTACCAACTATAGTCTATAGAACTCGCTGGGAAGCTCCCCACTGGGCATTCTGAATTCAGAAGGAAATGATCTGAAATGGAAGCGTGGTCACCGAGGAAGGCAAATAAAACCCGACAGGAAGCATAAGTCTGTGGGTAATAATGACGAAAACTGGTAGGCTATCACATATGCAAAATTAAAATGCATGAGCAGCCCACAATGTCCCCAAAGAGGAAAGTACCTTACATTAGACTAATCCTTCTGTTGCAATGATGATAAATCTTGGAGAAATTATAAAAACAACTTTAAAAAAATGTAAATAAAGTCAATACACACACACACACAACAGTTGCATTTCCACACACAAAAGTGGGTGATCTGAAAACAAACAACTGCTTTTACAATAATAGCAAAAGAACAAAATACCTAGGCATTAACGCAGGCGAGGAGAAAAAAGGCTGGTACAGTGGAAACTGTAAAACATTGGTGAAAGACATTAAAGAAAACATAAATCAATGGAGACACACCCATGTTCATCGATTGGAAGACTTAAGACATCAACACGACCCAAAGTGATATTGAGACTCAGTGTGAATCCCCATCAAAACCTCAGTGATTTTTTTTTTTTTTTTTTTGCAGAAATAGAAAAATGCACCCATCTATGAGTCATACGGAATCTCAAGAAACTGCAAATAGCCAAAGCAATCTTTAAAAAGACCCCAAAAGCCTGGAGGCCTTGCCTATCATTATTTCAAAAGTTACTAAAAAGCTACAGTCATCCCAACAGTGTGACGGTGGCTGAAGGATAGACATACAGACCAAAGGAGAAGAGGGACAATGATTACAAATCCCCGAGAAGACACGAAACACCCACTGGAAGGCACTGAAGAGGGGCTAACTGCAGGCGGAATCTGGACAACAAACAACCCCTGACACAGGGGCTTATCCGGGCAAACTCTCCCTCCCTCTGGCTTCTCTCTGGGGGGACCCCCAGCCCACAGCACAAGCATGTGAGTCTAGAAGAAGCCGATGGTCTCACTGGGCTGGGGAGTTAGGGGTTGACCTTTAGGGAACTAAAGAAGATCCCAAATCCCATTCGACGTCCATTGAATCCCTGGACAGCGCTCAGACTGCCCGGACAAGTCTCCAAGGATCTTCAGCCACAGGGCAGGCAGCGGGCACAGGGGAGAATCCTGAGCCCAGAGCTGGACATGCAGAGGGGAGAGTTCAGTGTCACCAGGTTAAACCTTGAGAGACACCTTGGGCACCTGAGGGGCACTCCAGAAGGGTTAGGATTGGGGACCACCTCTGCAGGGGAAGATTTATGCCTATGATGACGGGGGTTTGACTGGACCTCCCAGTGTAACCTGCAGGAATCAGGGCTGAGATGATGACATTCCAGTCATTGAATGACCATGCAGAACATGTCTGGCACTCTTAGACAAGAGGACAGAACAGAGAGAGAGTACAGCGCGACACCCACGATGTCTGTTATGAAAACAAAGCTCCCCGGCGGGGACAGGTCCGCACAGCTTGGTGATTACGGCCACCAGGACTGGGGCACAAACTTTTAAGTCGCAAAGAGACTAGATGTTAGTTGTTGTCACCACAGCAAAGACACGATCACGATGGGACATGATGGAGGTGTCAGCTAACACTAGTCTGGTAGTAACACTGCAATATAAATGTATCAAATCAACACACCGTGCAGCTCACAATGGCATCTGTTGATCCTGTTTCAGTTTTTTAAAAAATACCCGAGGAAGAATCTAAGATGGAGACGTAGGTAGACATGCTGTGTCTCCTCCCTCGGCAACTAAGAAGGACTGCATCTACATCAAAACTAGACAGAACATAAATTCCAAAAAGTCAAGCTGCACGGAAGTCCAACAAACAAAAGATAAAGAAGATACCCATTCCGATAGGTAGGAGGGGCGGAGCCAGGACAGAGACACGATGTGGCTGCTGTGGTAGGACAGCGACTGTGACCAGCCGGTGTAAAGCAAAGTCACACATTAAAAACAAAACAAAGTAAGGATACCTGTTGAGTGCTTCGAGCACCAGGCCAGACTGCATGGCTCACAGTTTTAGCACTAAGGGGAGAATAGGGCCCCACTGCTTCTGACGGTGGAAACCAGTGGGGGTTGGGGCAGAGGAAGAAACTGCCAGCCTCATAGCAGAGTCCATTTGCTTAGGGGCCTCCATGGCCTTGGAACGTCCCCAGACCCACCCACTCTGGGAACCACGGCCAGGGCAACAGCTAGAGAGGAGCCAGTCCTATACGGGAAGTGGGAGAAGTGCCTGGAAAAGGGGGGAGTGCCGAGCAGTCAACACTAGTCCCTTTCAGACCCTCCGCCACACACAGGCCACAACGTGTTGAAATGGCCCCTACGCACTGATGAATACCTAAGGCTCCACCCCTTACAATGTAGCAGGTGTGACAGCTCTACCTAAGACACAGAGGCAAACACAGGAGCCTGTCCAGTGGAGGAGACAGGGAAGTGTGGCCCAAAGGAGGGAGCAGATCAAGGTTCCAGTGGGAGAACTGAGCAATGAGGAGATGCCAGCCTAACAGATGCAGAGTTCAAAACACTGGTGATAAAAATGCTCACAGACTTTGACAGATATGCTTTAGAATGCCAAGTGCAGAAGGGGAGAAGTGAAGGCTGTACTAAATGAAATGAAGAAAAATACAGATGAAACCAATGGTAAAGGGAAGGAAAACAGGATTTGAATCAATGATTTGGAACATAAGGAAAAAATAAACAGCCAACTAGTACAGGAAGAGGAAACAAGAATTGAAAAAATGAGGAGAGGTTGTCCTATAGGACAACTTTAAATGTGTCAACATCTGAATCATAGGGGTGCCAGAAGAAGAGGAAAAGCAAGAAATTGAAACCTTGTGTGAAAAAATAATGAAGGAAAACTTCACAAATTTGGTGAAGGAAACAGACATACAGGTCCAGGAAGTACAGAGAGTCCCAAACAAGCTCGACCCAAAGAGGACCACACCAAGACACATCATCATTAAAATGCCAAAGGTTAAAGATAAAGAGAGAATCTTAAAAGCAGCAGGAGAAGAGCAGAGAGTTACCTACCAAGGGACTCCTGTAAGACTCTCAGCTGATTTCTCAAAAGAAACTTTGCAGGCAGGAAGGGACAGGCAAGAAGTATTCAAAGTGATGAAAAAGCAAGGACCTATGACCAAGATTATTCTACCCAGCAAAGTTATCCTTCAAAATTGAAGGGCAGATAAAGTGCTTCCCAGACAAGGTAAAGTGAAAGGAGTTCATCATCACCAAGCCCTATGATAGGAAATGTTAAAGGGACTTAAGAAAAAGAAGATCAGAACTGTGAACATTAAAATGACAGTAGAAGCCCTGGCTGGTGGCACATTGGATAAGGCCCTGTCCTGTGAACCTAAAGGTCACTGGTTTGATTCCCCAGCCAGAGCACATAACCAGGTTGCAAGCCAGGTCTCCAGCCAGATCCGTAGCTGGAGGCAGGTGAAAGGCAACCATACATTGATGTTTCTCTCTCTCTTTGCCTCTCTCCCTTCCTCTCTCTCTGGAAATAATAATAAATAAAATATATTTTTTAAAATGACAGTAGAGCCCTGGCTGGTGGCTCAGTGGATAAGGCGCCAACCTTTGAACCCAAAGGTCGCTGGTTCGATTCCCAGCCAGGGTACATAGCCAGGTTGTAAGCCAGGTCTCCAGCCAGGTCCATAGCTGGAGGCAGGTGAAAGGCAACCATACATTGATACGACATCTCTCTCCCTTTCTGCCTCTCTCCCTTCCCCTCTGAAAACAATAATAAATAAATAAATCTTTTTTAAAAAGCCTCTTCTAAATATAAAGACACCAATGGGACATAAGTAAAATTATGAAAATGGTATACCATGCTACACCGATTAAACAAAATGATGCAAGAGCTATAATAATATCAAAGTAGATTTCAGAGCAAACCATATAACCCGGGATTTTAAAAAAATGTTTATTCCAAAGGTAGAGGTCAGGTGCTCCAGGGGATGGGACTGTCCTAAATGTGTGCGTGCACTGGATGCAAGAGATGGGACGCTCAGGTCAAGAGGCGACGGAAGGTCAGGGAGAGGAGACAATCCCCCGCAGGGAAGGTTTGAACGCCTGCCTCTGTGTGATGGGCGGGATGAGCGCTGCTCATCCACCGCTCCCCTCATCTCGACCTGGCTGACATGATGAAGCCCATTCTTTCCCAGCGCACACGGAACATTTATGAAGACAGATCGTATTCCAGGCCCTGCAAACAGGCCGTCAAGACATTCGAAAGGTTGTATAAAGTACATTCCGTGACCACAATGAACTTAAGTCAGAAATCAATAGTGTCAATGATGAGCCCTCTTATTGTCTTGAAGAGAGATGATGACAAAAAAGAGAGAAATCAATAGTAAAAAGATTTCTATAAAGTCCCCAAATGACCGGAAACTAAATAACACTCTTGCAAATAGCCAGGCATCAAGGAAGGAGCCCAGAGGGAGAGTAGAAAGTATGTTGAACGGAACAAAAATTAAAACAGAGCATATTGGAATATATAAAATGTCACTAAAACAGGAGGCACTAAATGTCACTGAAACTTGTAGCGCTGAAGACCGAAATGCAGAGAGGAGGAAGAATTGGAATGTAAGCTCTGGCTTTCACCTGATGGGGGCAGTAAAACTGGCAAATTAAACTGAAATGAAGCAGACGTGAGGAGGGGCCGTGGTAAGGGAGGGAGCCAATGGCTCAGAGAATGAAGAAGACCAGCGCGGCCAAACGGTGGTTTTCCTCAGAAGATCGTTAAAATTAGGAAAGCCTGTGCCCACACCGATCGGGATGAAAGAGAGAAGATAGAGGTTATAAATACCGATAATGGGCCGCAAGACACCACTACAGATCATGGGACCGCAGAAAGGATAATGAAGAAAGATCACGAGCTTTATTCCAATCAACTTGACAACTTAGATAAAATTCACAAACGATTCAAATACATAAATGACCAAAATTCCCCGAAGAGGAAATAACTGGGGTGTAACACTTTCTCTAGTTATTCATCTCCCAGACAGGGTGGGGAGAGACGGTCTCAGTGAGCAACGTGGGGTCAACGGGACGTTCCCTGGGGAGGAAGAAAAGGGGACCCTCTCAAACATGCAGTCTCTTCTGAGCTGTTGACACTATTACCGAGGTCCCGTTTTCCCTCACGTCACACCACCAGTTCCAGAAAGATTGAGCCATTACGTTTTATAGCGTTAAGCATCGGCCACGCTCAGGTGACTCGTATCCCGAAGACGTTTAAAGGAGAACTTGTATAAATCAATCAGAAAACCACCAACCACCCAATTTCAAAGGAGCCGCTAGACTGGAGTTCGCCAGGATACCATGGATTAAAGAAGAACTGAGTGCGCCCCGTCCCGTTCGTCACCAAAATGTATTCCTTGAAATCACCAAACTGCACCCTGCACAGGGCGGCTGACACCCAACTGAAAACACTCAGTGTCAACAAAGACGCGAAGCCGCTGAAGAGGTGGGTCCATGGGCCACCACTTCGAAGACCCATCTGTCAGCCTGTCCCCAGCTGAGCCTCATCTGTGACCTGCCTATTCCACTCTCAGGTGCCACCCCCGGCAAGCTTGTCTACAGGATCCGAGTGACGCGTGCGGAGAGCCACAGCGGCTCCACTGTCAGGACCAGATGGCGAGGGGCCATGTTTTCCCACCAGCAGGCGGGTGAGCGCATCTCTGGGTGCTCCAGGCTGAGCCCCGCAGCATCTGGCGTGGGGATAAACCCACAGGGAGTAAAACCTGAAGCGGGTCGGTCGGGCAGGGAGACCTGGTTCTCGCTGTCTCGACCACCCTGGGACACGGCTCCTCCCCTGGGCCACGCTGAGCAAACGGCATTCCCAGTGCCTAGCTTCCAGGTGGCTTTGGGAATGGTACACGGTGACCCGTAGCAACTGTCCCGCCACGGGGCCGGCGTGTCACGGGCTCCGCCTAACTGGAACTAAGCTCTCTCTTGCTTCCTTCCCTCCTCATTCTTCTTTCCAGCACAGATAAAACACAATAAATTATATGACCTTCATGATTTTACGGGTGATGAAATAGCAATTAAATACGTATTGTGATAAAGTCAAACACTAAACCGCAACCCGTAGGCTGCGCACGCTGGGCGCAGGGTGAGTCTTGGCTCGGAGCGGAGCCCTTTCAGCCCCGGCGGTGGGGCTCGGGGTCCTGGGAGGTGGGGGCGGGGGGAGTAGCAAATACCTTTCACGTATGTGAAATGTGTACATGAAATCTATGTGAACATCTTTCATGTATGTGTACATGTGCGCAGACGAACATCCTTTTTATTCTGCATTCACAGGACACCCCTTGAATCCAGCACCCCGTCTGATCCCACTTTTCTCCCTCCCTCAGCGCGGCCCCTGTCAGGTCATTTCTACCTTTGGACCCAAACAGCTTTGGCCCTGGGGGTCCTTTCTCACCCACACCTGACCAGGCAGCTCCGCCCACCTCCGCAAAGCCCTTCCCGGTGCCTTCTGGACCCGGGCGTGGCGTCACCCCCTCCCCAGCACCGGTCACTCTTTCTCGGGGTGTTTACCTGCTTTTCCTACATCCGGAGATGAGTTTCCCGGGATTCTCTGTCAGAGCAGTTTCTGGCTCTAAACCTCTTCCCACATAAAATCAGGCCCCAGCCTGAATAGTTTCCCTAAACTCCAGAGTCATGTGCCCAGGTGCCAAACCAAAATGCGCACGGAGGTGCCCAGGAGACCCACCCACGTGAAGGACCCAACCCAGCCTTGCTGCCAGGCGGCTCCCGTGAGCTCTGCGGAGGGGGACGCGGCGGAGCCCCTCCGGCCACAGCCGCCACCTGCCAGCTTCCCGCAGCGAGGAGAGGGGACTGACGCACACCCGCTCACGCCCCACCCCCACAACTGTGAGCAAACAGCCAGTAATTCCCCTAAACGTCCCATCCGGGCCTCTGGACGGCTCGTTAGATTGTACAAGGTCCAGGCAATTACCCGGAAAAACACATGGCTTTCCCGCAACACCTCACTTTCCTGCCCCGGCTGGCAGCCTGCGCTCCCGTCTGTGGGGGTCGGGGGGTCCGTGGAGGTCGGGGGTCGTGCGTAACGCCCGGCCAGCAGAATAACGCCAGGGGACACGCGGGTGAGCCTGAGTGTCGGCCCTGGAAGGGCAGGTGGAGCTGGGCAGGGTGACTGCAGTCGGGCCCAGCAACGGGGCAGAGCCTGGGGTGGGAGAAGGGGGCGCAAAATGCCGGGGGGAGGCGGGGAGCCGGCGGGAGGGGTCACACAGCACCAGCGGCTGCCCTGCGCCATCGGGCCGGGCCCCAGACGCGGGGACTGGGCAGTGGGTTCCTCGCGCCCTGGACTCAGACAGAAGATAAGGCACTGGAGGGGTGGGAACCAGGTCACCACAGCGGGGGTGGCTCCCAGAGGCACCTGGCTGCCCGAGGTCAGGCACCAGGACACCGCAGAGCTCAGCGCTTTCGAGGAAGTGACTCGGGCCCCACCGTGGACCCCTGAGCCCCAGCTCCTGGGTTTGCAGAATGAGGCCGGGCAGCCCCTCCCCTGTGGTGCCAGGAAGACTATGTGCACCGGGTGCCTTGCCTCTGACTTGCCCGCGGCAGGGGCTCCATGGCAGAGTGACAGCAGCTGTCTGCCGCACGTCTGAGGACATGGTGACAAGGGCCAGACAGAAGAGGGGCCCACCCCATAGACAGGCGTCAGAGCAGGGCTGGGCAGCCAGCCATGTGGGCCAGGAGCCAGCGCCGGGGACCGGTGGCTGGTCCAGGGTGCTGCTGAGGTCAGCTGAGGGCCGAGGAGGCAGCCGCCACCGGCCAGCTGTGCCCAGCCAGGCTGGGCGAGGACTGGGCAGCCGGCAGCTCGGTCTGGCTTCCCCCCGCCACTCAGGTCCCCACACAGCCAGGGCTGCTGGAGGCCTCTCTCCACGAAGCTCTCATCTCGCCATCTGGCTGCTGCCTTCAGGGGGTCCCCTGGGGGCTGCAACTGGCAATTAGCAGTGGCTTTCCTTGGGCAGCCAGCCGTCTAGCCTTCCCCGGAAGTCCCCTCCCCTCTTCTTCATCAACCACCCATTCACTGGGTCAAGAAGAAGAAGAAGAAGAAAAGAAAGCAGCCAACAGCAAGACAAAGAAAGACAAGGGGCAGCTCTGCTCTGGAAACGCAGCTGAGAGGCGGCTGGTCCCCCCACCCCCCCTCTCGGCGCCTCCACGGAACTGGGCCTCGAGGGAGGAGGGAGTGGGGGGCGTGTGGAGCAGCTCTGTCAGCCCTTGATTCTTGGGGCGCCGCGGAGTCTGGGCCGGGCCTCCCCGGGTCTGGCGCTCACTCCCTTGCAAGGCAGCCGCTCGCTGTGACCTGCGCTTCTCCGCCTGCCCGACGGGCCCGTGCTGAGCGGCCTGATAGGGTGGTCGGGCCAAGCACCTTTGCTCCATCTGCCCACCAGTCTTCTCTTGCAAAATGCATCTGCTTTGGAAACAAAAACCCCAACTGCCTATTACATCCCCTCTTGCATCAACCGGGGGGCCGGTGGTTCCCAGCGGCAGTGGGGCCAGGGTGTGCCAGCAATCAAACCGGCGGCTGTTCTTCTTCGTGGCTATGCCAATGAAACAACAAACCCACCAGCGGTGCGCCCTGAAACACGCAGCACCCTGTGGATGAGGTACAGCCTGGTGGGCAGCTGACCATCCGGGCTGCCACTCGCAGCTGCCCCGACGGGCTGGGAAGGCGCTGCCAGCTGAAGTCAGGAGGTGAGGGGTGCCGTGGCCGCACCACGGAGCCACAGGCCCACATTGGCGCTCCAGCCCACCTGGCCACCCAGCCCAGAGCTCAGTGTGCGGCTGGGCGCGAGGGAGGGCGCTCTGCCTCCTCACCGTCCCCACCCGGTGGCCAGCGATCCGGCTCCTTAGTGCCCGTGCACCTGGGGAGGGACGGGCACCACGCCAGAGGGTGGGCAGGGGCAGGGCCAAGGGCGAGGAGACCAGCTCCCTCCACGCTGCTGTCAGCCCTGATTTGTCCCTGTCATCTGCTGCTGTCGGGTTGGGAGCAGCCCTGCCCCATGTTTATTCATCACCAGGCTGCAGGCTTTCTCGGTCTGCAGATCCCACCATGGCGGTGGCCGAGCACAGGGTGAACTGACTGTCACGGCACTTTCAGGATCATGTGCCCCCCGGACAATAGGACCTGGAGCAGGACGTTCAGTCCAGTTGGCAAAGAGGGGGCCCCACGCAGGGAGGCCAAGGATGGGGGTGAAGGCCAAGGCTGAGTCGTCCTGTGGAGCTCTCAGCTTGTAACATGTAACAGCAGGTGACCGTGGTGGGCAAGCCACGTGGCCTTTGTCCACATCCCAGTGTAGGGGGCTGATGTCCTTCCCACCCCCAGGGCTATGACAAGACCTCCCGGGGCATCTGTGAAGGCATCGGTGGCAAGTAGAATAGGGACCAGGGGCCTTGAGGTCCCATGAGTCATGCAAGGTCACAGCTCAAGGTAGAGCCAAACGCCCCCTGGGCATGCAGCTACTGAGAGGGTCGGGCCTTGTCTGGGTGGGCAGAGGGGTCCCCCACCCTGAGGGCACGGTTCGGGAGGTCCCTGTAGCTGCCCAGGAAAATGCAGGCGTGATCAGCAGGTGGAGACTCAGGGAGGGGGGTGGAGGGAGGAGGGAAAGAGGAGGTCTGAGGACGAAGGGCAGGATTCCAGAGGCCCCAGAGGGGGTGGGCAAGGGGACCGGGTCCTGCAGAGAAGTCCCGGGAAATGTTTTTAATCCCACAACTGTAGACCCTTAGGAGTGGAAGAGAGAGTGGAGGCCCAGGATTTCTTTCTGCACAAGAATGCCTTCTGCAGCTTTGTGCTTTTGTAACTTCTGCCCGAGCCCCCGGGGATGGGGGTTCACTACCTTTGGGGCTGGGGGCTGCCCCTATGACTGGAGATGTCTCCTGTGCAGGGGAGCTCCCCACGCGCCGTGGACAGGCCTGCCTAGCTGGGTTCCCACGCACTGGCGCTGGGTTTACCGTGAGACACACCTCTTTCCTTGGGCAGGGCTGTGGCTTCTCAAAGTTTGAAGACAATGGCCATGTCCCCTGAGGCTTCCTTCCTGGTCTTGACTGTCCGCTGTCCATACTGATCATCCGCCGTCCACAGTGATCGTCCACAGCCCATATTGATAATCCATAGTCCATATTGATCAGCCACAGTCCATGTTGATCATCTGCAGTCCTTACTAACTGTCCATATCCCATATTGACTATTGTAGGGGGAAGAAAAACAATCTTCCTTCTACCCTTCTGGGCTCTTAGCTGAGACCTCCTCATAAAAAGACAGAGCAAGAGAAACAAACACAAGTTCATTCACACAGACAGCTCTTGTGTTCAGGGTGATATCCAGGAAAATGAGCTTTAGAAACCAAGATTGAGTACCATGCTAACGGGGCGGGGGCATGGGTGTCTCAGGTGGGTTGTCCCCGTGGCCCCAGGGACATTGTGCCCATCGGTCCATGAGACCAAAACTGGTCCAGAAGCCAGGAGGAAGGGTGGAGGTCTGGGCTAGAAAATTCTTCAGGACCTGCCTGCTCTCCCTCTAAACTCCCATCATCTGTCTGCCTCTCACCCGCCCCCCGTGCCGCCCTCACCTCCCGTCTGTCCTGCCCGCAAGGAGCACCCTCCCCGTGTTTCCCCTGCCGAGACCTTGCCCGCAGGGAACCCGCCTGTCACTTCAGCCGACACCCTGCCCCTGTGACAGATGCCCTGTCTCAGGACTGCTCCTTCCCGCAGGACTCAGGGCCGTTTGCAGGAGCAAACAGCCGCGTGATGGGTATGGGGGTGGGTGCCACATGGCCGCGTGGCCCTCACCTGGATCTCCCGCTTCCGGGAGCCAGATGTGGCGTTAGCGGGCCTCACGGAGGAGACTTGCAGAAGCCCAAGCTGCCTTGTGAAATCTCCTGGCTCCTCCTTTGTGAATTTCAGACTAAAAATAAGATCACCAGGGACCGGTTGCTGCTATTGAAACGGGCGGGGTGCCTGATCGAAACAGGCTCGCAGCGATGTTGACAGGGACACAGCCCAGGACTTAGATCCCAGCAACGTTAAAAATAGAGCCTCCTTCTTTTATACCAGGGGCAAAGCAATAATTTAGATAATGAAACTCCGAAATGAGTTGGAGATGAACCGCTGTGGCTTTGGGGCTTTTTATGACATTTTTTTGTATCAAAAGAACGGAATCAGAAGAAAAACGCCTCGCCCACACTCAGGACACCCTGAGCAGGACGAGGGTGTCGGTGGGAAGGCTGTGTCGCTGGGAGTCCCCTGCTGGGGTGTCGGAGGTCACTGTGCCCCCCACACCTCAGGGAGCACGGCTCCTGGGCTCCCGGAGTCACCCACCTCCTTTCTCAAGCTGGATGGGAGGCCGTGGTTGGGTGGGCTGGGTCTGCAGGAGCAAAGGGGGCTCTGGGTGGGTAGATAGGACAGTTTCCCAGGTGAGCCCTTTGCTGCCCTCAGGGTGGCCTCTCCCCGCTGACCGTGTGGGGCTTAAATCCCACCTTGACACCAGACCCTGGAAACAGCATGAGGGGTCTTGAGTTAAGCTTCCTTGACTGTACGTTAGGGACCCCAATAATGCAGGGGAGGCATAAGGACTAAATTAGTTCACTCATAAATTAGCTAACCTGATGCAGATTCAGCCATCAATAAATCCATCCGTCTATCATTTATTCACCCACCCACTCATCCACCCTCTCAGCCAGCCAGCCACTTACCCACCCATTAATCTGTCCACCCGTCTATGCGTCCGTTCACCCCCCCATCCATCCACCCTCCATCCATCATCCACCCCTCAGTTTATCCACCCATTAGTCTATCCGTCCATCCATCCATCCATCAACCTACGTATCCATCATCCACCCATCTCCCCTCCCTCCTCCAGACACTTACTCTGCCTCCATTCCCTCCCCACGTTCATCCTTTCCTCCCCCTCCCCCAGCACAGACAGGTGCCTAGCCCACCTGCACCCCAGGCTGGACAGAGTGAGTTAGAACCAGGATTCCGACCCCGTCACAGTCCCCACAGTCCTGAGCCGAGGCCTGGAGAGGAGCAGCCCAGCAAGTCATGTGGCGCTGCCCCGAGCTGGGCCGTGTGTCCTCAGGCCGCGGGAGGCACGCGTTCTCATCACTGACCCCGAGGTCCCCTCTCGCTGGGCACAGAGGAGACCTGCCCTTCCTGCGCCCTGTGGCTGGGTGGAGCCCTGCGACCGTTGTGGCCAATGAGCGCTGTGCACGGGGCGCCCACCGCCTGGTGAAACGCCCCCCGCCGCTCAGTGAGCAAAGCGCCCCGCTGGCCCATGGAGCCCCGGGCGGGAGGTGTGCGCGGCCAGGCTCCACGTGTTGTCAGCGGCACAGTGACCCTCCAGTCCCCCTGGCTGGTCCTCTGAGCCACTTACCCTGCAGCCTCTCCCGGGAGGCCACGTCCAGTGCCGGACAGAGGGGCAGCCGGTCTGCAGCAACCGTGTGGGCAGCCGCTTCCTCCGGAGGCCCCGAGGCGGGGTCTGCGCCCGGCCTGCCCCAGCACTGGGGGCTGCTGGCACCCCTGTCACTGCAGCAGCCCCGAGGCTGCCTCTGTCTCCCTTGGGCGTCCGTGTTCCCCCCATAAGGACGCCAGTCTTGGATCAGAGGCCTATTCCAGCGTGGCCTCGTTTCACGAATCACATTGGCAAACATCCTACTTCCTGGTAAGGTCTCTTTTTGAAGCTCCAGGTGGGCAGGAATCGGGGGACACCTTTCCATCCTGAGCATAACTCGGGCCGACCAACATCCAAAGAAGATCCAGCGCTTGTCAGTGGTCTTGGGCCCCCGAGGGACGGGTGAAGACCTCCGTAGCAGGTGGGATGTTGGGGATGGTGGGTGGCATGGTGAGGGCGCAGTCTGGTGGCAGAGCTGACACAGCCATGGGATGTTTCAAAGTGGCATCTCAGGTGTGGCGAGAACAGTGGCCTGGCTGTCCCGGCGGCCGGCCTGGCCCTCTGAGCACCTGGGTGCGTGCTGAGCCCACCCCTTGCCCTCCAGCTCCCGGCTCAGGGCTGGCACCCCGCAGGGGCTCAGTCACTGCCGGGGGCTGTCCCCAACTTGCACACAGGCCGCCTGTCCCCTGCCACCCTCACTGTTTGCAGGAACCATCTGTGCGTGATCACGGGCCAGGCCGGCATGGCGGCCACCCAGCTGGAAAGACCCATGACCGATCCGCTCGGGAAGCCAGCCTGGCCCCTGGCTACGCCGCTGTTCCCAACAGCACCCAGGGGACCCAGCCGTTGCGCCTAATTCCCTGAGCACGCGTCACCCTGCTGAGCACGAAATTACGTGAAACTTACAGCCCCCCTGGTTCCCAGCCCGACTTTCTGGGCGGCAGCTTCAACTCAAGCACAGCTGTGTGTGGTCAGCACACTGGGCGCAGCCCCCCTGCCCCTGGGAATAGACCCCTCCACGAGCACGCTGTCCTGCTCCGCCCCTCCTGGCCTCTTCCTGTCCGCGTCTGCACAGCCCACTGCCCCCAAGCTGCCCAGGCTGCTCCTAAAGCCCAGGGCGCAGTTCTGGGGCCAGAGTTCAGGGGACGTGGACCAGCTCCAGGGACACTGACCAGGATCCAGGGGTCTGTGAAACACACCTGGCGGGTGGAATGGTCAGAGGAGGACAGGTGAGGAGGCCACCTCTCGGGGCCAACATCGCTGGGCCGGGACCCAGGGGTCAGCCGGGGTCACTCACTGTGGGACGTTTGCGGTTTGTGCAGGTGAACAAAGCCTGTCACTGTGGGGTGTGACCGCCGTGGACTCCACGCGGGCCTAAATCATCGGGGTTTTCAGGGGGAGGAGGCCCGAGGGCTCCAGACAGAGCAGCCAGGAGCCCAGGTACCGAGGTTAGAATGAGGCACTGAGGATGCAGGCTCTGCCGACCGCTGCGCGGTGGTGCCGATGGCGTGAGCCCCCGGGGACGCCGGCTCACCCTCACCCTCACCCACACCAGATGCCCACGTTCAGGGCACCAGCTCCTGGCGCTCACTGAGGGCGGAGCGGCATCCACTCACACCTGTGTGTGCGCTGGGCACCAATGCCTGAGGCCCAGCTGGGAGCCCCCAGCCAGCCCGCACGCCCTTGCGCAAACACGCACACGCTCAGAGAGCCTCACCACCTTCCACCCTGGGGTCTGCTGGGCCCCCAGGTGCCCTGCCCTCGGGGCCACCGTCCGCGGCAGCCGGGGTCTCCTGCCCCACGCTCAGCTCGCACGGCCGCCTCCCGCTCTCTGGGCCGTCAGCAGGGGCGTGCCTGCGATTACCAAGCCTAAATGGCAACCGGCCGAGGCCCCGCGCCCCCGGTCACGGCTGTGCCAGCTCTCTGGACAGCTGACAGCTGCCACATGCTGGGCAGCCATACGCTCACCCAGCCTCTCGTCACAGCAGCCAGCAGGGCAGGAGCCGGTGGCTGGGAAGCAAGACCTGAAGCCCTGCCCTGTCCTGCCCCATCCAGGTGCCCGGGCATCCTCCTGTCAGCCCGTCTGACCAGCCGGCCTCGGGGGGACGAGGCAAGTCCCCTCTCTCCGGGCCTCACAGCGTCAGGCTCCATGGTCCCCGCAACCTGTGCCCACACCCAGCCTGTGTGCTCCGAACCGGCAGACACGCCAGACCCCTCCGTGCAGACAAAGGTGAGGCTGCCTCTTGCTTCCAGGGCCTGGGGTACGCTCAGCTGGCCCTTGCTGACCACGGGGTGCCCTCCTGTTCTCCCAGTGACACTTGGGACTTCAGCATCATGGGGAGACTGAGACCAACTCCACCCTCCGCAAAGCCTCCCCGACTGTCCCCACCCCAGTGGGACACAGCTCCCACCCTCAGGGCAGCCACTGGGCTGGGTGAGAGCAGGGTGCAGAGCAAGGGGACCAGGGGCTGCAGTGGATTCTACAGCCGTTAAGTGGAGACCACCATGACCGTGACTCCTAGCTGCACAGACACACCTCTGCCCCCAGGACACGGCGCCTAGACGCACTGACTCAGGGGCTCATGGAAGCTCCTGGAGTTCTTGGTCATGACCTTGACCTTGGCCCCCGGGTCCCACACAGCTCATGTTCATGCATGTGTGTGCACATATGTGTGCACGTGTGTGCGTGTGCACTGGCTGGTACAGGCTTCTGCAGGAGGCTGAGGTGCGGAGCTGCAGAACTCGGGTGCACACAGCACGGAACAGAGGAACAGGGGACAAGAGCGGGCTCAGGGCGGAGTCCTGGGGGCAATAGGAAGGAGGCCCTTCACGGGAGACCCCTGAGCAGAGTCAGTGTGGGAGGCAGCCAGCCCCTACGGAGGCCTGGGTTGGGAGGACGGTCCCTCAGGGCTGGGGCGCCAGGCTGGAAGGAGAAATGGGCAGGGACCAGAGGGTGTCTGCTCATCTAAGACCAACCTACTGCCCCTTGCCCCCCACGTCAGGTGCCCACCCCCCGCCAGCCTGCCTGATGCGTGGGTACGAACAGAAACCTGAACCGCACCAGGACGCAAGGCACCCTTGAGGGTCCATCTTTGAGGTTCCCCAGCCCTATCCAGCTGGTCCAACCCCAGAACCCCAGCTGCGGACGCGACCGGGCCCCCCACACCCCACTCTTGCCGTTGCCCGGTCGTGGCGGAAGCAGAAAAGCTGTTGTCAGAACTCCAGGCTGTTTGTCACCACCCATTGGCACCACCCCCACAGCTTCCTGTAGCGGAAAATGACCTTGGAGCCTCCCCAAGGGCACTGTGGAGAGGGCTGCCTTGCTGGGGGTTGGGGGCAGGGCTAAGTGTCCCCACAGAGGACGCCAGGCGCAGGTGGCCCTCCACCCCCTGCGGCCGGCCGGGCTCCTGCCAGGAGCTGCCCGGTCCACCGTCCTTGTGCTCCGGGTCACTGCGAGGGAACAAGGCACCGCTGGGTGTGACGCCTGTCAGCTGCCAGAGGCCTGCGGCTCGACATGACAATTATTCCCTCCCTGCGCTGTCTGGAGAAACCTCGGGGCCACGGCCTGGCCAGGGGCAGAGCCGGAGCTGGCGAGAGTGACAGGGACGAGGCGCCGCGGCCGCAGGGCTGCGGGTTGGAGGCGGCAGGAGCAAGGTTGGGGCCCTCAGCCCCTTGCGCTCTGGGCACCCGGGCTGGCGCCCCCGGCTGTGTCTCCGGCAGGCACTGTCTGCTCTGCCCGGCCGGTGGCACGGTGCCCTCCAGCCGACAGCACTTGCTGCAGGCGGGCCCCACGCTGGACCCTAGGAGCAGGCAGGCAGCTCCCATGCCCGCTGCCTGCCTTTCGCTCCGGGACGTTCTGTGCCTCAGTTTCCCCAGGTCTGGGAGGCGAGCCCCGGAGAGCTGCCCGGAGGACCCGGTGAGGGTTACACAGAGCTGAAGGCGGCTCCTGGCTGGTGGTCGGAGTTTGGGAAATGGTGGCTCTTGTCGTTGACCATCTGACTATTGATGAGTGAGGAGCCCAGGAGAGGACATGTGCCTGGACCTGGCAGGGGACTGACAGGAAAGCAGGGTCTGGGCCGAGCTTCCGAAGAGGAAGGGCGTCTTCACGGCGCCCACCAGGAAGGACCCGAGCGCAGGGTCCAGCGCACAGGCTGGAGAAAGGCTGAGGGTGGCCCCGGGGCCCTGGGGGCAGGGCTGGGCAGCACGAGGGTGCTCTGACCTGCAGTTGCCTGAGAGCCGGGAGGAAGCTTCTGGGAGAGCCGGGACCCCGGGGCCACCCAGCGGCCTGAGAACCCGGTCCCCGCCCCACAGCAGCCGCCAGCCACGCACTGCGCAGGGATGCCCTCGCCTCCAGCGCCTCTGCTACTGGCCCTCATGCAGGGTTCGATCTGAGCGCCACCCACAGCACGAGGAAGGAATGAAGGCTCAGAAAGCAGTGGATAAGACACTGGATAAGTGGATAAGACACAGAAGCCCACGCGCCCCTGCTGGGCAAACGAGACGACCCCCTGCACCGAGAGATGTGAGGAGGGAGGAGGGACAGCTGCAGAAGGACGCAGCTGCCCAGAGCCAGTCTCAACACCACAGGGAGGGAGACACGGACTTGAGGTGGTGCCAGGCTGCAGGGCAGCAAGGACACCCTCCCTCAGGGTGGCAAGGACCCCCAGCATAGACGGTGGTGGCTGTGGGGGACCCTGGGGCCTGCCTGCAGCTCCCCACCCACAGCTGACCCTCCCCAGTGCCAGGCTCAGGCCGGGGCCTTCCCAGCACAGCTACCAGGTCAGAGGGATGCGGAGCTGGACGGGGGCCAGAGGGTGCAGGGTCCTAGCTGAGGGGAACCAGGTGGGCCGACTCACCCAGGGAGGGCGGGCAGGGAGGGCTTTGACCAGATCTCAAGGGCCGGGTCCTGCCTCACATGACCTCAGGGGGCTTTTGTCCAGCTGAACTGAGCAGGACAAACCCAAGGTGGGACCAGCGGTACATGGGCTGCAGGAGCCTGCAGGCGCCACGTGGCCCTGCCCCCAGGAGGGGCTTTGTGACAAGGGCACAGCTTTCGTCCTCAATGACTGAGTTAGGAGGGGGGCGGGGGTACTGGAATGTTCGGTTCCCTGACCTGGTGGGCAAGACAGCAGGCGGGGGCCAGTGTACAGAGGAGAAGAGGGCAGGAAGGCGAGGAGTGGGACCCGATCTGATTCCTGCAGGCGGGGAGGGTGGTCTCCTACGGAAACCCCAAGTCCCTCTCCGTCACGAACTGCGTTGACCAAAGGCAACCACGTACGGTTGTCCCTTCTCCCCAGATAAGCCTGGTGCTGCTGGACGTGGCCCGACTGTGTGTCCAGGGCCAGCGAGGAGGGCGGTGGGCCAACTGCAGCCGCTGTGGGTCCCGTTGGGGGGTTTCAGGCTGGAAGCCAAGCTAAGAACACACGTCTGGGAGGCCTGCAGGTTTGGGCGAATCTCTCTCTTTTCAAGACTCCCTAAATGGAAGGATCTCCCAAGACAAGGCCTTGCTCTCCCGCCAGCCGGGGGCCAGGTGGGTTTTCTGAGATGGTGTCAAGTGTCATCGGCTCCTGAGGATTGTCCTCAGCTCTTCAAAGCCCCTCACCGTGTCCAGCGTCTAGTCAGGGCCTTGATCCTGGAGCCAGTTTTCCCTAGTGATGCCCTGGTACCAGGAGGTAAGATCCTTACGGAACCTGAGTAGGTTACGTTGCCAAGAACATAAGAACATTCGATAACAGCTTTAGGGATTCTGGCGCGACCTGGCAGGGAGGAAAGATGAGTGTCTCGTTTCTGTTTACAGGAGTCTGACCCGCTCATGGTCAAGGTCACGATAAGGGAAGACGTTCCTTCAAATGCAGAAGGTGCAGCTTTGGGGAACCAGCCAGGTCCCCAAACGCAGCCGTAACGGTCCCTGCTGGGTCTCGGTCCAGTGTAACTAACGCTTGTATGCTTGCGACCCACCAGCTTCCCCACCGGCTTCCCCACCGGGCTCTGGAATCCGGACCCGGTCCAGGGGGCACCTCAGGGTCACCCGGGGAACAGCCTCCCTCTGAAGCTGGCATCTCAGCCCTGCCACCGCGGGGATGGTCCCTGTTGGCCGAAGGTGTGGCTGTTGGCCGTTGCTCTCCGAGAAGACCTGGAATAAAACACAAACTGTCTGGGTGGCATTAAAAGGAAAAGAAACAGACTGCGAAGGGCTCTGAGAGAATTGTTGGGAGTTCACTTGACCAGGCGTTTTCCTTATTCCCAAGGCATGCAACGGTTTACAATAACTCCTGCTTTATAATTGATAACTCTATGGGATATGTTATGACCCGCAAGGGTCACTGGCACATTTCTGTGAACTTCACACAATTTCCACAACAGCCAGGTGGAGAACAGGGTCCCGTGCAAACGTGACCCAGGGAAGGTCAAGGCTCCGTCCTTAACCTCCCGCCGGTCATGCACAACTCCACGTAGCAAATGAAACAGATTGTCTTCTAACACCTTCCTCTGTGTGGGCAAAGGGGCAGGTCCTTGGAGAGCTCCCAGGAGCCTTCAAGAAACTTCAAGGTCAGCTGGAGATCAACGTTTCCCTTGGGATTTGATTTGGGGGAGTTGTCAGAAGTGTCACCTGGTGGACTCGGATCACAGCCTGCTGCAGAGTGATACTTAGACCCCTCAAGTAACCCGGAACCCAGCAACGCCAGCATCAGCCCAGGAGGTGGTTCTGGTTGGGCCCGAGTCTGCCCTTCCGAGGGAGGGAGTGGAATCAAAGGGCAGAAAAGCCTCTCACGGCCCCTTAGGAGGAGCAGACAGCGACCCAGGAAAGCCTTGCTTTACAGAGAAAGAAACCAAACCTCGGTGTTGCCTCCACGCGCAGCTGAGCTCATTTCTAACCCCTTGTAAACCAATCCATCACTCTCCGCCCCAGGGGCGAGCCCTTTTTGGCAAACCTTCTACAACTTTCTGCACCCACCCAGACTCTGCCTCAGGGCCTTCCTCCGCCTGGAAAGGCCAGTCGTCCTCCATGGGGACAGGTGACGAAGCGCCCTTCCTCCCTCTCATACTCTTCCTCACCATCCCCCAACCCACGTCCCTCACCTGACGAAGTCCGGGATCCCGCCCTTATGGCACCTCCACCTGCACTTCCGTTCTTTGGTGGAAGGTGTCATTTTTATAGAGTTGAACATCCAGTAGGTGTGTAAATATTCCCTCATGCTGACCAGGAACCCAGGTGCTCATTCACGCTGACGCTTCACAAAATAATTTCATTTGTATGAGACCAGCAAAATTAAACTAATTCTATTTACCGAAGATTTACCCAAGTCACATAAATTTGAAAGGGAGCTAGGTTCGTATCTATATTTCTGGGATTTTTAGAAATATTTAACAGATATATAATATTTTAATTTATATGTAAATGCTTACATATCTAAGTCCGTTGAAATTAGAGCTCTTTTATGGGATTTTCTGAATTAATTTGGGGACACCATCCGGAGGCAGGAAAATGTCACATTTACATACTACACGCACACGGACCCAGATGGACGTGAATCGAGGCCTCACAGCTCTGGCTCCAAAGCACGTCTGGGAGACGTGGTGACACCGCCTCCCTGCTTTACTTCCACTTTATGTTTTTATCCAAGTTGTGTTCTTGGCAAATGGGATACTCGAAGGATTTTTGTTTCCTGTGGGGGCTCACGCTTTTCACCCAAAGATGGGGGTGCACTAGAGGCACATCTCCGGGGAGTGAGGCAGCTCTGAAGGCTGAGGGACAATCCCTGGGCAGAGAGACCAAAGGCAGGGGTCACCAGGTGTAGAGTGGGAAGATCTCCCTACGTGGAGAACCAGCCACACCCCCTTCCCCTCTGCCCTGAGAGCTCAGGGGGCCCTGGAGCAGATCCCTGACCTAGGGGCACCCGTCCGTGACAGATTAATGGCCTCTCGCCCACAGGAGTCTGAAGGGACCCGGACAGAGCAGACGCAGGCAGGAGTGACTGGCGCTGGGACAGGAAGGCCAGCGGGCTGGAACTGGCCAGAGTGGCGGTGCCAGGGAGGCCGGGAGCGGCCGCAGCATCTGAGGCAGCTGGTTTCTGGGATGAGCAGGAGATGCCACAAGCCCCCTGCCATGTCCAGGATCTGTCCTGGCCGTGTCCTGAGCTGGGCACTACGGGTCCCAGGGCTGCAGAGTGAGAGCCACGCAGCAGGCGGGCAGGGGCTGACCTGCGTGCAGGCTGGAGTCCGGACAGCAAGCCTCCACACGGAGCAGATCGGAGGTGCGTGTGCAGCCGCCAAGGGTGGGCACTGCTTTTAGAGTTGCCCTTCGAACATTAATTTGAAAGCTTTGTGGGCGTGAATGACAAAGCAAGACCCTCACCACCCTTCAGACACCGGATACCGAGAGGGGCAGTGACCCCAGCGTCCCACCCAATGCTGTCTGGTGGGAATTGTGAACCCAGTGAGGCAACAGCTACAATTTCTTACGGACCCCCGAGTACTCAGGTTGTAGAGAGAGCTGCCAGCCCTCACCAGGCATCAGTTTGGCCCAGTTCCTTAGGAGCACCTACTGTGTGCTAGACCCGGGGACAGCTTCAGGGGAGCCAGCCAATCCAGCACAGAACAGAGGTGGAGTTGAAGACAAGGTGGCAGTTGTGACACTCAGTGTGGGCCCAGGGGCTGGGGGCAGGGTCTGTGTCAGGGAGGGGCGGGGTGCTGGCTTCCTGAGGGCCAGACATGGCAGGAATGCAGGGACACAGTGGGACACAGGGGCGGGACAGCTGCAGATGGGGCCCCTGAATGTCACTCGAGGACCCTGGGCTGCTTGCTGGTGGCCACCAGCGGGGTGTCTACTCTCTTTGAACTCTCGATAAGGATCTGAACCCACCAGAAAGAAACTGGAAGCAGATGATGGGGCCTTGGGTGGACAAGGCTTCCTGCAGGCAAAGAATGAACCAGAAAGCCCAGGATCTGATAACACAAATTGCATTTCTATTCAGCAGGCTCAGACCCCAAATTACCAGCGAAGGCCGGGCAGGAAACGTCTGCAGCAATTACGGCCCTAACTCCTAATTATGTAAAGAGCTCCTACAAGCTGATAAGGAAAATATGAAGCCATGTGCTGAGAAATGAGCAACATGCGTGAAAAGATGCTCCACAAAATAGGAATGACAACTGCCACACACACCCGGAGATCCATCGCGCACCCTCGCGGGGAACTGACATGGAAACAACACCGGGAGGCCCTCCGCCCATCCCCGGCCCCACAGCCCTGCCCTCAGGCTTCCCCACAGTGGGGTGGGGGGCATCATAACTCACCCTTGGGATGGGCTGCATCACAGCCGCGCAGGAGCCGGTGCTGGCCTGGAGACACCAGAGCCGGCACTCCCCGAGCACCAAGGGATGCCCCTCCCCGCCCTCGGCTGGGCTCCCAGGGCCCCACACCTGGGTGCCCCCCCCACCCCCACCCCGTTCCTCTGGCCGTGTCTCCGACTCTGGCTGTTGGCCTCAGTCAGTGGCGGAGTCACAAGCCGGGAAAGGTCCTCCTCAGCCAGCCCCGGGTCTGGAAGCTCCACACTGAGCAGCTTTCTTCCTCCCAAGGTTCTCCGGAAGGTTCTGCCGGGCTCTGGCAGGGGCACCGGCCACTCAGGGGCCCTCCCGGTCTCTGGGACCATCAGACCCGCAGACCCTGGACGCCAGAAGGGCAGGCCCAGGAGCAGAGCGAGGGTGGGAGGCGAACTCTATGGTTTAATGGCCTCGCCCGCCAGGTGGCCTGGAAACACGGGCCAGAGGTGGCCCAGTCCAGAAAGAGACGCACAAGGTTCAGGGTGAGGACTGGGGGAAGCATTGTGCCCCCCACAAAACGGGCTGTTCTCCAGGAAGGGCCAAGCCTCCAGCTGCACAGTCTGCACCCTCATTCCCACGCAGAGGGTGCCCCGCGGGGCCTCCAGGCGCCGCACCTACCTGCCCAGGAAGCCAGCCCCCCATCAGCAGCCTGTCGGCCGGCCTGTGGCAGACCCTGCTCCAAGATTTGGGGAGGCCCCCCAGGAGACTCACTGGCATGTTTGGGAACACAGCGCGCAGACCATGGCCAGAGGCTGGCGGGACCGATGGAGACACCCTCTTTGTCGCCAGCAGCGCTGGACTCAGCGGGGCAGAGGGGCCCCGGGAGAAAGACGCAATTGCAGAGACATCTCGGAACACGGAGCAAGCTGCCACCAACAAGTCCCTTCAACCCCACCGCGTTCGGCTAAAACGTGTCCCGTCAACATGTCACTTCACCAAATCTGAAGGGTCCCTTCGTGTCCCAGGAAACAAGCTTCTCTGCTGGGGAATCCAGCCCAGCGGGCGGGCAGGCGGCTGGCACGGCTCAGCGGCCAGGCAGAGCATCTGACAGGCAAACGTTCACCGCAGACACCCTCTCCGGCCCACCCCTGAAGCCTGGGGCCTGCCCTGGCCAGGCAGCAGGGGCCAGTCCAAGACTGGGACTCTGGTCTGTTCCAAGCCCCTGGGGCAGCAACCCCTGGGAAGGATCCCATGGGAGCCAGCATTGCCCTGCTGGAGTGGGGAGGGGTCGGTCTCTGAGCCAGATGGATGGGCAGGGGGCTGTGAGGGGGTAGCCCAGGGAAGAGGGCTGGCGTCGGTGTCCAAGGCCTGACACCACCTGCTTGATGGCCGACAGACTTGCTTGTCCATCTGGGCAATGGGCACAGATTTCTGGCTCCAGAGCTGTGGTGAAGGGCCGGTGGCAAACAGGAGCAGGTCAGCAAGGGAGCCCCGGCCTGGAGGAGCCCATGGGGTCGGAGCTGCCAAGGCCCCTTTCCCTGGCCCCAGGGCCAGCGCGCATTTGTCCGGGGCCTCAGCGCACCGAGAGGGCGAGCAGGAGAATCGTGGCGGGGTTTTATGAGGGCCTTTCTTTTATTAACAAAAAATCACTTACTGGTGTCTAAACTGTATTTCTCCCCAGTCCTTCTATTTTATGGGCACTGGAGGAGGCTCAGCCCTGAGATGCAGGAGCTCCCATGGGCACCTGCCAGGAGCTGTCCTTGAGAGGCACCCTGGGTGGCGATGGGCCATCCCTTCAGGGCAGGGGCTTCTCACGCACTGGGTCATGGGGTGCCGGGAGCTCAGCCAAGGCAAGGATCAGGGACCCCCGGAGCTGGTGGGAGGTGTTGCATGGGTTATGTCTCCCCAAACTTCATGCATGTCCCAAGCTGGCCACAGGACTTAGAGACATGCACCCATGCACCCACAGCCACATGCAAGCCCGGAGCTGGGCCTCCCCAAGGGGACGGAGACCACGTAGCTGGGGGCCGACTGTGTGCCAGACCTAGATGAAGCGCTTGGAAATTTCCCTCCCGCATCGTTTCTCGTGAGATACACGCAATTATCACTTTTGTGCAGACCAGGAAGCCTCGAGGAGATATAATTGGGCCAAAACCAATTTGGTGGAGAAGCTGTAGCCAAATATAATTTGGCCAAAAAACAAGCTAATCACTATCATAATATGTTAGAAGCTGTCTGGTTACAAATGAGTGTTTGCTGATCGTGGAAGTGTCAGGCTTTGCTTGGTAAGATCAATTTTGCAGTTGCTAATGACCTGGCCAGCGCGCGCTCCCATCCCTCAGCCGGTGCTCCGTTCTCGCCACCACTGTCCTTGGGTGCCTAATTCTTCGTCACTCACTCAGTTCTGCTCTTCCCTGTGTGAGTGGGGGCAGTGAACAACCTTAATTGGCTTAAGGAAGCTAACTATTAAGCAATCATGCTATTTAATGGTCCCTTTTGTGACTTTATTTAATGTTTCTTATGGAAATGGTTGGTGCTTCTTCCATGAAACTCAGAACGTACGGGCACATAGGCTAGCGCTCAAGGTCTCTGTGTCTTCGTGTGTTCAGAGACCACCGCTGGAGTGAGTTCCCCCGACACTTTATGAAGGGGGAGAGAGATGCCGCTTATAAGAGAGGGTTGGAGCTATAACGCCATATATTTGTGAGTCTATCGTGGCTTATTTAGTATCTAAATGGCAGATGTTCTATTCTTCTGAATATTCCTTTGCGCCTGAGCATTTGGTTTGAACACGTTTCCTTAGACTGAATCAGGGACGCAGTGTTTGTGGGCCTGACTGTCCATGGGGAGGGGCCCTGTCAATTCCCCCCTTGATGAATGTGAATTACAAACTTGCAACAGCCGTCAGACTCCACGCTAACATGTCCCCTCAAGCTTAGGACAAGGCCAGGATACCCTCACATCTACATAATGTCATGAGTGGGGTACTTGCCAACTCAGTAAGAAAGAAAAAAAGAATTCAAAGGGAAGCTTAGAAAGGAGCAGATAAACTGTTCTTATTTTTTTAAAGATTTTATTTCATTATTTTTAGAAAGAGGGGAAGGGAGAGAGGCAGAGAGGGAGAAAGATATCAATGTATGGTTGTCTTTCACCTGCCTCCAGCCACAGAGCTGACTGGAGACCTGGCTTGCAATCCGGTTATGTACCCTGGCTGGGGAATCGAACCTGCAACCTTTGGGTCGGCAGGCCGGTGCCTTAACCACTGTGCCACCAGCCAGGGCTAAACTGTTCTCATTTATAGCAACCTGATTGTCTCCATAGGAAACACCGGCCCTTCCAGAGACCCTGAGGGGCGATGTCAGCCACGTAGCTAGATTCCGTTTTGTGCCAGCAATAACCAATTTAAATAATGTTAAACATCTAGGACTTCCGGCCAGGATGGAGGGGTAGGTAGACACGTACAACTAAGAAGAAATACAACTACCTCAACACAGGAGACAACCAGGAGTTCCAGAAAACCGAGCCGCACCAAAGACCAACAAACAACGCTGTAAAGAAGAAACGCTCACCCAGGCACGTGGGAGGGCGGAGCGGGTGCAGGCGGGGTGCGGTATGGAGGCAGCAACAGCTGTGGCTGGCGGCAACAGGTGCACGTTTCCAGAGCAGGGACACCGGGCAGCACTCCCGGCTCCCAGCCGGACTGCTCAGCTCACGGGTCCAGCGCCCGGGAAGCAGAGCCTCGCTGCGTCTGACTGTGAAAACCAGTGGGGGTTGGGGTGGAGGAAGAAACTGCAGGTCTCGCAGAAGAGTTTGTTTGCTTAGGGGCCCCCACAGTCCGGGAACGTCCATCCACCGCCCGCTCTGGGATCCCAGGCCGAGCAAGCAGCATTGTTCTCTCTCAGACTCTCCGCCACACACAGGCCACAGCAAGGTGAAACGTGTCACCCTGCACCGACGAACACCTACATCTCCACCCCTTACAATGTAACAGGTGCGACAGCTCTGCCTAAGACACAGAGGCTAACACAGGAGCCTGTCCAGTTGAGGCAGGGAAGTAAGGCCCCAAAAAAGAAGACATCAAGGTTCCGGTGGGACAGCTAAGTGACGAGGACGAGTTAGCCAACCTAACAGATCAGAGTTCAAAACGCTGGTGGTGAAGATGCTCACAGACGCTATAGATGTGCTTGAGTGCAGCCAAAGTAGAAAGGAAGACGTGAGGGCTGTGCTCAGCGAAACAGAAAAATCCACATGAACCCAATGGTGAAGGGAGGGAAATCAGGGTTCAAATCAATGATTTGGAACACAACAAAGAAATACACAGTGAACCAGTGCACAATGAAGAAGCAAGAATTGGGGGGGAAATGAGGAGAGGCTTAGGAACCTCTAGAACAACTTTAAATGTGCCAACATTTGAATCATAGGGATACCAGGAGAGAAAGAGCAAGAAATTGAAAACTTGAGTGAAAAGATAATGAAGGAAAACTTTCTTAATTTGGCAAAAGAAATAGACATACATCCAGGAAGCACAGAGTGCCCCAAATAAGCTAGACCCAAAGGGGACCACACCAAGACACATCATCATTAAAATGCCAGAGATTAAAGAGAAATCGAGAATCTTAAAAGCAGCAAGAGAAGAGTTACCTATAAAGGAGTTCCAGTAAGACTACCAGTGATTTCTCAAGAGAAACTTTGCAGTCAGGAAGGGACTTGGCAAGAAGTATTCAAAGTGATGAGACTCAAGTTCCTACAACCAAGACGACTCTTTCCAGCAAAGCTGTCACTTAGAATGGCAGGGCAGACAAAGTGCTTCCCAGACAAGGTAACGCTAAAGGAGTTCATCATCCCCAAGCCGTTATTGCATGACATGGTTAAGGGGCTGACGTAAGAAAAAGAAGATCAAAAGTATGAATATTAAAAAGGCAACAAATCCGTTTGTTGACTATCAACAACAGAACCTAAAACAGAAACAAGAACAAACCCAGCAAATAACCAGAATAAGACCAGCGTCATAGGTATGGAGACCATTGGGAGAATTATCAGCTGGGAGGAGGAAGGGGAGAAATGGGAATGTGTCGCAGGGATCAGGAAACATAATTGGTGGGTATAAGATAGACAGGGGGCAGTTAGGAATAATATAGGAAAGGGTGAAGCCAAAGAACTTAGATGCACGACCCATGGACATAAACTAAGGGGGTGGGAGTCCTGGAGGGAAGGGGGTGCTGGGTGGAGGGGGGCAAAGAAAAAGGTAATTGGTACAACTAAACAGCGTAATCAATAAAAGAAATGAGTTAAATAATCCCATTTAAAATGACATTAAAAAAGACATATATTTAAAGACAAGCATGAATAAAAGGATTAAAAATTGAGAGTGGCAGCAGACCACGCTGAGGTATCTGGGAATACCACTAAGAAAACACGTACCTGTCTTTGGTGGAAAGGATGCAAGATACGGCAGGTCATGGGAGGTCCGTGTGGACGGAGGGGGAGCTGTTTCCGTGGGAACAGCCCCGGCGCTCGAGTCACCCCCAGCCTCTCGGTGGCTTTGACCACAAGGTGCAGGCAGGGTCTGCTGGTGCACGTTTCCAAGAGACTGTCTAGAGCCACCAAAGAGTTGTAAGTGAAGTTAAATGCCCTGCTCTTGGGCGCAGGGGTGTTGGTTGGACGCATGTGTAGTTCAGTGCTGAGAATACTCCCACCAGGGGGATTTAAGAGAAGGTTATGACTCCAAACCAGCTTGCACATATTTCTGAAAGTCTCACCCTGGTTTTCACGAGCCGTGGACACAGGGGCTGGCACAGACCCTGCACCCTTGGGGGGCCAGGTTGCAAAGCAGTCCCCCCTGCCACCCTACAGACCCCTGCCTGCAGGTGAGAGCTGAGCTGACCGGCCCACACCCAGAAGGCACCGCGGGGCCACCTCCCCTGACGGCAGGAGGGGCCTCAAGCTGCTTTCTGGACGGTGGGGACCAGGCCTACGGGTCCACAGCACCTGACAACAGCACATCCACCATCGGGAAGGTGCGATGTCATTAGGACATAAATTTCCCCCAAACAGCCTTTAGAGTCATGACTGTCCAGATCCAATAGGGTGTTTCACGCAACTGACTAACGAACCACAAGGTTAAAGAGGAGAATGAAGACTCCGGAAGAGCCCCAACGCGGAAGGTCAACGTGCTGTGTCTGAAGGCGACCGTAGGGAGTGGAGCACAGCTGCGTCCCTGGTCCTGAGATGGAAAGTGGGGCGGCCGGTTGAGGGGGGTCCCAACCGCAGGTCTGTTTGCAGGGGGCAGGGCAGGCTGATAAATAAATGTCAGGGGGGTGGATTCCGGTGGGGCATTGCAGCCATGCCTTCCGTGCCCTGAAACAAAGAGTTCCCCGGGAGGAAACAGAATCACATTTTTACTGCGCGCACCACCCACGGGAAGAAACCCAGGTGCACTAAATCCCTGATGCGGAAAACAAAACTTCAAGGAGAAAATATTAGATTGCATCTTCATAGACTCGGGGTAGCAAAGGATTAATTAAACAAGACGGGGGGGAGGAAAAAAAAGCCCGTGACCTTCCGCGAGGAGTCCTTTGACGCGGTTAAAATTAGAACGTCTTTTACAGCCAAAACCCCACAAAGGAAAAATACAAGAAAAGATCCTGGCGGCGCCTGCGCAGGGCTGACGGCCGATGAGCGGGGAGATGCGGTGAGCTCCTGATCAATTAGGCAAAATCCGTCCGCCTCGCAGCCGAGGAGAGCGGGAGGGGCGGAGCGAACACCAGCTCAGGCCGATGAAGATGTTTGTCACCGGCAACCTTGTCCTCAAGCAGGGACGTGCCGTTAAGGCAGCGCAACACGCCACGTCACGGCCACGAACCGCGCGGTCCGCTAGTGGCGAGAACAGAAACGCACCCGCTGGTGCTGAGATCCGCGTGTGCGGGGCTCGGCCCCCGGAGCTAGTCACCCGGAAGCACGCGGTGACACGCAGGGCACGTTATGAGCCAAAAGTAAAATAAAATAAAAGGATGAGCTTGGAAGCAGGGGCTCCTGGGACCCAGGAGGGAAGGTCGACCCCCCAAGAAGAGACGAAATCTCCTGAGAGGCTCAGACAGACTCCGGGGCGTGTGGCAGACGGGACGTTGTCCCCACGGCTCGTCCCCTCCCTGGGCCTTGTGGGGCCCTGCACGGGGGACTGGCGTGTCCGCCCGCCCGCCCCACACGCGGATGTTGGGTTGGGCGGTGCGGATTGGCGGGTGGATGGAGCAGACAGGATGCGAGGGGAGGATTTAGAGGGTTTGCACAGCTCTGTTTGGCCTTGGGTCCTTCTGGGATTGGCCAGCGCAGAAGACACCCGGTGACGGCGGCTTCCAGAGTGGGGGGCCGCGGGGCAGACCCGAGTCCCACGTGCAGCGACCGGAAGACCGCCCAGCCCGCAGGCACGGACGCCCCTCCCACGGTGCGCAGGAAACGGGACAGGCGCTGTGAGCCACAGAGGTCTGCGCGCAGGTCACCCAGCGCGTGGCCCTGGCAGCTACAGATGGACGGATGGACAGACAGACGGACGGAGGAATGCTTGAGCTTGCGCTGGGAGCGGGGAGGGTCTGAGAAAGGAACTACAGCCTGGCACTGTGGCAGCAACAGTTGACTCCAACAGCAGCACCTGCCGAGGGTGGCGGAGGGCGGGAGAGGAGGCCTTGGTGCCCACGGGCGAGGGAGGTGCTGGGGGACAGCGGTCCCCGAGGCAGCCCAGCCACCGTGAAACCAGGACAGCGTCAGGGCCCTGAGGCCCTGCAGGTTTGGGGCAGCCCTATGCCGTCTTCCACAAGCAAGGGAAACTCACCTTATTTTTAGCCTCTCCGGATGGACGCCTTGTGGGCTCCCCAGCCCCGGGTCCCGTCTCAGGGTCTCCCCAGCTCCCAGAGCCCCTCCCCACTCGCTGCTTTGGGTCCCGGGCGGATCAGATTAGGGATGAAAGGCACAGGAATGCTCAGGCTGAGGGCAAAACACAGAAGTAAGCAGGTGCTCAGGGGAGCGATGGCAGCGCATCAGTGGTGTGAAGGGAGGAAGGTGTCCCAGCCCTGCCCCCGCCGCTCGGGGCCAGCCACTCTCTGCCTCAGTTTCCCCAGCTGTGCCCACTGCGGACCACTGGGTTCAGACGCTGAAAGACTGAGCCTGGGCCGCCGGGCAAGGACCTGACCTTTGCTCAGCGGGACGGGCGACTCTCACACGTGCGCGTTGCTAAGTGAGATCACTGAGACCCCAAAGGGAACCTAACATGATACCATGTGTATGACAGTCTGGACAGACAAAACTCAAGGAGTGACGTGGTCAGTAGGGACTGGGGAGAGGAGGTGGGCTGGGGACCTGGGAGCCCCCCATGGCGGGTGACAGACTGTTCCGATGGTGTGGTGGCTGCATCTGGGGAAGCCCCCAGAAACGTGTGCCACCACGTGGGCACTGTACTGTATCCAAGTCAAAAATAAGATAGTTAGCAAGGAGCCCGGGTCCCCGGGTGGGCTACCGCACGGCACAGGGGACTCTCACGATGTTCCAAGTGTGGCCACAGGGACAAGGCAGCTAGAGTGCGTCATTTGGAAACCGGATCCCGTGAGACTAAAACTAAAGCCCTGTGACCAGCTCCAGACACCCGTGGGCAAACCGTTTCCCGCGGTCACGGAGTCGGTCATGCTGAAACCACACGGGAACAAGAGGCGAGCGCGTGAACATGTAAACCGTCACCGCAGCGACGGCGCCCGGTGCCTAGCTGTTGGCAGTGAACGGTGCCTGCGGGCTGAGAGTGCGGACAGACACGCAGGGCGAGCGCCTGTTTATTTCTCACACACGCAGGAGCAGGGGCAGACGCACGTCCCCAGCAGCACCCACGGAGCTTCCGCCGCAGGGACAGACACCCCACATCTGTGCGCACCCCCGTGCCCAGGTCTTGGTTCTTAAACGCCCCTGAGCAGCCCCGCGGGTCTCCCTCCGCGGCAGCGGCAGAGGAGCCCGAGGGGCACCTGTGCAGCAACAGCCAGAAGGTGGGCCGCGGGGAGTGGACACCCGGTGACCAGCCTGAAGCCACTCCCAGCCGCCGGGCCGGATGACTTCAGTGAAAAAAAATTAGCCAGGTGCTGGGTTAAAACCCAAAGGACCAACTGACTTTCTGTGAGTCCCTGCGGCAAAGAATACACGGTGGAATAAACAAATAAGTGAGGAGAAGGAACAAATCCCCGGAGAAGCGTTCCAAATGGTACACACGGGAGGGGGGGCGGCGGGAGGAGGGTGGCCCGAGGCGATCCTGATGAGCAGCGCTAAAATTGGAAGACAATGGTGAAGCCGCGAGACATTTGCATAGTCGCATCTCGCCCGGCATATTTATTAATTACAGCGGTTATTTTAACTCAAGTCCACAAGGCATCTGCCAGGAGCTCCGTGGAATTCAATGCCCTGGAGGGTGGCAGGACTTCAGAGACGCCCGCCCGCCCGTCGGGAGACCCGACTCAGAGGGAAGACGGGGGAGGAAGGGCGGTGGGCACCAGGCCTGCATCCTGGGACCCTGAAGGGCATCCACACGTGTGCAAAGTTGGTGAACTCCAAACTGAGTTCCTGGGTTCAGTGAATATTGTTACTCCAGCATGAACGCTTTGGTTTCAACCACAAGACGGAAGACGTCAGCATCAGGGTGGAGGCCAGAGAGTGAGCCACCTCGGGCAGGCGGGACCCTGTCCCGGGGATACCTCTGTTGGAGCCCAGGGAGCCGGTGTCCCCATGTGCCTCCTCAGTGGGAGTCTGCAGGTGACAGTGGCTGAGCTGACAGTTTGCACGGAGACGTCAGGGCCTGTAGAGACTGAAATATGTTCCCTGTGGCCCTTGAGCAGGAAGCATGGCCCACAGTTGACATAAGGGCACCGGGGCCCCTGGGCCATGTTTGGGCCCGGACACCAGGCAGCCCCGTCCTGCGTGCTCCCAGCCGGACGCGCCCTCTTTCAGAGGCATCACGTAGCAGCGCGTCATGGGCTGAGCATGCCGATGGCATGACCTTGTCAGGGACTTTGACCCCAATGTCCACATCAGGGCTGTGGGGTGTCGGGGAACCCCAGGGAGGGCACACTGTCTCACGTGCACGGTCAGTATTCACACTGTGAATAAGGACTTAAGTCCTATCACCAGGGAGACAAGCTCTCTCCAGGCCAGCAGCCCCCGGGCCGGGCAGCTGCTGAGAAGCAGCTGACCTACCCTCTCCGCTGCCCCTTGCCCATGTGCCCCCCAACCCCCACCCCCGCGTGGTGTCCTGGAACCGCACCACCTACATGGCGCTCCTCCTCAGGTGAAGACAGGAGGGCACAGGCTGCCCAGCCCTGGACCTCTGTGCGGGCCGGGGCTGTGAGGCATGTGAAGCCAAAGGCAGGTCCCAGGCTTGCACGGCAGCAGCCAGGCCTTGGGTAAGTCGTGAGACCTTCCAGAAAAAGGCACATCCATGACTTCTATTGCCCCACCAAGAACAGACGCCACAAGATGATCAAGTGACTTGAAATCCGGAAAGGCAGGTGGCTCCAGAGAGCAGCTCCAGAAGCTCCCTGTGAGGCTGACCCGGGCCAGGCCGGCGGGCGGGGTGGCTCACAGGTGCGGGAAGTTGCTGCCAGGCACCTGGGACCCCTGGGAGCCGCATGGCGGGGGGGCCTTCTGGTGTAACTGTCCTCCCTAAACCCGGCCACGTGCTTCAGGGAAGGGCTGGGCTGCTTCAGGACCATCTGCCCCGTGATCTGGATGGGGGACAGCACCAGCCAGGGCTGGAAATCTGCTCGGATCATCTCTTCTACCTCCCGCAGGAAAAGAAGGAAAAGGCCTTCATGTGCTGGAGGAGGGACCCAGACATCGGTCCCCTAGAGCACAGATAG
The DNA here is from genome assembly GCA_004026585.1 of Noctilio leporinus. Classification (NCBI taxonomy): domain Eukaryota; kingdom Metazoa; phylum Chordata; class Mammalia; order Chiroptera; family Noctilionidae; genus Noctilio; species Noctilio leporinus. The sequence goes on from PVIW01002143.1 coordinate 218,558, forward strand.
CAGCCATCACCAGCTGAGAGGAAAGGGGAAATGCAAACATAAAGTCTCCAGCCTCGGGGGTGGTGCAGGCACGTGGGCTGTGGCCAGAACCTCAGCAGGACAGGCAGGTTCCCTAGCGAAGGCCCCTGCAGCTGCAGGCTGCTCGGTGCCCTGAGGCCAGAGCCCAGTGCCTGCCCTGGGCGACCCTGACCCTCCCACTAAAGGCCCAGCCCGCGCTGAGGCAGGTTCACGCCCGGCATACAGCACATTCACCTCTGTGGCTGTGTCCTAAACAACACACCCAGCCCCCAACAGCGGAGAGGCCTACAAAAGGCGGGGTGCCACAGGCTCCGCAGAGGCACCTGGATCCCCAGGGCCAGGCCCCGACACAACAGCCTGGGCCACCCTCAGGGGAATTAAACCAACTAGGAGAAGGTGCTAAACGTTCTCATGGAAAAGGTATACAGCATGCACAATCAGATGGTTATTATTATTATTATTATTATTTTCTGCAGGCTCTTGTTCTAAAAGGTAACCGCTCAAGGAAAAGTAGTAATGCTGTATTATGATGGTAGTGGTGTATCTATCAGTGATGCCCAAGCAAAACGGGGGACAACTCGGGAGGAAAAGCTGAAGGGCATGAGGACAGCGCGTCCCCAGCTCCTCCTACCACGCCGGAAGTGGGGTGACAGCACTTGAAGGTAGCCTCGGATCACTAAAAAATGCGTGTTGTAAATCCTAGGGAAACCACTAGTATTTTTTTTTTAACTGGTTTGAGAGAGAGAGAAACATCGATGTGACTGAGAAACATTGATCACTTGCCTCCCGGAAACTGAACCCACCCCCTGGGCGTGTGACCCTGAAGGAGGATCGAAGCTGCGACCTTCAGTGTATGGAACAACACTCCAACCCACTGAGCCATTCTGGCCAAGGCTAACCACAATTATTTTTTAAACAGATATATAAATAATAAGGCAACAGGGAGAATGAAATGGAGTCATAAAATGTGTTCAGTAAAATGCAGAAGAGGCAAAAAGAGCAGGAAAAACAAACAGCATCAGTGAAAAAAACAGAAAATAGTTAACAGTGTGGAAGACTAATCCGTTTCAATAATTACTTTAAATCTGAGTAGTCTAGCCCTGGCTGGTGGCAGGCGCCGGCCTGCAAACCCAAAGGTCGCTGGTTCGATTCCCAGCCTGGGCACATAACCAGGTCTCCAGCCAGGTCTCCAGCCAGGTCTCCAGCCAGGTCTCCAGCCAGGTCCGTAGCTGGAGGCAGGTGAAAGGCAACCATACACAGGTGTTTCTCTCCTTCCCTGCCTCTCTCTGAAAAATAATAAATAAAATATTTTAAAAGAAATAAATAAATGTGAGTAGTCGAAATTCCGCAGTTAAATGATAGAGATGGTCAGATTGGATGATTTAAAAGCAAAAACCAAACATGGCCTGTCTACAGGAGACCACGTTTAAATATAACGATACAGGTCTTCTAGAGAAAAAAACGGGAGAGAGACACCCGGCCACGCCAGCCCGTGCCAGGCCGAGAGCAGCTGGTCCCAAGGCCACATTCAGTGACGCCAACCACGGCCTCACCCCAGCGGCTGAGCATGACTCCCGCAGTCCCCGAGCTCCTGCCTGGCGGGAGCCGTGCCCACTGTGTGGTGACAGTGGGAAGCCTGGCATCTGTCCAGGACCCTGGGCGGGTGTCCCCTGAGGCGTCTGCAGGAAACTGAGCCTCCAAGGCCAACATTGCTCCCAGCACCCTCCCCGCCCACCCTACCAGCTTGGCTGTGCACCCGTCCCACAGTGGGGCCTGGGCAGTAGAGGCAGCTCTCTGGTGCCTGAGCAAACGGGGTGGGGGTGGGGGGTCCCGCTGGGAGAGGCCACTAGAGGGGTTGACAAGTCAGACCTGCGATCTGGGGCAGAACCGAGGTCCCCACTCACAAAGCTCTAACGCTGAGTTCCGGGAGCCAGTGTCTGGGTCTCTCCGTGTCCGGCTCTTCTCTGCACAATCCCTCCCTCGGGGTCTGCTGGGGACGCAACACCACAGGCCCTGTGCCGGGCCCCCGCTGGTCACCCACCCCCCGCAGGGAATGCAGGTCTGTCCCTCGCGGCAGCCCTGGGTCTCCGGGACGCGAGACCTAGGCTTTGAAGTCGGGCTGCGCAGGCTCCCAAGGCGCCGACTTATGTTTTGTTCGCACTTGGCTTTTCGTTCTAATGGAAACGTCCTCGCTGACAAGGCCAGGGCATCTAGCAGAGAGCAGACGCACAAAGGGGCCTTGTCCTCCTTGTACCAGAGATGAGAGAGGCTGACGTGTGGGGATGGGGTGCTGAGATCAAGGGCTGTCACCCGCAGCGAGAGCGGGAGCATCGGGGAGGGGCCCGGGCCCTTGCTCGGGCAGCTGCACGCCCGCCTGGCACGGAGTGGCCGCAAGGGGCCGCCACCCTGCCCACGCGCAGTGCTTGGATTTTCACTCCGAAAGAGGGAGGCCGGGGGGCGGGCTCGGGGGCATCATAATAACCCCCTCCGACCCTGGGGGGTGGTCAGCTGGGTTCCTGAAATGCATCCCCTGCACAGGGGCGGGTCCAATTTGCTCCAACCAGGACGTCACAGCAACACCTGGGGAGTCAGACGGAGATGGACAAAGGCCGCCTCAGCCAACCACCTGCCCTTCTGTTTCTGAAAAGAGGGAGACTTGGACGGGCCTCCTGGAGGAGCAGGGCCTCATCCCACCCTTCCAAGGAAGGGGGCAGCTGGCGTTGGGGACCATCACTCCTGGCCCCTGCTGCAGGAGACCCGTGGGGACTACGGCCTTGTCACAGTCACTCCCTCCCCTAGTAAACTGTAAACCGAGAGGGCAGGGTCCTACGGCCCCTCACCATGGCCCTAGAGCCCGTGTGCAACAGCCCCCATGAAGGAAGGGGGCAGGGACAAGAACAGGGCGCGGGCCCAGGGGTGATGGGGCAGTAGAGGGGCCTGAGGAGGCCCCACCCCGCCCCCGGTCAGTCCCCAGTGCCAGCCCAGCATGGCCCATTTAAATGCCACTCGAAGCGCTGCCAGCCGCAGTGTGAAGTGTTTATTAAAATCTAATTAGCCAAATGGATAAATAATCAGAGGCACGCTTAACCCTTCCCTGCAAACACGGGAGAGGGAAGGACAGCTGTGCCTCTGGTGTTAAGAGCGCCTGTCCCGGGGCTGCCAGCCCGCAGCCGCACGGCCGCAGTCGGCACGCTCTGGCCGCGACCGTCCCCCTCTGCACGTGGGATGCGGGGTCTCTTGGTACACGCCCATGTGCCACGGGACACCCTGCCTGGCGGGGTCAGGACCTCGCATGCCTGCCCCCTGGCCCCAGGGCTTCACCTTGGATGGGTCAGAGCCCCTGGATGTCCCCTTCCACATCTGTCCAGTGGCGCAAGCCGGGAGCCTTGCTGTGGGAACTTAGTAACCTGACCTGGGTGACAGGGGTCCTGACTGCGCCAACAGGAACACGGATGCAGGGACATCACACAGTGCAGGCCGTTCAGCACAGCAGGTCTATGCACCCTGCTGCTGGCAGACGCCCAGAGGAGGCAGGTGCCTGGTGTCCATCCTCTGTCCCCCCCAACCTTGGGCAGGGCACCGCCGCCCAGTGAGAGCCTGTGTCTGCCCTCTGTGGCTAGGGGCACTCGTGGGACCAAGCTCAGGTCCTCAGGATAAGCTGATGAGGCCTGCGTCGTGCCCTTGAGAGGGGTGGCATGCCTGTCACCAGGTTCTCCTTCGCCAGCAAAGAGACCCAACCCAATAAGCATGCTGCCCACCAGTTACATCTTTTCCACTGAGTTGTGGAAACTCGGCCACGTTCCACAAACGTAGCAGCCGCTGCTGCGACCACGTCACTTTGCAGACACCGGCACCACAGGGCCCAGGTTCACGGACCCTCCTGGTTCTCAAAACATCTGCGCGCCACGGCCCCGCAGGGCCCCAGGGGCCAGGTGAAGCCCACGGCCCTGCAGGTGGCAGGGGTCCCCAGTCCCGCCCGTAACCAAGTGCAGGGCAGAGGCTCAGGCCTCACACCTGTGACGGGTCGGACAGCTCATTTCTTGCACAAAATCATTCCTCTGGGCCTGGCGACCGGCCGTATGCTCCGTGAGACCCTGCTGCTCTCCGAAAGGCAGGGCTGCCTTTTTCTCCCCCTGCTCACCCCAAAACTTACCAAGGCCACCGCTTCGGCGGGATCTGCTTGCTTCTTGTCAGGAAGCCCGGGCCCTGGGGACAGACTGCTGGGGCTGTGTGACCTTGGGCAGGTCCCTGAACGTCTCTGAGCTCCACGTGCCGGGGGACAGCGTGTCTGCCCCATCTTGGGTGTTGTCTAGAGGACACGTGGGAGCATGAGCCGCTACAGGACTGGAGACAGAGCCCTGCGGGCACCATGGCTGAGAGGAAGCAGGACTGCAGCTCTTCTTCTGTTCAGCAACTTCCTAAAAGGCTGCGGCTGTGTGCTCAGTGCCCACAGGCATCAGCCCCGCGGGGTGACGGACACGCGGGGAACCACAGGACAACGTGACCGAGAGGAGCGCTGCGGAAAACGGGCGATCGATACTGACCCCGGAGACGGGAAAAGCGTTCTGCAGGCTGATCGAATGTGTGTTTGGGCCCAAACCAGGAGGCAGCGCTGGGACCCTGGAGGCCGCCTCCAGCCACGCGGTGCCCCCGGCGTGGACTTTGGGGTGAGGTGATGGCTCCGGGGGCTGCAGGCTTGACCTTCAGAAGCAGGTTGGCAACCAAGCCACCGTCTGGAAGGGCGGGAACTCCGACTACCGTGAAGGCAGAGCTGGGGGGGTCTCTGAGGGGAGGAAATGAATGACAAATAGAAGTAGGTTGCGGACAAACCTGTGAGTCTCTCTTTGGTTTGTTTCACACTGCAGTCCCCTCCGCCTGGGCAGGCAGTGGCTGAGCCCAAGGCCCACATGGGGGGAGCCTTTCCACTCACTAAAAACGTTACTGAGGCATTTTAGGGCTCAGGACGTGGCTCAGGGCTCAGGACACAGCGTGGGGCTCAGGACACGGTGCAGGGCTCAGGACACGGTGCAGGGCTCAGGACATGGCTCAGGGCTCTGGACACAGAACAGGGCTCAGGACACGGCTCAGGGCTCAGGACACGGTGCAGGGCTCAGGACACGGCTCAGGGCTCAGGACACGGCTCAGGGCTCAGGACACGGCTCAGGGCTCAGGACACGGGGCAGGGCTCAGGACATGGCTCAGGGCTCTGGACACAGAGCAGGGCTCTGGACACAGAACAGGGCTCAGGACACGGGGCAGGGCTCAGGACACAGGGCAGGGCTTAGGACACAGTGCAGGGCTCAGGACATGGCACAGGCCCCTGCACAGGGCGCAGGAGGAAAGGTTGGCCTCTCTGCTTAGTGACCTGCATTCTTGTGCACAGATGTGGGCGTGCCGGTGGCAGGATCTCGAGGAAGGTGCTTCTGGCAGGAGGTCCTACAAGCAGGCTGCCCTGCACCAATGGGTGCACAGCCACCCGATCTGACCAGTGCCTGTGCTGGCCCCAGGCTGGAGGACAGTTGTGCTCAGCGGCCACCTCTGGGGAGAGCCTGGCCTTCGCCCTGCTCTTCCTCCGGCCTGTGGCCATCAGGGTGCAGACCAGAAGCCTGACCTGGAAGCTTGACAGTGTCCCAGGCCTCAGGGCCGAAGGGAAATGATTTTGAACCTGAGTCACGGAGGGACGTCAGGGCCTGGAATGGGCCTCCTGAGGGTCCCACAAGGGCTGGTTTGGGGGGTTCTGGTGCTGGATGCCCCATGCAAACCTGGACCCAGCGTATGCCTGGTGTCTTTGGAGCAATGACCACCCCCCTTGAGGCTCCGGCTCCCCCACCGGCCCAGCAGGCCAGGCTGGGCACGGCCCTCTCTGCGGCAGGCACTGTGCACATGCGTGTCCCCGCTGGAGCCCCATGACGCAGAGCACGCCCTAGACCTGCAAACGGGTGGGGCTGCGCGTGCCGGGCCTGGCCTGGGACCGCTCTCCTGGCCAGGACAGCGCAAGGCGCCTGATCTCGGGGGAGGAAGAGGGAGAGACGGAGCTGCGTCTTTCATAAGGAGGGAAAATGAGCCAGGACACAGCGTCATTTATCTCCATCTCGGTGCTGTGGAGGGTTCGTCCACTTCCCCCCAGAGGGGCTCTGAGGAAAAAGGAGCAGTAGGTGGGTGCCCTCGAGACGGGAGGTCCGCTTCCCTCTCGGAGGTGCGGTGCCCCGGCGGTGGGGGGTCGCCGGCTGGGGCCCTGTCCCCTCACTCTGTCCTCCGCCTCACGGCCACAGCTCTTCCAGGGGTCTGCCTCTCTAGGGGTCAGCGGTGTGGCCTGTCACAGCCACAGCTCAGATCCTGAGGTCACTTCACTGTCTCCCAGTTACAGCAGAACAGACCCCTCATCCCCGAGGGGGCTCCGCAGGGCAGCGTGACACACACGTGTGCCGGGCCCACACAGAGCTCTCCATGTCCTCCAACAGGAGGGCCGGGGGCCCGGGACCTGAGTGAGGGGCACACTGGGGCACGCAGCGCGAGGGTGGGGCTGGACCCCCGGCCCCCGCAGCCCTGGTGTCTCCCTTTCCCTCCACGCCCTGCACGTCCGGCCTCCACAGAACGTGAGAGGTCAAAGGACGTGCTCTAATTTCTCATCTCCCCTGTCCCCACTGGTATGAAGATATTACAGTATTGATTCCTGAAAGGACACGGGCGCGGGGCTCATTTGTCACTGCCTGGGGCGGGAGCGGATGCAGTCGCTGAAGTCCCCGCGCAGCCGGAGTCGCACAGCTCTGGCCGGGCCTCGCAGGGGCAGGGCCTGGGGGGAGGGGGGACACCAGTTGGAGAGCTGCTTTGGGTCACCTGCTCTGCTCTGTGCTTCACAGACGTCCCCGGTGGGACCCCTACCACAGCCCTGCAGGGCAGGGCCCCCGTGAGAGGCAGGGAATCGAGGGGTCTCGGGGGACGTGGAGCTCCTGCAGCTCAGCCGGAAGCAAAGTGGACTTCAGGCCGTGGGCCCGGCACCCCTGCGGCCAAAGGAGCGCTGAGCTGTCTTCCGACGACCACACAGTACAACCCCCACCGTGCCGCCTCCTACTTCCTCCCAGGCCCGCAGCTACCATGGTGGCCGGTCACTGGCGCCCTGAAGAAGCAGGCTGCATGTGTGGCCGGGATGGGACCCCCTTCAGCGAGCCCCTGGGAACCCACCAAAGAGGTGCAGAGCCAGGCTAGGGACAAGGACAATGGGTGAGGACAGCGTCATCGATTGTTCTCATTACGTTGGAACTCACACCGAGCAGGAGCTGGAAGATGGGGACTTGCAGGCTTCGGTTTCCTGCAATGTGGCCTGTGTAACCCAGGCCTGGAAGGACAGAACCTCTGACAGGGATCCCAGCGGACGGTGACTGTCCGCCCTTCGGACCCGGGTGTCCCCTTCCAGGAGTCGCTCCCTGGCCGGGGTCTGCCCACTGGGTTGGCCACTGCTCCATGGGTACCCCTCCCAGGTGGTTAATCAGCCCCCATGGACCAGGTTCCACCCGTGGAACCTTGAAGAAAGGGGTGTCACATGGGGCCACCAGTTCGAACCACGGCTGTGCCACCACCCAGGCACGGGGGAGGCTCGCCGCACCCCCTAGGGCCGTGCCGCGCGAGAGTGGGACGCGGGATCCTGGAGGGGGGAGGTCATCTCTGCCTCTGCCCAACCCTGCCCCACCCTGGCTGTGGCCCTGCCCTGCATCTCTGTCCTGTGCGCTGCCTCCCAGCTGCTCTCTGGGGACACACGGCAGGGGTCCGTTTGTTGCACACGCGTGGGCTCTCGAGCCTGCAGATCACACACGAGTATTCGAGAGAAGGACCGACCCGTGCCGGCCCCCGTCCCTCGCTCCTCTGTGGGGGGCACTGCGCTAGGACCCTCGCCGATCCGCTGTTGCCGTTTTACTGTCAGCGTCTGACGCCCAGCCTGTCCGTCAGCGCATCCGTGGTCCCCCTAACCGATGAGCGGACTCAGGATTTAAAAAACTAAGTCAACAGGCCGCGCAGGATGTCAACCCCTGACCCCGAGCTGTGTTCCCGGGGGCTGCGGAGACTCAGGCTCAGCAGAAGCCAAGGCCACGTCTCGGGGCAGCTCCGGGGAGGCAGGAGAACGGGCTGCGGCGTGTGCGCACCCACGGCGCCCCACAGCCTCGGCCCACGGTTGGGTCCCCGGCACAAGGACAGCCACAAGTGTTGGGACCCCTCTGCACAAAGGACACCCAGGTTCCCCCAGGAGGTTCGGTGACCAGCTGGACGTCCCACGGCAGGTGGGGCACCCTGGGGTCTCTCCGGCACTGCGGTCAGTTAATACACGTGTCAGGCCGCAGGAGGGTAGAGTCTGCGGTGACAAGTCTGCCCCAGGCCGGGCCGAGCCAGCCCTGTGCCACGCTGGCAGCTGCGCGGAAGGACAGGGCCTGGACGCCCCGGAGGACGGGGGTCAGGTGTCTCCCCTTGGTGCATGAAGGACAACAGATTCGATTAGGCAGAGTCTTGCAACCAACTTAGAATTGATTTGGATATAAATAGACGGCGCAAACCCATCCTGGTGCCGGCGGGGGCCAGCTGCACCCTCAAGGTCATGAGGGGAGACGCGTGAAATCGCGGGCACTTTAACCCGATTAGCGCCGTGACCCTGACACGGGGCGGCCGCAGCTGAGCCAGGTCTCCGGACAGAGACGCAGCTGGACGGGGCCCCGAGTCCTCCCTCCGCCGCGTCCCTCTGTCCCTCTGCCACTGTTGGCCTGTCTCTCTCACCTACATACCAATCACCTGTTCACCTATCCTCTGACTCTGCCTGTCATTCTAGCGCGTCCCTCTACCTGCCATGTGTCTGTCTGGCTGGCTGGCTGGCATCTGTCCTGCCAGCAGGTCCTATAAACTGCTAGTTCTTTTCCCGTGAAACTTCCAGGGGAGGAGAGTTCATTCCCCATTTGCCACTGAGGCCTTTGGACGCATTGATTTTGTTTCTGGTTCCCCTCAGATCCGATACACGGATTCCAGTTTGACCCCATTAAGTCCCTTGAATAATTAATGCAGTAATTTAACCTGAGCAGAAAGGGCACACTTTCCTTCTGTGGAGGGAGTGGGAAAGAATTCGCCGGAGGCAGTTTCCCCACACCGGGTCCTGTCACCCCCGTGTGGAGACCGTCCGTCTCAGTCCCCAGGAGGAGACCTGCCCCCCAGGCCCGTCCCCACAGGGCCTGCCAGGGCCCCGCAGGCTCTGCCAGGCGATGAGGACACTGGTCCTGTGCTTGGCCTGGCACTGCCCGCCTCTCCCACCACCACACAAGCGGCTTCCACAGTCCCCCGAGACCCCCGGGCCCATGGGTCCTCGGGTCAGAGCGGGTGACAAGGTTAAGTTCCGAGAGAGAGCCTTCTACTGGACACAGGCGGCCGGTGACATGACGGGGTGGGCGATGTGCTGAGCAGAATCCCAGGGTCCACACGGCCCCTCGCCAGGCAGGAAGCGCAGAGCAGGAGGTGTGAGCAGGGAAACCGGGGTGGAGCGGCTGTGGAGGGGGCCGTGAGCCAAGGAATAAAGATCAGCCCACCCCTTGACGTCCCCGACCTGCAGCCGCAGCTCCCGGGGACAACTGGCCCCTGAGCGTCCCTTCTGCATGTCCACCGCCTCCTCCCGGACAGTCAAAGGCAAGAAGCCGTGACTGAGGCAGCAACGCTCCTGGCGTGTTCGGTGCTGAGTGCGCGTCCCACCTGCATGTCTCCTGTCCCCAGTTCAGCCCGCGAGGCAGCCTGGTTCTCTCGCGTGTGCAGGTGGGGGGCTGGCCGCCGTCTGGAGACGGCAGGGGCCAGGTCCCCGTCCAAGCAAGGCCGGTGGGCGTGGGCTCTTCGCTCCCCTCACCGGGCAGGAAAGCCTCGGCCCGCCTCCACCCAGGTCCCTGCCTCGCCGCTCGTCTGTTTCACGTGCTGACAGGATGACCACACACGGGTTTGTAATCCTTGGCGATTATTCCTCGTCCCCCTGATCGTCCTTGAGCTCTTCGTGCTGACACGCTGAGGCCCCGAGGCTTTAAGTGACCGGGCAGGGGTCATGGTCACCACCCCATTTCCGCAGATGCAGACACCGCGGGACACAGAGCCGGGGGGACCTGCGCCTCCCACCGTGTCCTTACCGCCTTGGACACCCCGCCAAGGTCACTCCCGTGGCCAGCGCAGGGGACCAAACCCACATCCCTGCACGGTCCACGGCCCCTCTGTCTCCACCACTTCTTCAGGGGCCTTGACTGAGCTCACGTCCGGCAGACCGGGAGCGTTCAAGACCCAACCTCCCCGACCCCAGCACCGTCAGCGCGAGCCGGTCTGGCCTGCCCTGGCTGACGGCCGGGAAAGAGCGGCCATTCCGCTGACACACCGGCGTCCCCTGAAATCAATTGTGGGTGGCAGTGAAACACGACAGCCAAGCCCCGGCGGCTCCGTGCGCTGCTGCCTCCTCCTATCACTCTCCCGAAGCAGGAATATCCCCTTTCTGACCCCAAACTGTGAGCACAGAGGACGGGGAAGAGGAAGCAGATACCCTCAGAAGAGGGTCTTCCCCCCAGGACAGGGCCCTGGACAGTGACTCAGGGCAGAGCCCCCACCTCAGACCTGTTAACCTGGGGTCGGGGGCGCAGGCGGGACTGGCTCTAGTCACAGTGGACCTGCGAGACTGTCCCCCACACACACGTGCGCACACACACATACACATGTGTGCTATTCTCACAATGGCAGGAGCTGGCTCTTCTGGGCACCATGAAGAGCATCAAGGTTGAGGCCAACATGTTGCAGTCTAGGTGCTAATCCCAGGCTGTACCGTGCTGCAGACACACATGTGCACGCGTCCTCACACGTACACACAGGCACCCTCACACATACGCATGCATGCACACGCACAGCACACACAGATGTACGTGGACCTGTGTGCACATGCATGCTGCACACATGGGTAGATACACAGAGACACACGTGCACATGTGCGTGCACACAGACACACTCACAGAAGTGCACACATGGGGAACATGCACACACATACACGTGCACATAGATGGACTCACGTGGTGCACATGAGCACCACGGACGGGCACGCCTTGCACTGCAGCCGCTGACACGCAGCAGTGTGACCTGTTTCTCCATCATCCATCGCTCTGCCGACCAGCAAGCACTCAGGGTCCCTGTCTGCATGGCAGCCGGGCCTCCGATGGGGAAGCTAACGGAGGTGCCTTGAAGGCAGGGCACAAGTGAGCATGTTCTTGTGATACCCCGTTACCTGGCACATAGTAGGTTGTCAATACACGCTAGTAGCTGCTTGGGGTGGGAAATAGTTACAGGAACGTCTGATGGGCGTGTGCACCGCAGGGACTTCCAAGCCCGGTGTTTTTCCCAGGCTCCCCAGAGGGTGGAGCAGGGCTCAGGGCCCGCCCGCCTCCCCTGGTGGTGTGCAGAGGGCCCTGGGTGCCCAGCACCTGTTACCCGGGGAGCCTGGCCCCTGGACCAGCTCCCGGGAGCCCTGAGCGCCGGGGGCCTTCGAGGGGACGGAGGGTTATGAACGGAGCTCTCCAGCACGGAGCGGGCCCTGGGGAAGACACTGTAAAATGTGCAGCATGGGGCTTTATTTATTTGTCTGTTTATGCCCTGCCTTGTTCAAACAGGATTTAAGGCAGCTTAGGAACATACATAAAGCGCAGTAAAGAAATATAACTGCAGAGGAGGTTCCAAGGTGGTGGAGAGGGCAGGGCAGCCCGGGCCCCACGCCACGCTCAGCTCCCTGAGCCTCAGCTTCCTTGAGATGCTGCCAGGGTGCCTTGTGTCTCCAGCTGGGGAGTCCTTCCGTGCACCCCACCCCTACACACGCACACACACGTGCACGCATGCACCATGCCATGCACACAGTGCGCACACACACGTCCCACCGAAGGGGAGGGCCTCCCAGGTGAGGGCTCCCCGGCCTGAGATTGGGGTCCTGGGGATCTGGCTTCCGGTCCCAGCCCCGCTGCTGGCTGGGGTGGCCTCGTGCGGGAAGACTTGGTGTGCGCCCCCAGGAGAAGGACGTCATCCTCTTACCTGCCCATGGGCCCTGCCCCCTTAGACAGGAGCACAGTCTGCATTGTGCGGTGGGTCTTACTCCAAGAACCCAGTGGACCCTAACTCCCACGCAGGACCCGTCCACCCACCCGCGCCCAGCCCGCGCCCGCTTCCCCACCTCCTCCCGAAGGGGGCTGAGCAGGTCCACGAGACGTGTCCGCACCCTGAACTCCGGAAACTGTGGGTGGGACCTTACTCGGGAAAGGGTCTGTACACGCAGAACCGAGGTAAGGATCTCAGCATTTGGCTACACCAACACTTGGGGGATCCTAAATGCAATGGCTGCTGTCCCGACAAGACAGAACAAGAGGACATGGGGCACTTGGGGGCCAGGGTTGGCCTGTGACAACAGAAACAGGCTGGAGAGACGCTGGTCAGCCACGAAACCCTGGAGCCACCAGAGGCCAGAAGACACAGGAAGGGTCCTCCCTGGAGCCGGCACCTGACTTGGGGCCTAGAGCTGGGAGAGAATGAACTTCTGGTGGCGATTGATTCTGCAGCCCCAGGGACCTTCTGCCACTCTGCAGCCTGTGGCTGGTCAAATGTGACCAGCTCCCACAGCCCCAGCAGCACCGAGTAGGGCAGCAGCCCACACAGGACAGTGTCTCCAGCACCCGTGCCCCCGTGCCCACCGCAAGGCAGCCTTCATTTCCAGTTGGTCCTTTAGGCCGATGGTACTGATGTCATTACACCCTCTGTGGTGCGGCTCTGCTGGCTGGGGACCGTGTCTCTCCCTGTCCCTACTGCACGGGTCTCCGGCCAGTCCCTTTGCTGCGGGCACCTCCCTGAAGAACCCAAGCTCCCAGAAGCCGCAGGGTCCACATGAACGAATGAACGAATGAGTGATGTTGCGCAGTCCTCGCTTTTCCACCCAGGGCTCAGGTGACCCAGATTTCTTATTATCAACATAATGGCTCCGGGTCCAACCCCGGCTCAGCCCCTGCCGGACACAGATGTGCTAGGAGCCGTGAGGATGACCAGAGCTTCTTATTTGATGCAATTTCTAAGCCTTTTCAACCCTCTCAGGGACACGTTACAGAAGAAATAAGTAAATGGTTCCAAAGCCATTTCCACCCGCCCTCCCCACGTGGGGCACCTTCCAAGCCCCTGCCCGAGGGCTCAGGCCAACACCCCCAGCCCAGGGGCTGTGCCCTGGCCATGTGCAGAGGACCCGTGCCTGGCCCACCTCCGAGGCACCGCAGGAGCCGAGGGGCACTGCAGACGGGTCCTCTGCGCGGCCCGTTGCACTGAGAATCGTCACCAGACAACCAATCACACTTCCATCAAATGTGTCCCTCCTCCTCTCTCTCCCCCCAAGGCTGAGAACATCCAGATAGCAGCTGTCACGGGTCGTTTCCAGCGGCATGTTCCCTGCGATGACAGCAAAATGAAGCCAGATATCGTGTGCGGGGAGGAGCCACCTGATGGACAGCTTATCTGTGGCTCCGGGGAGGCTGTCCCGTGGAATGACACCGCGCTGTCACATCTGGGCACAGATCTCCTGCCAACAAAGGGCTCCAGCTCCATGAGGCGGGTAGACACATCTCCCCACAGCAGCCAGCACCTAGCGCCCGCCTGCTCACATGGGCAACTGTCCGCAGCCACAGCAGCCAGGGCAGAGGTCCTGTCCAGGAGAGGTGGCAGACGGGGCCAGGAGAGCCTGGGCATTTCTGCACGACCGTTCGATGGAGCTCATGGTGCATCCCGGCAGCCGAGTGATGGCAGGAAATGCAGAGGGTCATTTGGGACACAAGACGCCAAGTGCAGCCGCCGTGCACAAGGGGCAGCGGGGCAGCGGGACAGGATAGGGCTGTAGCAATGGCCGTGGTCCTGCTGGTCAAAGTGACCAGGGGTGGGGAGGCCAGGGCAGCATGTGGCCCCAGGCAGTGCCCAGCTGGGGTCTCCTGGGGCTGCCAGAACAGAGTGCCACAAACAGGCAGCTTGAAACGACAGCAGCTGGCCCTGGCTGGTGGCTCCGGTGGCTGACCTTGCCCCGTACCCCAAAGATTGTGGGTTTGATTCCCAGTCAGGGCACATGCCTGGATTATGGGTTTGATTCCCAATTGGAGCGAGTATGGGAGGCAATTGATAGACGTTCCTCTCTCACATTGATGTTTTCTCCCTCTCTCTGTCTCATTCACTGTCTGTCTGGGTGTCTTTCTGTCTCTCTGTGTCTCTTTCTTTGTCTCTGTGTCTCTGCGTCTCTCTCCCTTCTTCCTCCTAACACACACAGGCACACACGCCAACAGTGACTTTCCTGACAGTACTTCAGTGGTTAAAAAATTACATTTAGAGAGCCAACTGCGAGTTAATCCCAAATATTCAGGGAATTATGAAGGAGTTTAGACTCCAAAGCACACAGCTTGGTGGTAAAAGCTGGCACCTGAGGCAGGGGTCACTGATTCCCTTTGGGCCACCAACTTCCCTGTGGGGATAGGGGTGAGTGTTTCAACCCATGGCCTCCGGACAAGAGCTCGTCCCTCCTGAGCACATGCTGCCTGCAGGAATGGAAGGACCCACCACTTTCATCCATCCAGCCTCACCAGTCCAGCCGTCACTGACGTGTCTGTCCGCCCATCACACATCATCAACCTGTGTACCCCTCCGCCCACCCACCACCCATCTGTTCCTGTGTGCCCGCTGCTGCGCCAGGTATAGGGAGGAAGTACAGTGACAGAGGTGAGAATGGTGGTGACAGTGGTGGCAGTGATGATGGTGGTGACAATGATGATGATGATGGTGATGGTGATGGTGATGGTGATGGTGATGATGGTGATGATGATGATGATGATGGTGGTGGTGGTGATGATGGTGATGGTGATGATGGTGATGATGGTGATGATGATGATGGTGATGATGGTGATGATGATGGTGATGATGGTGATGATGATGATGATGATGGTGGTGGTGGTGATGATGGTGATGGTGATGATGGTGATGATGGTGATGATGGTGATGATGATGATGGTGATGATGGTGATGATGATGATGATGATGATGATGGTGGTGATGGTGGTGATGATGATGATGGTGGTGATGGTGATGATGGTGATGATGATGATGGTGGTGATGGTGGTGATGATGGTGATGGTGGTGATGGTGATGATGGTGATGATGATGAGGTTGGTGGTGATGGTGATGATGGTGATGATGATGATGGTGGTGATGGTGGTGATGATGGTGATGATGATGGTGGTGATGATGATGGTGGTGATGGTGATGATGGTGGTGATGATGGTGACAGCAGCGGAGATGGATGGCAGTATCAGCTGACGCAGGTGTTTTGAGGTTAACAGGGAGCTCTGAGCCCTCCTGACTGTGGGCCCGTCCTCCACATTTCTCCACAGGCCCCATTAGCAATAGGGCATCAGGTGCACACCCATGAGGAACTAAAGGAAACCTCTCTGCCACCGTCTACCCCCTTCTTCTCATGTGCCTGGAATGTTCTAACAGCGCCCTGGGGCCACTATGATGGAAATAAAGGGCCTTTTCCCCAAAAAAAGTACATCGCTGTGTTTTCAGGTGCTCTGTTGTTATGTTCATCGTTAGCTGTGTGTGTGAAGGTTATAGAGGAGTCACAGAAGTGGGATTTGGAACAAATTTGATTGCCATTATGAATTCTTCACGGGTGTTTCGACAGCCCTGCACACCACCCAAAAAGTTCTGTGTCCCGCCCGTGGCACCTGCCCCCTCACCAAAAACGGCCCCCTAGACAGTGTCAAACCGCAGCACTTGCGTGGCTCATCTTATTTTATTTGGAGAGGGAAACATTCTGCAAAGTTGACATTTGTGATAATAAATTATGTCAGGTGAAATAGGCAAGAAGTTAATTAAAGTTAGAGAGCTAATTAATGAGATCCAGTGCACATTAGTGATCGCTGCCTCGTCTGAGAAGAGTAATTAGCGTGGCGTGGCGGCTGTTCCTCCGCTCTCCGAGGTGGCGTGCTCGTCTGTCACCGGGGCTGGAGAGGCAGCTCTGCAGCAAGGGGGCTTGAAAGCCACGTGGCCCGCACGAAGCTCCGAGTCTGGGAAGCCCTCCTCTGTTAGGACACCAGAGCTGGCACCTTCCACCTGCGGCTGAGGGGCGGGCCTCCCCTCTGAGGGGCCAGCCCCACAGACAGCGGGGTCCTGGCATGTGTCCCCTGGAGGACAGGGCTGGAGCTGGGCCTTGAGACAGCAAAGGGACAAGGACAGCCGAGGGCTGGTGAGCAGTGTCTATAAAGGTGTCTGTGACGGCTGCACCCTTGAGGGCACAGCCAGCCTGGCAGGCGCAGACACTCGGGATGTGAGGAGCATCTGGGTCACCTGGGGGACCTGGAGTGGAGACCTCAGGTCCCGCCTGGGGAGGGTGCCCTGGCCCCGCACCCTGGTGGGCATCCCTGTGCGGCTGGGACACAGCCAGAGGTAAAGCCCTGCTCCCGGCACTCAGTAGAGAGGCCCCGGGCAACACAGCCAGCCCCCTGCGCCCCTGTCCCTCCGCAGGCCAGGGCTGCAGACCTGGGGTGCCCCAAAGGAGGACCAAGCTCTTCCCAAAGCTCTGAGGATCCGTCGAGATGTCTCGGCCATCGGACCAGATGCCGATCAGGGACAGCGCTGGTGTCTCCTCCAACAGGCCGAGTGGCCCACGCCCCTTCCTAAGGGCACAGTCCACGCCCCAGAGCTCTCCCATCCCACACTGCAGCCCCTTGTCCCAGCACCTCCCCAGGAAAGTCCCAGGCTCGAGCCTCAGCTGACAGCAGGCGGTTGTGAAGGTGGCATCGCCCACCCTGTGAATGGGGACATGCTAGCCATTGACCTGGAACCAAAGGTTAAGAGCGTAAATCCATCAGAAGGCCTGCACACCGCACAGCGTGTGAGCACTGGATGGGACCCTGCTCACAGGCCGGAACCTCCCGGAACACCGGGGCCCCCTCTGCCACGCGGGGCCACGGACCCGGGCTGCTCAGCTCCGCACCTCCCCTCAGAGGACCGTCTCCCCTCGCTGGCGCAGCGGCCAGGCTGCGGTGCGGCTTAGACCGGTGCATTGCCCCTTGTCTGCACGTCCTGTCACCACGCAGCACTCAGGCAACCCCGCAACTCCACGTGCCTTCATTGCCCAGCTGCCACGTGCCCCGCACGGCCGAGTGCCGGCCTCCACGCGCCTGGGCTCCACCAGGGAAGACGGTCAGGAAGCCCAGCAGTTGCACCGCAGAGCTGCCAGGCGGGCCGGGCTTGGATGGGCAGGGTGGGTGCCAGTTCACATCCACTGGTCACTAGACACCGGGTGAGGATGGCGGGGCTGCTGGGGGAACAGCATCCAGGCCGAGGGCGCAGGAGAGCAGAGGAGGCCCCCGTGGCTACCAGGCCCTGTGCTGGCCCTGCGACTGGGCTGCCCGCTCTCACCCGCACTGACCTGGTGGCCAGGGGCAGTGGTACCGCAGGGGCTCGCTAGACCCACAGGGAAGGAGAAGGGTGTCGCAGGGCCCTGCGGCTGGGGGGGCTCCTGCACCAACAGGGCGGGCCAGGCTGGCTCAGTCAGGGAAAAACTGCTGATGGTTCTGCATAATTAGCAATCTCTGGTAATTAGAGCTTGAACTTTGCAGGATGCGTAAACCGTGGAGTTCCAAAGATAGCAGGGACACGCACACATGGGTGCTGGGTGCTCTCGGGGAGGGCGGGCACTCGCAGCCCTTCAGCAGCGGTGCCCCCACCCTTCTGAGCGTAGGGCCGGCTCCCTGGGGTGTCTGTCCGCATCTTCCGCACTGGCAGCGGGAAGGACTTGGCCCTGGATCGATGGGCCAGTGAGTGAACGGCTGCTTCTAGAAGGGGCAGCACTCCTCCTCCGCCTGTCAGGGGGACTCACCCTTCCGTCCCAAGGTGTCTCATGAAGACAAAACTCGCTGGGTGCCATGTCACTGTCTCCCCCAAATCCACGATGCCCCAGTTGCCTCCTCCAGGAAGTTGCACAGGGTCTCAGGCTTCGTGCCGCGTCCAGAAGAAAGGCGTCTGCAGGGCATCGGAAAGGCCTGCGCGCCCAGCCACTGGCTGGCTTTGAAGTGGGGTGTGGGGGGATGGGGCCACCACCAGGGTGCTGGCCACAGGAGAGTCGGCAGGTCCAGACAGCAGCTGTTGGTTCCTGAGGTCGCCACACCAAGCCCCACAGACCCGAACCCGGCGGCACCCTGCCCCTCCCTGCCCTCGCTGTCCCTGCAGCCGGGCACCTATGCAAGCTGGGGCAGCCCAGGGGCCCCCACCCCCGCCAGCACCGGCAACGAGGAGGGGGAGGGGCAGCAGCATCCAGCAGGCCCTGTTCTCCGCTTCCCCAGGTCCCCTTGGCCTGGCGGGGGAGGGTCAGCATGTTCCTGCAGATTCATCCGGAGTAAAACCAGGGGACACCTTAACTCCCCACCCCACCCCTGGCAAGAAGCAGAGAGAGGAGGTCGCAGGCCAGGAGGCACAGTGGCCACAGGCCAGGAGACGCAGTGGCCCACGGCTGAGGCAGGGTGAGCGGCACCTGCCCTCTGCGCATGGAGGCCTCGGGGCTGCCGACTCCGCCTCCTGAGCAAAGTCCTTCGACCAACAGCCGGAGGCCGTGTCACAGGGAGGAGGGTCAGGGGGCGACCTCCAAGGCAGCATCTGCCCTCCGTCCTCCCGAATTAGCCAGGCCCTGTCCTCCAGATTTCAGGGGGTGGGCAGACGGGGGCCTCCACCCACCACCCGCGCTGCAGCGGGACAGACCCTCAGTGGCCCCCACGGCACAGGCAGCCTGGTGGGCGGCTGCAATGTGCTCAGCAAAGGCCACCAGTGGGGAGTCAGTGGGGCGTCGGCGGGGTGTCAGCGGGGTGTCAGCGGGGCGTCGGTGGGGCGGGGGCATGCGGATCACTTGGCGCTGCTTCTTCAAGCTCATGCAACCCAGTTACCTGAGCT
>PVIW01002144.1:0-237431 GCA_004026585.1 Noctilio leporinus
ATTCCCCCCAAAGTCAATCCCACCTGTTGTCCATGTCCATGGTTCCTTTATACTAGGTTCTTGTCTAAGCTGCTCCCCTTTCTTGCCTCTGCCTCCCCCCTCCCCCCAACCCCTTTTCCCCTGACCACTGAAGGCCTATTCACTGTATTCATATATTTGGTTCTGTTTTGCTTGTTGTTAGTTTTGCTCATTATTGTCCCATAATGGGTGAGATCATATGATATTTGTCCTTCACTGACTGGCTTATTTCACTAAGCATAATACTCTCCAGTTCCATCCATGTTGTTGCAAAGGGTACAAGTTCCTTCTTTATTTCTGCTATATAGAATTCCATTGTGTAAATGTACCAAAGTTTTTTGATCCAATCATCCACTGATGGGCAGTTAGGTTGTTTCCAGCACTTGGCTATTATAAATAGTGCTATGAACATAGGCGTACATAGGTTCTTATGAATTGGGTATGAAAGGGTTCTTTGGGTATAGTCCAAGTAGTGGAATTGCTGGATCAAAAGGCAGTTCCATTTTTAGTTTTTTTAACAAGATATATTTTTAAATATTTGAGAATAATTGGGACTCTCCCACTCCACCATTGGTAACACTCCTTCTCCATCTCAAACATCCACTTATTTTTCACACACAGTTCCATTTGGAACCTTGTGAGTGTCCTTGTCATGTTCCTCTAAACATTCTGCTCTGTACTTCCTCCAAAAGAGATTCCTAAAAAATAATACAATTTTCTAACTTGGGTGTAGAGTATAACAAAGTATCTCCACCCTCATTCTCTTATTATGGTGAAAGGTTATTTTGATTATTTCTCTACTATTGCCTCCAAGGTCATTCTGTTGTCACCTTTTCCCTGGAATTCTTTAACAGCTTCTCCAAAGGAGGCAGGAAGGTATTAGGCAGGCGCCATGAAGGCAGCTTTCTAGATGTCTTTCTAGAAGAGACAACACATTCTCCTTCCTCTTCAGCTCAGAGACTCTTCTCTCCGCTGCACAGGAAGACATAAGGCAAGCAGGTGGAGAGGCCCTGCCAGCACCATGGCACAGCATTCAGAGAGGTCTGAGGCTGGAGGTTGGAAAGTGGTAGCAGAGGAAACACAGGAAGTTTGGGTCCTTTAGCAGGTAGTAACAATGCTATTGTCAGGATATGTTAGAGGTATCATTCTTTCTTTCAAAACGAGTAACCTTATCCTCTTGCGAAGAGTTGGCCTTGTGCATCGTTGCCCACTTGACTACTGAGTTTGCACTTAGCATGCTGCAGAAACAGGGTTTGGCAAGGTGACAATGATGCTGTCCTTACGCAGGGCCGGTGCTCAATCTAGCTTTAATTAAGTCATTAATTAACTAGCTAGTGAGTCTAAATGCCATTGAACATAGAATGGGCTATATGAAAGAGGAGCATGATTAGCAACTGTGTCTGATTGTATTTTAGGGAAGTGTTTGAGAATGTGCTCCTAAAAAACTCTTGCTACACATTTATTTATGTATGTATTTATTTATTTACGGTGAATGTATTGAGGTAACATTAGTTAATATAATGATACAGGTTTCAAGCGTACAGCTCTGTAATAAATGTCATCTGTATGTTGCATCACGTGTTTACCACACAGAAAGTCTCCTTCTGTTCCCACTTATTCCCCTTTGCCCTTTTCTACCTTTCCCATCCCTCTTTCCTTCTGGTCGTCATCACACTATTGGCCGGGTCTGGGTTTTTGTTTTGTTTTGGCTTAATACCTTCACCTTTTTCACCCAGCCCCTTGATATTAATCTATAATGCTACAAAAATGATCCGCTCAACCAAAAAATTGGAGGGTAAAATAAAATGTTTCCTCCTGACAGACCAGTACTGGGTTATCTCAGGGGAGGTCTGCAAAGATAAGTCTTTCAAAGTTGTTACAGATAAAATCGATTCAGGCTGGCCTAGAAGAAAAGACACTTGCTTAGAGAAGGCAAGAGGAGGGAGCCTTCTGGTCGGGGCATAAAGAGTTGGTAAAAATTCAGAAAAGAGGTTCTGGTGTGTGTGTGTTTTGGAATCTTAACTTCCAAAGTCCCATAGTTATACCTATAAATGCATTAACTGCCCTGTTTTCATATAGATGCTGCTCTCCTGGGTCCTTCTGTCTGCAGCACCCCTGTGAGTTCATGAAGAAGCAGTTTCAGTCAGGGTTTGAGGTGACCAGTGTGCGCCACAACCTGCCTTCTATCAGTGCATTTGTCTGTAAGTGCATTTGGAACTTGACTGCACATAGTGTCTCTGAAAAACAGGTAACATAATACTATGAAAGTAAATAATTAATATACTCAAATCTCAAAACTATCCTAGAGGCAACAAGCAATATTTTATGTATAATTATATATAATTGACACAATATATTATAACTAAACAGAAGTTGTAAAGTGACATGAATGCTTGAGGTTCTCAGTTTCTCTGCTCTAGGCTAGAAGTACAATTATAGAAATACCATCTATCCTTCACTACTGTCAACTGAGAAACCTCCTTTCAAAAAAGCCAAGTTCAAATTTGAAAAGGGATCCACAAAGGAAAGTTGGCAGTGAACAAGGCAGTAGCACTAGTGATGGGCATCATCTCTGGACTGCATGGACCACAGCTCCCGGGAGAGGCACAGCTGTGGAAGAGTCTTTTCCCCAGGCGTCAGGGGCTGTTTCAGAGGGATGGTGCTGTTTTCAAGCACTTGTCAACTAAAAGACTAAATCAGCAGGAAGGAACTTAAACAATGTTGCTGCTCATTTTCTTCCTATCCCACTGGAAGTCATTATGTAAAAATCATTTGAAAATATCTTCAGATGTGTGGCTTTCTTAGCTACTAATAATAGAATGCATTTTACAATAGGTCTTATTCCTCATATTCAGTTTCATTTTGGGGGGTAACAAAGGTTTGACATTAAGTAAACAATAATTGTAATATCTTACTGAAGGAAGATCTTTTAAATAAATGTAAAAGATGCTGCTAAAATACCATGTTTTAATGCTGCTCATTACTATTACTGTTGGCAAATGCAGGAAGGTACATGTACTTATTTACATTTCTTAGCTACATTATGCTATTACATCTGGTGGAATTGAGTGGACAACAAAATCAGTATCATTGACTTGAGAATCCTTGACTCAACTTGGCCCTGCTATTCACACTATTCACACGATATCCATGGAGGACAACACGGTCAATATCACTGTAATGTAACATCCTCCTGTTACATTAATGTCCAGAATGGGCAGCTTCTTTCCTGACTATAAAACGTTATTCTTGAAATAACTGTGACCCCTCTTGACCCATGCCTACAAATCATTGGCTCTCTGTGCCAAGTGCAGGAAGGAAAGACAGTACTCCCACTCAGGGTTATTAGGAAGCTTAGATGGAATCATGACTGTGAACACCCTTGAAGATTGCAAAGTGCCCTCCCAAATTAAGTTGTTAAATAAGTTATTTGGGATTATGTAAAGTGGAAAGCTTCCTGGCCCTCAGCTGAACTTCTCTCTTGTAAACAGATTAGACCACTATTGGGTTTCCCATGTTTGTGCACCCAGCCCACCTTGACTATGCAAGGATAAGACTCTTGTCTTATCCTGAGGCTAGAAAGGGTGGTGGGGAAACAGCCCAAGTCATGGTAGGAAAGAGTTTCTATCACTCTTTTCTTTTTACACTTCTTAGAACCTCCTACATGTCACTAATCTCAAATAACTTGAATCTAAAATGAGTTGAAGCCATCCCGTTACTATGTACCCATAGGTTATAAATCGAGGTGCCAGTACTGCTTTGAAACCAAACTGTTCACCTCGTTGCAAAGGAGCTGATTTTAGCTATGTTTTCTTGATCAAGAGGAGGCCGCAGCCCTCTCTACCTGGAGTTCCCACCATCCATAAGAAGGCTTTATTCCAATCATGATTCTTGATTTCTTGATTATGGGGCTGAGGTCCGGTGAGCACTGGTCTTATCTATCTACTCAATAATAAATCGGGGTAGCCAGAAAGAGAGCTTCCTTTTGGAAATGGGCACAACAGCATGTGAATGTGATTTTGAGAGCTCTGTGCCAGACAGGTTATCCCATGTATTCTCTAATGAATTGAGCCATGGTGACATCCCACTTTGATATCTTTCTGGTTGGTGATGCCACAGCTTTCACTTGACACGGTTAAACCAAACACTGGTGCATGTCAGGCACAGTGCTGGGCAGTGGAGGCGCTGTCCTGGGTGCTGAAGACAGAGCTCAGAAGAGTATGCGAAAAGGAGACCTCAAAGTTTCTAGTTTAAACCAGAAAACCTAAACATGTGCACAAGAAATGGCTTCAGTTTTATCATGTGTGAAGTAGTTAGATGTTAACTCTTTCCATTAAACTCTTTATCAATGTTACAGACAGTTTGGGCCCCAAAGGGCAGGAGCCAAAAGGCAGTTGGATGATTAAGATAAGGTTCATAAACTGTCTTATTGAACATACAAAAGTAAGATGTCCAGAATGCTTTGTAAATTTAACATGAATGTTCTATTGTCAGTTTTAACATCTCATTCTCTATATTGACTCAATATATCAATGGTCAAAAGCCACTGTTGCAAGAGCAAAAGCAAAACCTCCAAGTGCAGCATAATAAATAATAAATGTAAATCACTAGAAAGAAAAAGAGAGGATATCCTTAAAAATTCAAATATATAAGATTTTATAATGCACTTAGTTATTTTAATAAGCTAAAATCCTTGCTATGATACAGAAAAACATGAGCAAGGGTGTGTTCTTTTCATTTTATCTAAAAAGGATAATTTCTGGACAAAAGTAAGAATAATAGTGGATGGCTGAATGGGTCTGGGAAGTCTACATGTTCTCAAAACTTAAAAATTGCAACTTCAAAATCTATACTTACCTGAATGAAAGTATGGAGTGAAGATAGATTTTCTCTTCATCAGAAGCATGTAGAAGTTTAATGATAATGAACTCATTACCTTCAACACACTGTACTCTCCAAGTCACTCCAACTTCACACAAACTTTAGGATCCTCAGACTCAGGTAGCCCTACCCTTCGAGCCATGGGTCCTTACCTTCTCACCTACTTAGGTCTTCTACGGGTGTGGGCATGGGAAGACCACTGTATACACCAAAGGGACACAGGGAAATTGAACTAAAGCTATTAAGAGCATGTTTCCCTCTTCCAATAGAGAGATTACCCTTTATTAAACAATCTGAATATTTTGGTTTACTTAGAATCTAGTTGTTTTGGTTCAAAAGACTTTCACATAAAGAGAAAAACATTAAAGCCCAAATGAAATACTTCCAAGTATCCAATGAATATTTTGAAAATGAATGATTGTTAGGCAAACAGAAAATTAACTTTGTTTATATTCAAAGTAAGTGACTTCTTCTGGAATGAAGTAAGTGGTCAATTTGGTTCTAATCTCAGTAGGTAGTTTCATGCTTGTTAAATCTCAAAACTCACTAAACTCAGTGTATATCTACATCTTAAGCATTGGATTTAAATAATTTAAAACCATAATACGTGTCTGGACTAAGAATATTTTTAGTCACAGTGAAAATCCAATGTGCTTAAACTTGGAGAAAATAAAGAATGGCACCAGCAAGTAGTAAATTCTGACATTTTTTCTGATTTTAATGAAAATGTTTTTCAATGTCAAGTTACAGCCATATTTAAACATTTTCCCCTAAAACCCAAACATATATTTGCTATACACAGGGCAAACATTTCATGACTTGTGTTATTTACTTGCTTCAGCTGAACTGGATGCCTCATTTGTTTGAATAGAGAATTTCTTCTTTACACCCAAGGCATCTACTTCAATTTCAGATAAGTAACAAAAACTAAGGCTTTTCTACCATCTTGTATTTGCTCTAAGTCTTAAATGGCATTCATGATTCTCCATTTGCCTTAAAACATTATATTGGACTGAAGAAATAATCTTCTAAATCGATGTTCTGAATTAATGGACATGTTTAAAAGGAATGATTTTAAATGGACTTCTAAAACATGAATAATAAATTTGTCACAAAGATCAAGCATTAAACTGGCATTTACAATCATCTCCATGAACACAGGATAGAAGGCGGCAAACAGTAATCTATCCAATAGTTTATTGATGTATTTAACCAAAAGAATAACTTCTAAATCAACCTCCATAACTGCAACTTAATTTTAGAAAGGGTAGGTTCAATAATTAAGGCAACAGATTTCTTCAGCTCTTATTCAAATAATGGGTAGGACTCCTTACATTTGTTTCAATTCCTTTTTCTACAGTGAAATGAAAATATGAACTCCAAGTAGTCAATTAATACTTGAATCTAAAATCAAAATTTTATTTCCATTTTTCCACTTAAGGAATTAGCTGTTTTGTTATAAGTTTCATACTTAGCATAGCTCGCAATAATTTTCTCTTATAATTTTAATTTATTACATTGCCTAGGTATTATTTTAGATGAGAAATATATAAATGCAACTGATGCTGAGGGTCACATCAATAAATAGTAGGCTATTCTTATAAAGGAAATTAACATTGATTACTAAAACTTAAACTTTCAAGTTCCTATTAGAAAAATTTCAGCTCTAATCTGCAGCCTATGTTGGTCATCATTTAGGATAAGCTTCCTAATTCATGCAAAGCAAGCCACATTTTAAAAAGCACAATTTTCTTTTACTTCATTTGATTAAAACTTATATTTGTGCTGCATTAAACTAAATATTCATTAATGTATTTATTCATTTGACTCAAGACAAATGTATTGCCTGCCTAAACTGAGCTGTAGGTACTGGGGAGTAAAATCAATTCATCTCCTGCTCTCACATGGCCCACAATTTAGTGGTGTGTGCAGGAATTCACATGGTAATCATAAAAGTAGGTGTCATGACAAACTGGTGAGAGGCATGGCAGGAAGTTAACTAGTTCTAGAAAAGTATATAATGACCCAATCAGAACAGTCAGGATACCAATATGGGAAATTTCTTTTTAGCAGGTCACATAGTAATTGATGAAGTTAGTCAACATTAAAATTGTCTCAGAATGAAATTATCTCCACAGATATGGGTTTTCTTTGAGAGTTTCCAAATTAAGTCTTTGTTAAGTTTAACCAGACAAGATGAAAGAATTTGCAAACAGGAATAAGGGTTAGACACCAAGTAGTCCAACCCTTTCATTGGATAGATGTTGAAAATGAGCAGGGGGAAGGCGTGAGCAGCCTGCCCTTGCATGCCTTTCACCCTGTAGTGGAAATGGAATGCTGGCCCCATGATGCTAAAATCCTGGCCAGAATGCCTCCCTCCCATCCATGCCCCTCTGCACCTGCTTTCTACCAAATGTTATCTACTCGGCTGTTCTAGGGAATGAAAATATTCATGAAGTAACTCTCCTGTTCTGAGCACAACCTGTTAGTCACCTCAAGCCACTAGTGCATACTGACTATGTACATATATACTCAGTTTCAAAGGCACTAATTTTTATAGATTTTTGATTCTTTTGCTTAGGTCAAATTGCCATTAACTCATGGTCAACTTCCTATTTAATTTTTGCTCTATACACATGTGATTTTCTCCAAGTGAAATATTTCCTAATGATGCTATATATTTTTGAGAGAAGTCTTAAGTTTACAGAAAAGTTACACAGAAAGTATGTACAAAGTCCCCATAAACACTCTTTCCCACCTCCCCACGTCCACAGTTTTTCCTATCATTAATGACTTAAATATGTGTGGTTCATCTTTTACAGTCAGTGAACCAATATTGATACCTTATCATTAACTGAAGTCCATAGTTTACATTAAGACCCATTCTTCGTGTTGCAGTGTCATGGGTCTTGAGTAACATGTAATGTCCTGAATCCACCATTACAATGTTATACTTCTACTACCCTAAAGATGTTCTGTGCTCCACCTATTCAACCCACATTTCTTTCCCCTAAGTCCTCACAACCACTGATCTTTTACTGTCTCTATAGTTGTGTGTGTGTGTGTGTGTGTGTGTGTGTGTGTGTTAAAATACACGTAGCCTAACATTTACAGTTTTAATCATTTTATTTTATTTATTTTTATTTTTAAAAGATTTTATTTATTATATTTAGAGGGAGTGGAAGGCAGGGAGGAAGAAAGGGAGAAAAGCATCAATGTATGGTTGTCTTTCACCTGCCGCCAGCTACAGACCTGGCTGGAGACCTGGCTTGCAACCTGATTATGTGCCCTGGCTGGGGAATTGAACCAGCAATCTTTGGGTTCACAGGTCAGCACCTATCCACTGAGTCACCAGCCAGGGCTACAGTTTTAATCATTTTAAGTGTGTGGTTCAGTGGACATTAATACATTCCCACTGTAGTGCGACCATCACTATTATCTAACTGTCTATAATTTTGCCTTTCCTAGAATGTCAGGTTGTTGAAATTATACAACATGTAGCCTTTTTAGACTGGCTTCTTTCACTTATAAATATGCATTTACATTTCCCCCCAATCATGGCTCATTTCTTGTTATCTCTGAAAAATAACCCCTTGGCTGGATGTATCATAGTTTGTGTTTCCATTCACCTATTGAGGAACATTTTGGTTGCTGCCAAATTTTGCCCATTATGAATAAAGCTGCTACAGATATCCATAGACAGGCTTTTGTGTGAACATAAGTTTTCAACCCATTTAGGTAAACGTCTAAGGATGAGATGGATGGATTGTATATTAAAACAAAGCTTAGCTTTGTAAGAAACTGCCAAACTTTCTTTCAAAATAGCTGTAGCATCTTGCATTCCTGCCAGGAAAGAACGTGTGCTCCTGTTGCTGCATATGCGATGGGATGTTGGGTGGTGATACTCTTTGGGTTTGAGTCATTCTAATAGGTGTGTAGTGTGCTGTTGGATGGATAGTTTAGAACTTTGAAAATTAAAATACTGAAGAGCTGCTTCAGCACAGCAAAGCAAAAAGAAAGTTTCATCCGCTAAATTAATCTCTGTCCACTGTGAGCACAGCTTGTCCCCAGACTCTTAGGGCACCTTGTTCACACTTACGCTACTCACACACCACACTCGCTATAGCAATTTCCTGTTTGGCCAGCCTTTGACAGGGGATTGTGTGGTGGGCCCTGCATCCCTCAGCCAAGCTCAGGGCCTGGGCAGCAGTGACCATGTGAGCATCCTTAAGCAGTTCCTCATAACGACAGACCTTAGTGGAGCCCATCTGAGATCAGCTCAAACTCACCCTGGCCTCCAGCTTCACTGTCTTCTCCCTGACCACCTTCCCTGAGTTGCAGTTGTGTCCCGTCTTCCCTGTTCTAGCCTCGGATCAACTAGATCCATCTAGCATTAGGATTCAAAGCATCACCAATAGGGACAAAAAAGAGACTGAGAGTGAAAAAAAATAATCCCCAAACAAGTGACTGGTTCATAAAAAATGAAAGTAGCTGGCTTCCCACTCTTTGTTTCCCACCTGTCCAGCTAGTGAGGATACAGTTTCTGTCACCAGCATCACTTCTGAGGATGCTGGGTGGCCCTTCTTCTAATACGGCCCAGGGCTCCTGAGAAGCTGTGCAGAAATGGTGCTGGAGGATATTTTAGTTATGTTCCCTGGCAGCTCTGCTGGGGACTCGGGGAAACAAATACTTTCCCCAAATGGTTATTTAACGCTTCAAGGGATTCTCTCTTGTAAAGCGTTTCTTACTTTGTGGGGTGAATTAATAGTATCAGTCTCATTTCCTAAACGAGTCAAGGGAGCAGCTGCTGTGGGTGCTATTTTAAAAACAAAGGCATGACTACTTATGTGATATTATCGTCTAATCAGGGCACCAAATGGACCCCAATGTCCCATCATCTTAAACACACACATAGGAAGATGAAAAAAAAAAGTAATCACAAAATAACTGAGGAACTCAGTTTTTTGGTTCTTTATATCTGATGTCATAGGAATGAGAAGAGGATTTTGAGTTGGTGCAAGAATTAGTAGAGTGGGGAAGCCAGACGTGCCTGGTAATCTTTTGCAATGTTGGCATCGATCACTTTAGTTTAACTAGTTAATTAATAAGACAAAGACAGTGGTCAGAGGAAAAGGGGTTGGGGGGAGGGGGGAGGCAGAGGCAAGAAAGGGGAGCAGCTTAGACAAGAACCTAGTATAAAGGAACCATGGACATGGACAACAGGTGGGATTGACTTTGGGGGGAATGGGTGGGTGGGGAGGGGGACGGAGGGGAGCAAAAAGGGGATGGATGTAATACAACAATACAATTAAAAAAAAAAAAAAAAAGACAAAGAGGCTTTTGTAACTACAATGACAAAAGATCTTCCAAGCTTGAGACGTGTTTTTTCCCCAGAAATGCCATAAATGACAACTTACAAATAGAGCAAATTACTGGGATTTTTGGTTTTGTTTTAAGATCTCCAGAGCATTGGGTTAGATGTGATACTGAATACATGAGGTACTTGTTCATCTCTAACGTGCAGGGTCACTGGGTAAAAAGATGTTGGGAGAGGTCAAGACCTGCCAGTGGTCCATCAGTGCTTGGCAAAGAAGAAGGGAGACTTTTCAACTGCCAAAGCATGAGATCAAGCCCCCACTTCCAAAGAAAGTACAGAAATACTGCGCTCTGGGAAGTCTGCCAAGATTAATGTAAAGTGGGGAGGTTAACAAGGTCAAGTAATAATCACACATCTCGGTACTAATCATCTAGTCACTTTATCCAATACATACCATGCAAAATCTCTAGCTGATTTTTATATAATGTGCTCATCTTTCCAGTGCTTTATTAAAAATATCCATCAACAGATAACAGCTGTGAGTACCAAAATATGAGAAAGATTCTACACACCTATATGTCACCAGTTCTGCATACACAAGGTGAAGGAAGACCCGTAGGGCTCTCTAAGACTTGTTTAAGTGTGCCCAGACATTGCTTTCATGTTTGTTCTTTTGTTTCCAAATCAAGATTTAATTTTTCGAAGGATGGTTGGGCTCATGAGAGGCTCTTAGGATACCAAACATTACATTAGAAATGAAGGAGCAATCAGAAGTTCAAAATGTTATGTCTGGATTTAAAAAATGGCAATTTGATCATCAAGCAGCTTCTAGGAGGGATTGTCATTCTCAGGGAAATAACTTCTCCCCAGTTCAGAGGCATTCAACTCTTGTTGAGAAAAGTGTACAGAGCCTTTATGCTTTCGCTATACTGAATTCTGCCACAGAGCGTGTTAAAAGGACCTCATCTCTAGATTCTCACGTTCCTTTAAACTGCAACTGGAGCATAGCCTGAATCACGGGGGTGAGGGGTGAGAGGGGTGCAGAACGAATTGGGGGTGAGGGTTGTCCAAAGCATCCTGCACCTTTCCTACATAAAAAGGTCAAAAGTTGAAAGCAGGGTTTCTTGTACTTCGGAGCTTTAAACCTTTTGAAATGCTAGAAGCATTTGCTGCTCACTTGAGGAGATTAAAAGACTCATGAAAGCATGAAGCAAGGGAGTAATTATTACAGTACAATGACATGTGTCCTGGTATCTATGCATCGCCCTACAGTTACAGAGTACTGGTCCCTTGGTTGTCCTTCAGCACTGCGCTATGACATATACTCCTCTGACTGCACCCATATGCCTCTGAGCAGAGGTCTGAGCGTCCCAGGAGACATGTAGTTTTTACATTGTTTTTTGTGTAGCTTTTACATTGTACCAAGAATGAGTTACCAGTCCCAGAGAACTGATTTCTGCAAAGAACTGATGTTCAGCTCCACCAACGGGTTCAGCTGAGCTGGTATCTGTGCAGAAGGCTCCACAATGGTTGAGGATGATGAAAACCCCAGTCAGACATCCAGTGCTAGGAGTCTGCACTGCCCTCCCTGTCACAAGCTACTGCTTGCTCAAGTGTTTAAGTAGCTCCACATAGAACAAGGATCTGGGGAAGCCAAACTATTCTCTGAGCTAAATAGCCACTGTCTTTTCTTTTTCATGCAGTAGACATCACAGGCAGCCTGCTTTTAATGTTCACAACAAAGTCTAAATTCTGCACATTGATCATACTTTGACAGCTCAGTGTGTGGTCTACAATACGCAGGTTGAGTGCCTTTGGTTTAAAAGGTTCAAGGTCATTTCCACAGTGAGGATCCTAGAAATGACTGGGCTTGAAATATCTGAAACCTGGGCTAGGCTCTCTTCCACTCGTACCTGCCTGTCCCCCAGTAAGAGCCCAATACTCTCATTCTTTTAGTTTCTTCTCTTTGTTAGCTCATCAAAAATGAAGAAGGTGTGTTTGATTTCATCCAAATCTATAGCAGATCTCATAAGGGATGCACTGGGAGAGCTCTGTTTGCTGTTGTTCTCACCACCTCATTCACTGCACACCCCATCTCTTCGGAGACTCTCTCTTCACTCACCCCTTTCTTCTATTTTTCCTTTATTTCTACCCAAAGCTTAAGTAAGGGAATCAAAGTAAGTGCCCCATCTCCATTATACAGAAGACAGTATGCATTTTCATAGGAACTGATCTCTCATCTTAGGGTTCAGATACACATTTCATTAGAAAGACTGTTGAGGCAATGGAGAACTGGTACCCAAGTGAAAATGGCACCATTCTTAATCCATGCTTAAAAGAATACAGTACAGGTTATCTGAACATGTAACCTAAATCAGAAAAGTCAGGTGCACAATCTTGTCCAAAGACAAGGTTAAGCACATTTTCCTGGATATCTGTAAAGTAGAGCAACTATAGACAATATTAGTTTTCCAGGAAAACTGCCTCTCGAAGTCTGATAAATATGTTCCACAAAAAAGAAAAAAAATCACAATCTATTTATCAGTTGAATTCCTTGTTAAATCTGCTTTGTTTTTTAGTTTTGGAATTTGGGACTGGGAACTAGTTTTGTCAATGTCTTACCTTAGCTAGCACCTGACAATAAAAACCCTGCAAACAACTGATTTCTGTTCTTAGTGAATAGAATCCACCAAACCATCCTTGTGGCAAGTACTGGAAAACTATCAAAGAAATCCCTAAGTCTTAGAGCAGATACTTGTTTTCTTTTTGAGGCAAACTTGCTCTAATTTTTGGATTGCTAGGATTTTTAAGAAAACCAAAGTATCAGTAAATACCCTGATCACTAGGTCTCTATGGTATATACTCACATCGGACCACATACCTTCCCATTTAGCATTCTTTCCAGCTTGTCATTTCACACCAGTGTGACTTGATTAGTATAACACTAGTATTTATTTTCACTAAAGCATGAGCTACTCTCATTTCCTCAGAACCTGGTAGGAGGTGTGAGCACATGGTAGACTTCCAAGTATACAGGGGAAGGGAGGTAGGCTGTCATGCAGCTTCCTACCTGGCTCCTTGCAGACCATAACCTCAGTGATGTGAGGACACAAAGAGTAGAAAGGTACCACAGAGGTCCAAGCCCAAGAGCCTCCTTTTAGGACAAACTCTGCTAAATTTCTCTTTGCCTTGCAGCCCTCAGTTTTCAAATATTTCAAATGAAGTTGGCTTTAGGGAGAGCAGAGAAGATCCTTTCCAGTTTTCAAATTCCAGGTTCTCCTTGCTTCAATGTAATAAACATTTCTTCATGCATTCCATGAGTAAGAGATGTCAATATGTCTACCACCCACGTCAATTGAAGGACAAAGTAGATCTTAGTCTCAACATGTTGAGTTTATATCACTTCTCAATTAAATTATATCACTCAACTGCTTTGTTTCACACATTGCTTCTTTGAGACATGTAAAAATATGTCTTTTTCTGAGGGACCATGTTAAAAAGGGAGAAAAATAAATATGATACTCTGGCATGGCGGATGCTAAATTTCATAGTGACTATTACATTTCAGGACTCAGTCATTTTTACTTAGTTTATCTACTTCAACATTAAATCATGTGGACTTAATGAAGCCAGGAATAGAGTGTTCCCAAGAATGGCCAGATCCTGAGAATTTTAATCAATGAAGTTGACTGATGATAAAACTGGTCACAGTGTAGACTGTAGCCATAGATAGTTTCCTTACACACATATATATTTAGAATTATAAAATAATTAAAAGATAAACTATAAAAGTTATAAAATAAAATAAAAAGCTTAGCACACAAGGGAGTCACCTATTATCTGACCTCTTAGTTTTTTTCTCTGGCCCTCTGCCACATGAGCTAAGGTTCAAGACCCATTAAAGACCTTGTTCATCATGAACATGAAGATTCTTTCCTATTTTATATCTCATACAATTTGCATTAGTATTCCTTCTGCCTCAAAAGTTCTTTTTCATCAGACTTCTTGGGCAAATTTTTAATAATCATTCCAAGATCAAAAATTACCTTCTCACCCTGGCTGGTGTGGCCCAGGGAACCACTAGTTTGATGCCCAGTCAGGGCACATGCATGGGTTGCTGGGCTGGGTCCCCAGCTAGGGTCATGTGAGAGGCAACCACATATTGATGTTTCTCTCCCCTTCTTTAAGAAAAGGAAAAAAGTACTTTTGTGTGTGTGTGTGTGAAACTTTCCTTGAAACTTCTGAGTTCATGAGAGCAGAGACAGTATCTTATTTAACTTAAAAAAAAAAAAACATTTTATTTATTTATTTTGAGACAGGGGAGGGAGAAAGAGAGGGAGAGAAACATCAATATATGCAAGATACACTGATCAGTTGCCTTTCAAGTGCCCCATACTGGGGAACTGGCCCACAACCCAGGCATGTGCCCTGACTGGGAATTGAACTGGGGACCTTTTAGTCTGCAGGCCAGCACTCAGTCCACTGAGTCACACCAGCCAGGGTTTATCTTACTTTAAGTGAACAATATCTAGCAAATGTTGGCAAAATCAGGTGCTTGAGATATGAATGAATGATAATTAGCCTTTAAATCTCTATTTGTTTTTCTTAGTGTACTTAGAACAAAGGTAGCAATATATGATACAAACCATCTTCCTCTACTTAGAATTCTGCACTAGTATGTCTGAAATTTTTGAGACCTAGCTGTCTGAGTTATTCAAGCAAAAACCAAACATACATCTAAACAATTCTTGACAGCTGAAAAATGCTTTTTTTAGAGACCTTAAAATGAGACGAAACAAATGTATGTGTTGTTTTTTTTTTAAACACATCATTCTTTTGGAACCGTAAGAATTTTTTAAAGTTTCTGGTAATTTTCTGAAAGAGTTCTACATAAATGGAGTTCATTTGAAAATCCCATTATGCTATCACCAACTAAAGAATGCTTCTGGAGCTGGACCTATCTATAGGAGAACCCTCTTAGTGAAAAATTTAAAGTGCAAGAAAATAATGAAGATTTTCTCAAATGGCTTACATACAGTGCACATCATGCTAAGAAATTTTACTAAAGGGGCTGAATAGTTCTCAGAGAATTCTTGGTTAACTAAAGCATAGCATATTGGAAACATCCGTCAGAACCAGTATTTTGAAGACTCAGCTTTTAAGGTAAAATGCCAAATACAAAAAAATGAATTCTTATTAGGAGTCCAGATGTATAACTGGCATTTTATTAATTCAAGAATATTTATTGAGCATCTACTATACGCCACAGACTGTTCCAGGCATCATCCCTTCCTCCACCTGTCCTATATCCAAAGTTTCTGACCTCATAGATGGGATCAATGTGACCCACACCAGCAATCTGTGTTTTTATTTTGATTCCCCAAACTCCTCTCCTCCTCTCTTCCTATGACAAGTCAGTTGTTCAAATCCTGTAGAGTCTACCTTGCCAACACTTTTAGAATATTTGTCTACTTCTTCTGTTATTCCCTACAGCCATCTGATTAGTTTAGTCCAAGATCATAGGTATCTAAATTAGTACTACCTATTGCATACTTAGATCCTGAGGCGTACAAATAGACCAAGTTCCTGCTCTATTGGGATTTTGATCTAGTAACTTCTCTCTGGTCTCCCTACCCCTAGTACTGTCTAACTCAAATCCATTCCCTCTACTGTAGAGAGAATGGTTTGTCTAAACCCAATTCTGATCTTATTATTTCCCTGCATAAAACACTTCAAATAGTTCTCAAGAAAACCCTCCAGTTTCTTAGCAGGAAATACAAGGAAGGCCCTTCATGATGGGCACTGGTTTTCTTTCTCTATTCTTATCTCTTGCTCTAATCCCAAACATACAGCATACAGAATTTTACAGCATACAGAATCCCTTGCAATTTTCCCTTTGCCATGTGTATTTTCTCTTACCTCCAGTAACATGCAGTTCAAGGTGTCTAAAAAAAAACCTCCCAACAGAATATATAACAGACACAGCAAACTTTTGATACCCCAGCTGCATCCATGTTTACTTCAAGGCAAACCACACTCTACTACCATTTCTCTCCTCCCAAGACACTAGCCTGGCACCAAGCATCCATTGATGAACATTGAACAAGCAGGCTTCCCCTTAGATAGAAAAAATGCCCTTGGAGTTCTAGGTATCACAACTCCTGACCCAACATTTGATTATGTGGTATAAGTAATTCTTCTGTCTTTAGAGATCACATTTTAAAATTTGCAGAGCTGTGAAGAGCCACTCATCACCTGCAGTGACACTTTTTTGGCCAGAACAGGGAGGTTTTGCTCTAGAGCACTTCAGCTTGCATAATTCTTTCTAGGCAGCATGGCACTTGTCTGTAATAATAACATCACAATCCACATCAACCTCCATGCTCCTACTTCAGCCCAAAGTCCCACCTTATTCTAAACTCTTAACAAAATTCTGTAATGGACTATCCATATCTGTTGATGCTTCTTTCTTCCAAACTCTTTTCCTGCCTCTCCTGGGAAGGATGTCAATCTCAGCTAGGGATTTTTCTATAATTATTTTGAGACATATTATATTTACAGGAAATGAGCACCTTTAGGTTGCTTTTATTCACCAAGTAATGTCTTCTTCCTCATCCATGTTGCCCTAGTCACAAAAATTGGTTGCATGTAAGACATAGAGAGTGGGCATGGGTGAGTGTTAGTCAAGGTTAAGTTTGGGTTGGGACAAATGAGGATCATATCAGGAGGAGAAAATAATTTCCATTCCACATACATCAACACTTATTTTCCTTTCCACTAGTGTATCCTTCACCTTTGGGCATGAATTTCCTTTGGCTTTCATTTTTAACCTACATGAAATGACTGTCTACAAAACTATTCCATCAGGTCTCCCTCAAAAAATACTGAGCATCTTGATACTCCCGACAAATTTACTACAATGATGATGAGCATTACTACCCAGAGACAGCCATGTGTTAGTGGAGAGAAACCTGAACTTGATTATAAAAGATTTTGATCTAGGTAAAAATTAGCAAGTGACTTTGGGCAAGTCATTTTAGGTGCACGGCCATAAAAGCATGGGCATCAGAGATTGTTGAGACAGTGACTGCTGTTATCAACTCACTTTTGGGTCACTCCTTTTATACAAATGTTAAACTTATTGTTACTTGGAGTATCAATAATCCCAAACTATGTCGATACCTGTTTTTGAAAATGAAAATGGCCTCTTGTTTTAATTCAGTTTACATATAACCCAGTTTACAGAGCACCATGTCTGACCAACAGACATGCTGGTCTGCTATTAACGTATTCTGAAACATATGCTATGAACCCTTACTTGCTCCCTTCCTATCTTTCTGCTGATGGGGCCAAAATGGGAAAGATTCAGTGGTCCGTGCCCATCTGGAGGTTCACCTGTTATTATTTCAAGCTACATGGCAAACAGGAAGGGCCACATGGGAGCATGGAAACTTGTATCCCAGGGGCCCCCCATTAGCTCCTGAAATTAGCTGCACAATTACCCCAGTCACAACAAGTTGTCAACAAGGGTGACAAAGAGCCTAGGAGCAACTTAATGAACCATTTTCCATTTTACTCTAACAACCCTGCGTATGCCGACACGCATGACCTCACCCTGAGCTGGACATATGTTCACTTGCAACAGAATCTGCTAGGTTGGTTGATGTAGCTAAATAATGGAATTGTGATTAATGACAACAACATGTTCTTCTCACAACAGTGCCTTCCCAACCTCACCCAGGTAGCCCAGCCTGTCACAAGATCCCTGATGGACATGTATTTAAACTATTTGCTAATTGTGGCTAGCCTTTGTTCCTTGGTATAAACTAATGTAGACTGGATTTTAAAAAACAATCTTATGAGTTAGAAAATTGTTATTGTCATAATTTAAGGTGGCATTGGCTACTTGTGAATTTGCCAGATGTTAATTCATTTTTTAAAACATGCAAGATTTGATTTCTGTTTAGAATATGATCTCTCTTATCTTCTATGGCCTCTGACTCCCAAAATTATTCTGTGAATACCTAATAGCTATTAAAAACCATTTTAGGGGACAAAAAACTGAAGAGCTGGTGGTCCTTGTTTTTAAGGAGCCCATGGTATAATTCAGTCAGTGGTTTTCAAACCTGACCCAACAGCAAAATAACATTGGGATCCAGGGATGGGGCTTGTACATGTTTAAATTGTAAAGTCCCACTGGTAATTCTGATGCACAGAATTATTGTAACCGATTTAAGTTTAGTTCTAAAAATGATTACAATAAAATAAAAATAATAATAAACACAAGAGAAATCTGTAACATTAGTATTATAGAAAAACAAAATCCCAAGATATCTGTTGCAAGATGGTCGTATAACTTACAGCAATTAGTGCAATTAGTGTATAGAATTGTCACGTTTGTTTATATCTACTGAAAAATCCAAATCATCATAATAAGCTCTATTACAGTACAGTTCTATTTAAAGCAAACTTAATTGGTCTCAATAATGAAATCTCATTCCTAGGAAATTAGATTCTCAAAGAGGATTATTTATTCTTTTAATTTAGCCAAGTACCATTGAGTGTCCTTACAAAACTACTGTTGTTAATAATGATGGTAAAAGTCAACATTTATTGATCACTCACCATGGACCAAACACTGGACTAAACACCTTGTGTGATTATCTCACTTATGCTTCATAATAGCCATATAAGTGTATTTGTATTCCCATTTTTCAGAGGAAGAATTGAGGCTCAGAGAGTTTAAGGAACCTGCCAAAGATAATGCAGGCTAGTGGCAGAGGCAGGGCAAACCCAGCTCTTTGTCCAAAGTGAATGCTTGAGCTACTGAAACTATCCTGGAAACATGAACAATGCCTACTGGAATGAATAAGAGAAATCTACCTCACTCATGCCCTGGATGGAGACTAAACAAAGGAATGAAGAAATGAATGGATGGACTGCTTTCCACTCCACTGGAAGCCACATTTCTATGTTAGCAGTTAATTTTAGCTCCACAGTTCATTATGATTTTGTTTAAAAGAGCAACAGGACACAAGAGTAATATAGTTAAAATGGATATTTCACTTAATTGATGGTTTTAATTTTAAACTAATTATCACAATTGTAATATACAAACTCGAATCAACCGAGCTTTCACAGCTGAAAATTAAAAGCTAGAGATGGAGGTGGTAGCTCCTTGGTCAAGCCACCAAGTGAAACATTTATATTATTTTTATGTTAGATATTAGTTAGTTCACCGACCAAAGGAGATCCATCTGAAAATTGGATGGCCTTTCCCTCTGTTCCTGAAACATCAGGGATTAAAATATTTTGGTTAAGAATTGGTGACATTCTTTGGAACCCATTTTCAAAGATTGGGGGAAGCTACTCTTCTGACAGAATTTGATGTTGTTTGTCATCGGAAATCCCCAAATTTAAAAGTAGGTATAAACATTTTCTTCTCTTTTGTTTTGCAGGTGTTAGTAAATATGTGATACTTTCATATTATTGCTTTGGATTAGTCATGAAAAAAAATCCTAACTTAATCATAGACAACTCAAAAGATGGAGTGACATGCAGCAAGTAAAAAAGAAACACTCTGACATAAGACCTGTTTGAATCCCACGCCAGGAGCTGTAAAAGTTGTGTAAGTTTGGGTGAGTGGGTTTACTTTGCTCAGCTTCATTTTTTCCATATGTAAAATGGAAGTGACACTATTTCATCAGTCAGTTGTTACAAGGTCTAAAATGAGAGCATAGGTATGGTTCTACTATAGCCATTCAAAATCTATTTTCTCATTCCAATCCTTTTGTCTTATGGTTGAGAATGTTGAGGTCGGAAAAAGACATCCTGAAAGTTGTACAAATTTGAACCTAGGATTATGGATGCCACTTGTATATTTTTTAAACAATGCATTAATTTAAATGATAAATGAATAATGAGTTTTAAATATTAACATGTTAATTCACTTCCCACTGCTTGTCATTTTCCTTGTGTGCAGCAAGCTCTGGTCCACTAAGGCTACATAGGGCTCATTATAACTCTGCATAGTCCAGAAAGCAAATCGGGTAACTCATTTGTTTACGATCATTCTTTGATAATGAACTACCAGGAACAGGTGAGGTCTCTCAACAGTTGGTGTTCATGAACATCTGGTTGGGCACTTCTTCCTGACTTGGTAATGATTCAAATGAAACTAATGGTTAGACTTTAGACACCATATGATTAGATAGATGTCCATGACAAAATGTTGTAATACACATGCACTTAAAAATTGTTGCCTCTATTACCACAGAAGCAGATTATTGATGCTAGCAAAGGGGACAAAGGTTGGTCATCATTTTGCAAGATGAGGAAAATGAAGGCAGGTAACATTAAGTGACTTCCTGCAGCTTACAGTTAGTAAGTGGTAGTGCTGGGTTACCAGACCACATCTGATTCACCTTAGCACTTCCCACACTGCCAAAATCAACCATTTGTGAGCATGTCTCTTCCCTAGAAAACAAACACCTCGAGGTGGACCAGGGACTGTGTCTTAGTCATTTTGAAGTCCAGGCAATTAGCAAAGACTCATAAAATTTCTGTAAATATCCACTGCTTGATTTAAGTAATATGAGTAATAATAAATGTATTTAAAGAAAAAAGTGTTTCAAGAGTGTTTCCTTATATACTGTTGTATTATTCTAAGACTCTGAAATAGTGGGGTTTTCCTTTTAGGATGAACATCCCAAGACTTACAAGCTGAAAGTGAGCTACCATTCAGTTGCTGTCTGTGGAGATGATTGTTCACTTATCTCGTCAATGGTGGGGTGACTCAGCATCTTTGTCTGGCTCTTCTATGAAATTGCCTTCAGAGTATGTTTATGGGGCACGTAAGAAAAGTTGATCTCATTATTGTTCCACTTGGCTTTTGACTCTAAACAGCATTTATCAGCTTTGTTGACCCACCTTACTTACTAAATTTGGCTCTGAATGAGTGTAGGTTGTTCAAAATCCAATCCACTTTGAAAGGATAAAGATTTACATGACTACCACCCCCAGACCCCCTGGAAAACCATAAAACTATTCTAAAGTTGCTTTGGCCTCACTTGGATGGATAAACAAAGCCCCAAGGTGACTAAGCTGAAGGTAACAGACACTGGAATGTGTACATTTTGGCATATTCATTTAAACACAAAAAGCCATATGACTAAATATTTTACGTTTCCTTAGACCCTGGGGAGTTGGTATGATCTGCTTAATAAGAAAAAAATTAAGATCCAGGAAAAGTGACTGTCATGAGATCTTTTGTGCAGTGGTAGCTCTGGGTCAGTGGTTTTCAACCTGGGGGAATTCTCTCTCACACAGACACACACCTGGGGGATGACTGTTTGGTAAAATCTGA
Source organism: Noctilio leporinus (assembly GCA_004026585.1). Taxonomy (NCBI): domain Eukaryota; kingdom Metazoa; phylum Chordata; class Mammalia; order Chiroptera; family Noctilionidae; genus Noctilio; species Noctilio leporinus. The sequence goes on from PVIW01002144.1 coordinate 21,582, forward strand.
AGACACTTTTGACTGTCATGCTTTGGAACAGGGGAAAGTGTAACTGGAATCTTGTGAGGGTCCAGGGCTGATGCTAAACAGCCTGCAATGCACAGGACAGCCCTCAGAACAAAGAATTAGCTTGTCCAAAGTGTCAGCCATTTTGAGGTTAAGAAACTGAGCTCTCGCCTAAAAATTCTGATCCCCTGTCTCTTTAGTAGACCTCTCTAATGTCACTGTGACTATCCCTGTGTCTTTATCTTTTCAAAAGTAAAAGGAGCTACATGTATTTTTCTTTGGGGATGAAAGAGTAAATTTTTCCATGCTATTTTGCCTCTTGAATATCTCCCTTTGCCTTAGGCTCCTTGACCAAAGAATACTTAATTGTCACAGAGGTTGCCTGGAAATGTCTTTGGCATCTGAAAAGCCTGCTTGGCAGGAAAATGAAAGCAACTTGAAATGTGTGTGCTCTTCAGAGCTATGTGCTACTCCCACTCCTATTACTACCTCTCAGAGGCAGCTGGGGCCAGGATAGCTGGGGCATCCTCATCTATCGATTTGGCATGTTATATATTTGTCCCTTCTCACTACAAAACTAAGAAAGAAGGGAGAAAAAAGCAGTGCCAAGGCTAGCTCCACTTGTCTAAGAATTCCTTCTCTGTGTCTTTCAGAAGCCCCCTAAGGTGGCTGGCTCCCTTGCTGTGTAGTTCATTTAACAAAGGAACGAAGGTACTTCATCTGATATGTACTTTTGATCACACAGGCATAGAAGGTTAGATCTTGGCATATATACTGTGCTGACAAAATGTCCAGCCTAAAAGCATCTCTTCCCACTTCAAATTTTTGAAATAAAGTATGTGACATATAGTTATCCAATTTTCCCAGAACTTGCTGAATTTTGTGGTCAAAGGAGAACCCTTTCACATGAGGGTTTTGCAAGAACCAATAAGCATACAGTGTTGAATGTCTGTGGCTGGTCTGCCAAACCTCCATGGAACTCTTACTTGTTGGTATAGCCCGAACCTTATTGTCTGGAAATATTCCCAAAACCAAGCATAATTTTCTACCTTAGAAAAGATGCTTTGTATCATTTTCAGTGGTCAATGGTGGGACAACCACAAAAATAGATCCCATTAGAGTAGAGACAGCAGACGTGCTCCGTATATTTGAGCCTAACATTACACTGTAGTGAGGAAAGGAAGGTCAGCAAAGGTTAGTGTGTTATTGTCCTGAGAAACTGGAGAAGTCACTTTTGTCATTTTCCCATCCTTTGAGTCACTATATTAAATCTACATGTCAGAAAATTACTACTCAGCTGCAAATTCTGCCTTGTACCATTCCTAATTGTCTTATATAAACCTCATACTCCAAAGAGATCATCTGGAAACCTCAGAACAAGGATCATGAGTCGAGATCTTAAAAAGACCCTCTCCTGTCCCTACTCCAAACCCCCAGCAGGGTCCTCAAACATTCTCATTGTGCATAGATTTTTATGCTGGAACCCTGGGGAAAGCTACTTTGATTGACTTTGATAAAAAAAGAAATGATAATTCCCTGAAGTCATGACATAGATAACACCCTAGACACCAAGTGGGTTATATTCCTTCCTTCCCTTCTCCACCCCACCATATCTAAGTTCTGTCTGAACTTTTATCAAGAATTGTAGCAGGACAATAGTCCCAAAGTATTCCAGAGATACATCATGCAACATTGGGAAAGAAAAAACCACTTTCACAACACAACTACAATAGCCACAGAAAATAGCCTCAAGGAAAACACTAAAGAAAATATGAGCTCTAGAGAAAGCAAAAAGAATGTAAATGCATGAAACTAGGCGCCAAAGTACCACACTGGGTACATGAGCACTTTTTGCTCTACTCTCCACCGGAAGATAAGGACACAAGGCTTGTGAAACTCTTCCTCATAAACAGAAGTAAAGCCATGTACTCTCCCAGGTGTTGAGAGAAGGCAAGGCTTCTATTTATTTTCATTATTTCTTCCACCCCTTTCAACACACGCACACATAAACACATACACATTTTCAACATAAAGCAGGCTACCTAATGGTAGTTGAAGCATTTAAACAGCTTTTATAAACAAAGCTCATGCCATGGAAACTTCAAAATGTCCCTGCTCATGGTTCATGGTACCCAGGAGCCTCTCAGATGCAAGGGTCCTTGGCCATACCCTGTTTGGGGGTTGCCTGAACACACGGGTGAAAGGTAAGCACACACAGCAATGAGCTATGTGTTAAAGCAAAGGTGTGAAATTCTCCTGCTGTAATGAACCAGGTAGAAATGCACTGTGCAGTTCTCTCTGCTTATGAATGGCAATGAGTCAAGTCCATTCAACAACCCTTGAACTACTGACCAGTAAAGGTAAAACTGAGACCAGAATAAAACTAAGTCCCCAGGATTTTTTTTAATATTTATTTTTTGAAAGATTTTACTTATTAGTTTCAGAGAGAGGGGAAGGGATAGAGGCAGAGAGGGAGAGAGACATCAATGAATGGTTGCCTTTCACCTGTCTCCAGCTATGGACCTGGGTGGAGACCTGGCTTGCAACCAGGATATGTGCCCTGGCTGGGAATCAAACCAGCAACCTTTGAGTTCACAGGCCAGCACCTTTCCACTGAGCCACCAGCTAGGGCCAGATTTTTTAAATTTTTTAATTTTTTTAAGCAATAGATTCAGCATGTCTCCTTTGAATCCACATAGGGTCTTAGATTGAACTTAGATTGAACTTTGTGCACTCAGCCAGATCTCTCTACAATCTATTCAAAATATTATTATAAATATTTTATTTGGGGAAACAGGTAATATAAATTAAACTCTTTAAAATGAACTCCCAAAACCTGAAAGATGTATTTCCACAGCATTAAACACATTCTGTAGCATGAACGTGTCATTTATTTTCATGACCAGTTCACTTTTAAACTTGAGATAAATCATACTGGTAACAGCTTTCCTGTTCAGGACTCAGCTAAGCAGCAGCACCATGGCGAATTCTCTGTTTTCTGGTGGCCAAATCTCACACGTTTCCAAAGGGCAGCCTGTGCGCTTAGCATCCACTAATGAGATCACACATTCTGGTCTCGCTGCCACATCCGCTCCATCAAGGCAGGACGTCACAGCTCAGCGGACAACTCAGAAGTGGCTTTTCTTTTAACAGCTGAGCCCACAAGAAAATAAGTGATGAGGGGGTGAGAGGAAAGGAGATTTTAAAGTGAAAATTCTAGCTACATTTGTGATGTCTGCAAATACAAATCAATTATGACAAGCATGTCTCTGGCTCTCCTTGTCTAATAATTTTTTGTACTTTACACTAAGTCAATTGGCGAAAGGCTACAATCCCAAGCAACAGAGCAAGAGCCAGAGCCCTGCACTCTCCACATCGAAGCCAGGTATTAGTTTTTGCAGGCAATGCATGTCATATTTTCCCCTGAAATCCTCCAAGGCCAGGGAGTCTGAGAAAATGTCCTACTTCTGGCTTTCTTTATTGTTGTTGCTATATTGAAAATATGGAAGAAAACATTTTATCAACTGAATGTGATGTATCACAGCCAACAGTGTGGGGGGAGGTAGAAGAGGATGTAAAGGGAATAAATGGGAAAGGAGGAAAGTACCATAAAAAAACTGAAACATCATTATCTAGAGTGGTGTGTAAGTAAGTTCTTGAAGATATTGGTTACAATTTTGTTAGGTGGCACACATTTAAAGCAGCTCCTCATCCTTTTATTGTTTGACAGAAAGGATTGAATGGATGTCATTTAGATAAGCATTTATACTTGTCAGAATCACCCTTGGGAATCAATAGGTCAGTCACCCAAAGCTGTGTCTAGGAAGTACACCCAACACAAGTGAGCATTCAGGAGCACCCATTCAAACAAGGTCAAGAAGAATACCTCCCCCAACAGAAGGCAAGAAAACCATTCAGGTGAAAACAGGACCATCTTCTGCTTCTTGGGGCCCAAATAAGCTGTGAAACCTCGGGAAGGACATCAGGATGTTCGCAAGCATTAAAGACCAAGCAATTCCCTTTACAAAGTGCTGTGTTTTCACGTCCACAGAAATTCTTTACACTTGTTAATCATGCCCAACCCTTGTCCAATGAGAGAGGAAAGAACTTACAGGGAGAAAAAAGTGAAGTTAACTATCAATATAGCTCAGTCTGAAGTTTACATTTTCAGTAGACCACCCCTGGGTTAGGGGGTCCCCAGTTCTTTGATTTGCTTATTAGCCCAGTGGCCTGGGCTTCTGTGGACACAGCCTGACCGGTTTCAGTGAGAAAAAAACATAACAAAGAGGAAGAACATGGAAAGCTTAATTCAAATCACAGGGCTTCAAACTGAATGGAAATAAGTGATATTTCTTCCTTCACATCACACTGAAAGGGGGAAGACAAACTTAAAAAGCAACCCCTGACCTCTGGAAGCTAGCCTGACACAAATAGGACATGTCCTTCTCCCTGTTGGAAATAGTCTCCCAGAATACCTATGAGGTTACTCAAGATCAAGGAAAAGAGAGATTGAAAAAAGGGATTTTGTCTAGGCACAAAAACAAGATCACCCACCAAATAGGTAACACTTACCTACCTAGCCAGACTAAAATGAACGACTGGGACTTCTTTACCAATTGTAGGTTATGCTTTCTCTATCCCTATAGATAAGACCCACTAAGAGACCTAACTACAGAATTGCCCTTGCTTGATGCCTGCATCTAAACTAGAGAACCTCTGCTTCCTTCAGCCACCCCCTCGTCACCCACCTAAGCCCTGTTTCATAAGAGGTTCTTCCCATCATCCACTTCCTGGGGGCCTGTGGTTCCCATGGTCTGGGTTCTCCCTTGCTTCAATGAGTAGCAAACTCAGCATGTTCAGTTATGCATTTGTGTCTGGTGGGCAGTCACAGAACACTCAGGCCCTCTGTCCGCCCAGTGGAAGGAAAAAAGTTCTGCCCAGTGCAGCCATCCTCCTTGGATGAATGAATGACCTTGTCCAATTCAAGGAGCCCTGCCTGCAGAGGGCAGATTGGCAAGGGGCCTGAGCTGTCCTAGCCCTGTCCATTTTCCCTCCGGACTCAGTTACCACTTACCTGCTCATCTACTGGCAACTCATGTTTTGGTTCATTTCCAATCCCAAACAAGCCACCCGGGTCCCTCATTTGTTGATTGACATTCCCAGTCCATTGTGCCATGGCCCAATTCACTAAACATCCCTGCTGCATGGACGCTCCCTCTTTATTCCTTCAACCAACCCACCTGCTCTGAGCTTTCTCTGAGTCCCAGCTACAGACCAGGCTAGTTCCTCTTCAGACATTAAATTCAATCTGCTCAGTAAATTCTGCTTAAGAAAACTGACACCCAGAGTGAATCACTAAAATGGGTGTACTCTTCTTATGCCATGCTTTTTAGAAATATATTCTCTCCCTTGTCTCTCTCTCTTCCCCCACTCTCTCTTTCACACACACACACACACACACACACACACACTCACCAGACACTGACTAGGTTTCCAGCTTCCCAACAGCTTCAAACTCTCTCCAGTCTTAACTCTCCTGTCACAGAGAATACAATGTGCCTGCCCAGGTTTGCCTTTAATCTTACAACATCAGCAGAGTACAGGAGAGAGAGTTTGTATGTGCACTACCATTTCAAAAATCCTTGGGTCAAAGGTTATTAAAACAGAGTGCGTTACAGCCAGCCCTCCCTCCTGCCATACCCCAGCAGGACCCAGGCTGAAACCAGTCCTCTGTCACACCGCCTCACGCTTGGAAATCACTACTGAGTCTTTTCTTACTGTTGGAAATCAGGCCTGGGAAAGCAGTTGGGTTGCCAAGTGCTGTGATGTTCATTGGTTTTGGTGGCAGATGCTGAGGCTGGAGGCCATGAAGACTTCTTCCACGGGCAAGTTTTTAGAACTCAGGGAGACAAAGCACCCTTCTCAGGAGTCCATGCGCATGCTTCTGCAGCACGGAAACCCCGCGCTCCAGCTACATGACACGGGGGGTGGGTGGGGGTGGGGATGCATGGGGGAGGTCAGCTGAGGGCCATTTCTTGGAAATCAGTGATGAGCAGATCGACCTTGATCATGCCAATTTGACCATAAACCTCACGGGGCCCGTGGGTGGAGGAGTCATAGCCCAGATTAAGGAAAAATGTAAGGAAACAGATTTCAGGGGTGGGGAGGGGACTGGTGAATCTTGGGTTTGACACTCTCTTTCCTGATTTTTTAAAGCCAAGTTCCCCTGTTGGTGGGATGGTTGAGAGGCAGCTTGCCTGCAGGCAGGAGCAATGGTGCTCGTGCTGAGGCCGCCTGGCGTCTGTTAGGAACGAACATCTTGGAGCCATAGCCGCCTGAATCGGAAGTTCAGGGGAGCAGTGTTTGCAGATTTACATGTTAACAAATGCCCCATGAGCTCTTTCTAGCTGGCGAAGCCTTGGAGGGGGAAAAGGGTTGCTTTCTGTAACTTTCTCTCCATTTCTGAGCCAGGCCCCTCTTTCCAGAAGTTCGAACATCTAGATTCCAATTGCTCCTAGCACCCCCTGAACATATTATTTAAGCCTTTCTGACCTTCAACTTCTTAAGTTGCAAACTAGAAATAGCACCTCTTGAATCAATGAGGCCTCCACTAAATAGATGTTGAAGAAACCAATCTTAAGATGAAAGCATCTTGTGAACAGTGATTATTCCATTACTGGTTTGCCACGGTCTCCCTGCTATTCTCTCTTGGAAGGCATAGAGAACCCAGGGAAGCAGCTTCCATTTCAGTGAGTAGCTGAACAGACTGTCCCCAAACCAGCTGCTGCAATGTGCTCACTTATCTGGGGACAGGGCCTGGGGGACAGAGACGGAAAGCCGCTCTCTCCCATCTCTCAGTGGGGTTTGTCGGGGCTCCCTACAGCGGTGGCTGTGACTGAGACTGCAGGCAGACAACTCCCTGGAGCCATACTCGTCTCTGCTGGATGCGGGCAATGACAGGTAAATTGGTCAGCAGAGGTGTTGGTTGGGGGTTGGTGTGAGCTGGGACGTGTCTGGATTAGATGGAAAAAACAGAGTGCATTGTGTTTGTGTGGCAGAAAGAGAGAGAGCCCAGGGAAGGATGGCCTGGCACAAAGTCCATGGCCCATGCCCAGGCGCAACCTGTGACCCTTAGCCAGGGCCCCAGGTGCCACGTTATGTTGTGCATGGAGCAGACTGAGGCCAGCCCAACTTCCACATCAGTCCCTGCACTTGATGTTCTCTGGCTCTCCCTGGGCTTCTAGTCCTTCTCTGTCCTCACCCTTCCTGGGGTGTCAGGGGCAGAATTCTGCCTTCAAGCCAGGAGACTTGGATGTTAATTCCATTTTGGCTGCCAGTTAGCTCTGTGATTTGGGTGATCATTTGCCATTTCTCTGGCCCAATTTCCTTACTAACTAGTAAACAGTGAAATGGGTAGTAAGCATGTGCCAAGGCAAATTAAGCCAGGTCACTTCTTAGTTCTCTCCCTTCCTGTTACTCTGTGGCCATGCTGGCCTGTGGACCCATGACAGGGGCCCCCAACCTTCCTTGGCTTTCTTGGGGCAAAGCCAAACTTCAGAGCTGCTCTTGCCACAGCCTTGCCCACCCAGCTGCAGTGCACTTCCCTTCCCATCCCCCTGAACTGACTTTGCCCCCCAAGATAACAGAGAATGTATTATATGCACTCACTTCGAAGAAATGTGAATTTTCCCTAGTTTGCAGGAGTAAACATGAGACACAGAGTCAAACAGGCCCAGACTATAGCCCTGGCTCTGCTAAAGTAACATGGGGTTTTGAGCAAGGTACTAGACGTTTTCAACCTTCATTTTTCTCCTCCCGTGCATCTGACACCCCCCTCGTTAGGCCGCAGGAGGACTAAATGAGTACAGTTCCTACACAGCACAGTGCCTGGCACATAGTGCAAGCCCAACAACTGTGGGTGCCTCCCTTTCCCCATTGGGGTCACACTGGGGCTTATTAACAACCAACCGTATCATAAAAATTCCACCTTACCTGCCAGGCAGTGACTATAGTCATGACAGTAAATGGGTAGGGCTGCACTGTGTCTACCTGCAAGGGGCGGTATTCACACAGAATGTCATAGTGAGTGGTGGCCCCAGGACTCCAACAGGAGGCACTGCCAGTCGTGCAGAAATGTCCACATCTTTTACTCTTCTTTCCTCCCAAGCACTTATTGACATCTTGCTTTATTTCCAACCTGGGACTGGTGAGTTATCTTCAGAATCTTCTGTAGTCATTCTATCCATATAATTTATTTCATTTCATCCCCTGAGGTCCAGTTCTGCTATATCCCCTTCGATAGCTTCCTAATACATATGTGATTAAGCTTCAAATCCTCGGGCTACATTTAAAGTCCTGCATAATCTTCCTTCCCCTTTGCCTATCCTAGGTTCACCTCTCACGTTCCCTCCCATCTCACTTTGCTCCAGCCAAGCCCGACTTCTGTTCCTCACAGTTCCCTACCTCCTGGTTTTCCTCCTGTTGTTCCCTCAGTTTGGGAAGCCACCCCTGCCAGTCTCTGCCTATCACAATCCTGTCCTTTCCTCCAAGCTGATCAAAGTCTTTTCAATGATCATTATCCTGGAAGGCACCACAGGCCTGGGTCTTTAATTCTCCCATCTTTGAGGTCACGTATGATGCTGTCTTTTCAACCCTCCATGCTTGTTGGGAGCAGCGGCATCCTGCCAACCTGAATGTGCCCACAGTACTCACTGCAGAACTCTGCTCACAGGCACTGCTCAGCGGATACACTGAACCCTCCCCTTGAATACACTGCCGATGCCATCGAGATGCTGCCATAGAATGAGAGGGAAACACATTTCCCGTCACCGCTTTGGACCCACATGGACAACAGGAAGCTACAGCGAATGGGGCAATGGCTTCGAGACCCGTATCTGAGGCCACATATTGAGTATTGTGTCTCGAAAAGAGCAAGCATCAAAACGTGTTTGGTTTATGAATAAACACAAACAAGGGAGCAAACTGAATTTAAATCCAGAATCTGCTATTTCTGAACTGTGCAACCTGGGTAAGTTGCTTAACTTTCTAAGGCTCCCTCCTTTCTTTTAGGATGGGATGGCAATCCTATTTGGGAAAAGCTTTGTGAATAAGCTGATCAGTGCTTACAAAGCCTTTATCATAGTATTGAACAGATAGAGAGTGCTTAAAAGAGCTTAGTGTTATTTTGATTATTGTCATCTAAACTATCGGCCTATATAAATAGTCTGAATTAATTTATTATCAGTTTACTTCCAAAAAATACATTGCTCTTTAAAAATTCTGGCAGATGGTCTGACAATTTTTTTTAATGAAAAAGCCTATAATTTAATAAACTTCCACAATTAGGGGGAAAAAAAAAAACTTGACTCAAATTACACACCTTCTTTTTGAGAAGGTGTGAATTTCATGGGGGTGAGGTGCAAAAGATGGTGTTTGAGCAATAAATTAAAAATAGGTCTTTAAGAAATAAAATCTGTGTCTTTCAGCTTTGCGAAAATATAGTACGCATCTGCAGTACTCAGCACCAGTGGCCAGACGGAAAACTATGCACTGAGACCTAAATTTCATTTCCCTGCGAGCCACCTCTACCTTCAAACACTGTTTTCTAAATGCATGTGCTCAGGGGTTTGTTAACCTAAATATTAGACATCCATAAAACATCTTTAGAGATACTAGTCAAATGCAGGATCTTAGAATTGGAGGACTTAGGAACTGAAAAGGATCTTGGGGATAATCTAGTACAAATTCCCAATTTTGCAGATGAAAAGACAGAAGGGTCTTCCTAGTGCCCAGTGAGTTCTCCTTCGGTGGTGAAGGAGAGTCTGTCATATTCTGTGGTGCCGACAGAGGGTCCCTGAATGAGCAGTTGTGGCACAGCCTCAAGAGGGGAATGGCGGGGAGAGTTTTCCTTGTGGGGATTGTCACTTGAGGGTCAGAGAGGGGTGAGATGTTCTTGGGGAGTCCAGGGGCTCTTTTACTGACTGTTTCAGAGGTGAGTAAATCATCTGACAAGGCACCATGCACCAGCTGACAACCTTTCCCTAAATGCCCCATCCAGAAAACTGAAATACAGGAAAACAAGGCAAAACACAGCCTCTGCATTTCACATTATCCCCATACTCAAATACAGGCTTTGTACTGGGTGTTAAAGGAGGTCTTTCTAGTTTTTCTGCGACTAAACCCCCTTAAGAATGCTTATTACATAAGTATCGCGGCTGTGTTTACGTGCACTTGCAAGTATTTTTTATAATTCTAGTCTGAAAGAAAACTTGATTCTACCTGTAGAAACTCTTTGTTTCTATTTTTAAAATTCTTTCTTTACCCATTTCTCTTTCTCTTTCTCTTTTCAGTGATACAGTTCTAGACATAAAAGCTAGAGGTAAGTGAGAAGTATGGAATTAGAGCTGATGGGTAAGGACAGTTTTTAAAAATTAGTTTCATGGGCTGTTAATAAGTGTGGTCTGAAAAATCAAAGTGCTTAGAGAACACTGCACTTGTTATCTTTAAATAAGATTCACCACTACACCCTTGTTAGTGCCTTTTATATGACAAAGTGCATTGTGAATCTCATGGGAGCACTGTAGATACAATACATAGAAACAGTTCCCGCACTTTCCTAACTTATTTCATCTTCCCACCCCACTCCAAAATCCTACCTTAGTAACACTGTACTACCGCATAAATAACCAAAAAAAAAGCAGTTCAACTTATAACCTGCAAAGCCCTAAACGTCATGAAATGCCATAAAAGAGAAAAATGAAAGTCGTTTACTCCTTAGGTAGGTCTTCCTTAACTTCCCAATGGCTATTCCCTACACAACTAAAATCAGGGTGTGGCTTGTGGCCAAGTGCAAAGCAGGCATGTTGTGTGAAGACATGGTTTTTCTAAGCTCAGCAAAGTGACGCTGGAGGAACCAGGGGAAGACTCCTTTCATGCCCAGTATCTGAATGTCAGACAGGTGCTGCTTTCACTCCAGGTGTAGGGAGAAGGGAGAAGGGTGGAGCTTGCCTAAGCCCCATGTGCTTCTCTTCCACCTCCAGTGGACCCTCAGGGATTCCTCAAAATCTGGGAGCTCCATGGAGTAAAGCTGAAAACAACACATTCTTCTGTGTATATGATGTAACTCCCCAATTTTTAAGTATATAAGAGGTGGTAAGTTGTTCTTTGCTAGAGCAATTAACTTGAGTAGGAAGTGGTGCTCAGGGCCCCCACCTGCTGAACTTGAATGAGACTAGCTGAGCGGAGGCTTAGGGCCAAGAAAGGGGTGACGAGTTTGCTGTAATAATCTAGGGAACAGTGTGTTGTCTCCAAGATGATGTGGGTGTAGGGGAACAAAGGAGATGAGAAAAAGAGAAGGAGAAGGAGAAGGAGAAGGAGAAGGAGAAGGAGAAGGAGAAGGAGAAGGAGAAGGAGAAGGAGAAGGGGCAGGAACGGAAGCTGAGGTGGAAAGTAGTATAGATGTGGTCAGGGGAAGGTAACCTAAGCTAGAAGATTTGTAATTACAGACAAGTCTAACATTCAATATTAAATTGTCTCCATTGTTATGCTGATGAAACCTCCCTTGTCTCCTCAGGGCCTCCGAAAAGTCTCAAAGCCAATGTGGACATCGATTAAGAAGCAAGTCTCATGACTCAGGTCAAAGACAGTGGGCTATGGAAAGGCCACCTGGGACAATCAATCCAAAAAAACCATGCATGTAACCCAGAAGCAGCAAGAGGTCATACCTCATCCCAGAAGGAAAGAAATCTCAGGGAAAGACTTGTATTTGCATAGAGTGGACAACAAAGGGCTAGGGACCTTATTGAGGTCTTAAGAAACAGGGGAGTCCCAGCTAATATCTGACTAACAGAAGAAAGTTATGATTTTGTATGAAGGAAACTTCCCACTCCAACATCTTGTGACTTTCCAAAAAAGAAAAAAAGAAAAGAAAAGAAAAGAAAAGAAAAAAGAAAGAAAGAAAGTCAATAATTGCCAAAGGAATTGGCTGGTATTCCTATAATCAATTGGCCACATAAACTTGAATGCCACCCTGGCTGGCGTAGCACAGTGAGTGGATAAGGCACTGGCCTGCAAACCCAAAGGTTGCTGGTTTAGTCAGGTAACATAACCAGGTTGCAAGCCAGGTCTCCAGCCAGGTCCTTAGCTGGAGGCAGGTGAAAGGCAACCATATCCTGATGTCTGTCTGCCTTTCTTCCTCCCTCCCTGCCCTCCTCTCTGAAAATTGAAAAAACAAAACAAAACCAAAACAACTTTAATCCCTTACCAGTACTTTAAACTTAGTGACCTTGATTCTCTATCTTCCCACCTTCCCCCCCAAATCCTCATGTCTTCATTTCATTTCCTCCTTTGTGAATGTCTTTATCACCCTTGCTAGTTCTCAGGAAGAAATCTTGTCCTCAAACCTTTCCTCCCATTCATACTGCAAAACCTAATAGCTACTGAATCATCCTAATATTGCTATTTGCATGAATTGCCCTGCTGTTCACTCACTTCCTCAGTTTGGCTTGCATTACTTTGCTCAAATGGTTCTCACCTGCTCTCTCTCTTCTCACCATCCACCCTCCAGGCCATGCCAGTTATCTATCTGAAGGCAGAAGACCTGGTTAAGTCACCCTACGAGCCCCTCCCATTGCTCACAAGATCCAGCCCCTTACAGCCTGGCTAAAAGCTTCCTTGCAAGTATGTTTCTGCCCCACTACCAGCCTCACCTACTATTTCCTACCCTCCATGCTGTGTTATACGGTCATGTATACTATTTCCCCCTGCAAATGTTTTCTCCTCATCTTCATGTCTTTTCCTACAATGACCCTGAGTCCAAGCAAAACACTTATGCTTTGTCCCCTTACCAAAATTCCAACTATCAAAGTGAAAGTTAATGCTCTGATGTTCCGTGTTTTATCTTCTGACATAATTCACATTGCTTAATACTTTCAGTCTTATAATTCATATACGCAAGTCCTTTGCTCAATCACCCTCGTGGGAAAGAGCCTGAGATCTTTGGCGATCACTCTGATCACACCTTGCAGATGTAATGACACTTCAGATGCATGGCTAGACTTGGCCAATGGGATGTCCACTCTCTTGACGCTAATCCTTGCTTATCATATAGTTTAAAGGCATAGACTGTAGCTTGAGACTTTGTTTCATCATTCATTGTCCAAGTGAGCTTAAGCAAAATCTATTACTTCTGGGAACGTCAATTTTTATTGATAAGAAAGTATTTACTTCCCAGGGTAGTTATGTAGATCCAATGTCATTAAGTACGTAAAAAGACCGCAAAAATTAGAGAAAGGGCTTTGTAATCCATAAAGTGTTACACAAATGTGACAAGTGTGCTATGAAAAAAAGAACTGGACATGGAGTCAAATACAGGTTTCCACAGGTAGCTCTTTGGCCTATGAGTGCATTTTAAAGTCCTAGTTCCACATTCTTGTAAGTGTAACCTTTGGGACAAGGGTGTTTGCAGATATAACCAAGTAAAGATGAGGGCGTCAGAGTCAACCCTAATGCAACATGCCTGGTGACCTGAAAGGAAGAGATGACGGACAGACACAGGGAGAACGCCATGTGACAATGGCGGCAGAAACAGAAGTTATGTTCCCAGAAGCTAAGGAACACTAAGGATTGCCAACTCTCATCAGAATAGAGGGGAGAAGCGTGGAAAAGACTGTCTCAGAAAGCCCCTTGAAGGAATCAAACCAGCTGGTACCTTCATTTCAGAATTCTAGCTTCTGGAATTCACAGACAAGAAATAGCTTTTGTTTTAAACCATCTAGTATATAGTGCTTGGTTATGGCAGCCCTAGGAAACTTGTACACATGGGTATGAATTTTTGCTCTACCCCTTACAGGATCTATGAATTTGGGTTAATGTAGTTAAACTTCTCCGCCTATCACTTTAAGGGCACTTACCTTTCTGTGATTGTTTCTCTGAGGCCACTGGCCACCCCTTTGACCACAGTGCTGGCTTTGGGGGTCAGCACCACCTGAGATATAAAAAATGAACCCTTCTTTCTTCTCTCTGTGATGGACGCCTGCAGAAACTGAATCAGTTTCTCCGGGTCGGTGGTGTTGGCCCAGGGAGCGGGCATCATCTGCCCAGGCCAGAGGAAGGGCACCTCCAGAGCCACAGGGCTGTGGTAGAAGACCAGCACTTGGTAGTCCTTCTCCCACAGGTACTTGAGACTGACTTCCTGTGCAAAAATCGCTGGGCACATTTTATTGCCATAGATGTCTTTCAGCATTTGGACCAATTTTTCATGGTGATATTTCTGCATCCCATAAAAATGGTTGAAGTCCAAGAACACGACCTCCTTATGGTGATCGGTGAGGAATGCATTGATTTCCTCAAGGCCTTCATTGACTTTGGCGCTGAACAAACCATGAGCAAAGTAGAGTTCATTGTCAGGATCTCTGGGCTTGGTGGAAATTCGAAGATCGAAATAACGGATCCCAGCTCCTAGCTGACCCGTAAAGTTCATCGTTTGAGTGGCTAACCATTTCCGCATCAGCTTTTTGGCCACAGTTCCAAAAACAGAGACAAAATTCTGGACAGTTTCTGGCTGTTCAGGCCCCACGGGAGAGGCTTCATCAATGTAGAAACTGAAGGAATCATGAGATCCTGGAGGAATGACAAGGCACAATGTGGTTACATTTCAGTCCTTCATCCTCCCCAACTTCTTTCCCTCTTGCAATGTCTGTATCTCTCCCTGAAATGAGCCAAAGGAAATACTAGGCAATGTTTACCAAGTTCGTTCTCACATCTTAAAAAGGCTCTTTTTATAGCCTGGCATAGTACACAGAGTAAATTAGTTGTAAAGTGGGGAAAAAAATGCTTCTAATTAATGCTGTAAAATTCAAATGACCACCTTAAACTTCTATAGACACAAAATTTAATATATTTATTTGGATTGGTTTTCCACATAGTGATCATTCAAAAATAAGACCTGAGAGGACCTACCAGTTCCTAAATAATGTTTCCCCTTTTCTTCATTTTGGGTTCATTTGAAGCCTAGAAGGTTTGTTTCTATAAATAAAGAAGTCCTTTTCACAGGCAGATGATCAGTGTAAGAACTATTAACTCATAGACTTTAGAAAACACGAGGGGTCACAGTCCAATGCTGACATATTTAGTATCATTTCTAATCCTGCATTGGGGCAATTGTCAATTTAGATAAGGTCACAAGTTAACATAAGTGAAAGCATTTTAAAAATCAATCAATAGGCCATTTTCTTCACAGATATTTCCTCTCAACAGTAAAAATCTCTTTTTGGAGTTGGCTTTCAAGTTTAAAAGAATTTATTCCTAAGAAAAACAGGGACAACCTATTTATTTATTTATTTATTTATTTATGGCTGTTAAAAATATTAAAACTCCAAAAATGTAGCAGTGAACATGTATATGACTTACATGTAGGTACAGAGTGCCATTTAAAATATTGGGCCCAATAAAGAAAAATTAGTTAAAGTTTAATTTTATATTTTAAAGCCTCCTTTAATTCTTGGGCATGGCTGACTAAACAGGTAAAATTAAATTAATGAATCTTGGACTTTTCTAATGTAACCACATTAGAAAAGGCAGATGTCACCATTTACCCACTGTTCCTCACTTTCCTATACCTTCCTGTCCCATTCCTGAACTACTCTCCTTAAGCCACACCTCTTCCTTGGTGTTTACTCCTCCCACCCATGCACTCAAGCACACACAAACACACACACAGCCCTCTAAGTTTATCACCTATCACCTCGTGGCTTTTGTCTGATAAGCTATTTGAAGTGATGTAATTTTTCAGTAATGCAATATCTGTCTTTGTCTATTCTCTATATTTATCTCTATATGTATATATCTATATCTACCTACCATCTAGATCTAGATCTATAAGTCTAGCATTAAATGGCCCACAGAACCCATAAGAGTATGGGTTCCAGGAACCATAGTCAGTTGTTAGAGAAAATGTTCTGAAGAATAGTTGGATGCCTTGCAAATCATAACCTTTAAGATTTGGAACAGAGGACTCAGAATTATGATGTTTTCCAAACAAAGAAAGATAACTCCCATGTCTAGAATATCATGCTTAACTTAATCTGGAACAGTTTGACCTAGTTGTCTTTAGTAGATTCTATGGGAAGAAAATGTGAGCACTTTCTAAATCTGTAAAACTGACAGCTTGAATCAGTCATTGGTAAATTTAATAGGGATTGAAAGTGCTGCATATTGATTCAGTAATTGCTATTCAGTCAATTGTGAATGTAAGTTGAGAAACTAAACAATTTGTACTATGGCTAGATACACAGAGAGAGTAGGTTTAAAGAGAAATGTAGGTGAGTTTAAGAAGAGTTATAATTAAATAATCTTGGATTAGAATAGGTGTAAATAAATGAATAAACACTCAAAAGCTGATTTATAAAATTTAAAAAAAATTTAAGTTAATTTCTAGGTATGGAAAAAGACAAATGAGAGTAATTGGTTACTTCTATAATCTAGTAGAAGGCACCATTGGAAGCAAGCTGAAAGGGAATTAAATATGACTAAATTTCTTTTTTCCAGAAACAAATGGGTCTTTGCTTTCAACATGACCTTAATTTCACAGTTCTGTCATATGGTTATATGGCATTTTTTTTTTAATCTAGGAAATTCACCCACTTTGAAAATCCTATTAAAGGACATTACAGTTTCTAGATTAAACTATTTGTTGACACCTAAGGAAAATATGTTATTAAAGGTAAAATAAGGTAGTGACAAAACTAAAAATTAAAAGCAGCTGCTGGTCAGAAGGAGCAGGCATTGGAAGCCCCACCAACACCTGTTCTAGGCTAAATGACTCCGAGGTGCATGCACAACCTCTGAGGCAGATCGAGGCACCAAACACAAATGGTATTTGAAGAGGACAATTAAATCATCAATCAATACAAAATACCATGCATTTTGGAAGAAAATACATATCTAATGTTGGCCAACTAAAGTAATATTTTCATGACTTTTAATTTCATTTGGAGTAGTGCTTCCTCCCCAATTTAAACATTTTTACTAAGCCATGAGGTTTTCTATTTGAACTTAAAACAAAAATGTAGTAGTACTTTATGACCTCTCAATAACTGAGAGAAAAAGTTTGGCCCACCTCTGTGTCTTTAAAACCAGACAGCCCTGCCCACCAGCAAGAGAGTGCTAAGAATTACTTTTTTGTGTTCTTTAGAATTTTTATTGTTATTCAAAAAGTTGTCCTAATTTTTACCCCTTTGCTCTCCTTCAGCCATTCCACCCTCCTAATCCCACACTTAAATCTCATACTGTTGTCCATGTCCATTGATCATTCATACATGTTCTTTGTCTAGTCCCTTCCTCTTCTTTCTACCATTATCCATCCCCTCCCCTCTGATCACTGTCAGTCTGTTCCATGTTTCTGTGCTTGTGGTTCTATTTAATTCATTAGTTTATTTTGTTCATGAGATTCTTCTTATAGTTGAGATCACATGGACATTTTCGTTGTTGTTGTTCTTGGCTGTACCCACAACCTCTCTGACTTATCTGGTCTCATATTTTGGCTTCTATACTAGCTGAGTATTCCTGGGCTCCTGACCTCTTACCCTTCTCTTGTCTGTGGCCTCAAACTCATACCTTGGATTTGGATCTGATATTTAATGTTGTTCCCCTGATTCTAAGCTGAGCCTTTCAACTTTGGACGTGATTTGCACTCTGAATAGAGCTGACCGCTCCAATTAGGAACCCATCCCAATCAGGTTCATTTGCTTTGGCTTTGAATCCATGAATGGAATGGAAAAGGTTCTTTTCTTTCATTTCTTAGAAGGAAGCACTTTTTTTCTTTTTTTCTGGTCAAGATGGTGGCATAAGCAGACATGGCTTGCCTCTTCATATAACCACATCAAAACAACTAAAATATAGAAAAACCAGCAATCTAAACCATCAGAAACTGAGGTGAATGGAAGTCTGACAACTACAGAAATAAAAAAAAAACACATCCATTGAGATGGGTAGGAGGGGCACAGACACAGAATGGGCTGTCTCATTCCCACACCTATGTGTGGTGGATAAAAATTCAGGAGGGATATCTCAGTAGTGAAGAGTCCCAGCCCCATATGAGGGCCCCAAGCCCAGGGTTCCATTACCAGAAATTTAGGTCCCCATAACTTGAGGCTGCAAAAACCAATGGGGATTGAGTCAATGGAAGAAACAGCCCCCAAGCAGTTCCTCTCAAAGAACCTAACACTGACTCACCTACTGAGATTCACTCCCTTTGAGCTCCAGCACTGGGGTAGCAGTATAAAAGGCACCAGTGGCATACAGGGAGAAACTAAAGCGTCTGCTATGGAGGTGAGAAGAAGCCATTGTCCCTTTTCTAAACCCTCCCTCCATAATCCACAAAGAAGGCAAGCTGGTGCCATGTCTGAGGCTCCATCAAACTGGCTAACATTGTTTGACTTGATTTGGAGATCCCCAGAAATTGCACCCCACCCAATTTATGGGCCCATCCAGCAGCTTGTCCATATGAATGGCTGGTCTTGGCTCATGTTTCCCAACTTCCTAAATCTTCTCAAATAAGCCATAGTTGGCCTCAGTGAGCCCCAGCCTGGCACTAGCAGCAGCCAGCCTAGATTCATAGCTTGGCTTCACCTAGGAATTTCCAAGCCCAGCACAAGTGGCAGCCATCTCAAATTGCTTTATAGCTCAGGCAAGGTGGCCCCAGGCAAAACAGAGGTGGGGGGTTGACCTTGGTCTGCACCCAGGAAACACCAGGGCCAGTGCATTGAGTGGACAGCTACAGACCATGTTGGAGCACCACCACCTGCTCCTGCACAGATGATCCTCCATGGAGGGAGGAGGTTGGTGGTCAGTGGTCACATCCAATCCTTCCAACTGACTGACCTGGGTAAATCCCTCCCATTGACCTGCCAACACCAACCAAGTTTCAACTACAAGAGAAGGATGTACTCAGTTTACATGAAGGGCACAACTCAAATACTTAGCTTGGGTGATAGGAGTGGCTGTGCCACTGGACCCTTCAGTGCACCTACTATGTGAGACCACACTACCAAAACATGGAGCCAAAGCAGCTCTATCTAATATATAGAAAAAAACACAGGGAGGCTAACAAAATAAAACAAAGAAACATGGCCCAAATGAAAAACAGATCCAAACCCCAGAAAAAGAATTAATGAAATGTTGATAAGCAATCTTTTAGATGCAGAGTTCAAAACATTGGTTATAAGGATGCTCAAGGAATTTAGTGAGGACTTCAGCAGCATAAAAAAGACCCAGTCAGGAACTAAGGATACACTAACTGAAATATTTAAAAAATATATTTTACTCATTATTTTAGAGAAAAGGACAGAGAGGGAGGAAGAAAGGGAAAGAAGCATCAGTGTGTGGTTGTTTTTCACCTGCCTCCAACTACAGACCTGGCTGGAGACCTGGCTTGCAACCTTGTTATATGCCCTGACTGGGAATTGAACCAGTGATCTTTGGGTTCACAGGCTGGTGCCTATCCAGTGAACCACCAGCCAGGGCTATAAAGAACAATTTATAGGGAAACAATAGTAGATGGGTGAAACCAAGAATCAAATCAATGATTTAGAGCACAAGGAAGCAAAAAGCAACCAATTAGAGCAACAATAAGAAGAAAACATCCAAAAAAATGAGGATAGTGTAAGCAGCCTATGGAACCCCTTGAAGCATCCCAACATTCACATTACAGGGGTGCCAGAGGGAGAAGAGAAAGAGCAAGAAATTGGAAATTTATTTGAAAAAAATCATGAAAGAAATGTCCCTAATTTGGTGGGAAAAAATTGACATGCAAGTCCAAGAAGCACAGAGAGTCCCAAACAAGATGGATGCAAAGAGGCCCACTCCAAGACATATCATAATTAAAATGCCAAAGGTTAAAGATAAAGAGAGAATCTTAAAGCAACATAAGAAAAGCAGTTAGTTAGCTATAGGAGAGTTCCCACAAGATCATCAGCTGAGTTCTCAAAAAAAACTTTGCAGGCTAGAAGGGATTGGCAAGAAATATTCAAAGTCATGAAAAGCAGGGACCTATAGCCAAAGCCAATATTGCTCTACCCAGAAAATATATCATTTAGATTCAAAGGGCGGATAAAGAACTTTCCAGACAAAAAAATAAATAAAACTAAAAGAGTTCATCATCACCAAACCATTACTATAAATGCTAAAGAGACTTAAGAACAAGAATGAGATAAAAACTATGAACAAAAAAAAAAAAAAAAGACAATAAACACGTATCTGTCAACAATTGAATCTAAAAAACAAACTAAGCAAACAAGAAGAATGGATACAGAAAGCATTTTGATGTTTGCCAGATGGGTGGAGCATTTGGGGGAATGAGTGAAGAAATGAGGGGATTAAGAAGTACAAATAGGTGATTACAGCATAGTCTCTGGGATGTAAAGTACAGTATAGGAAGTGGAGTAATCAAAGAACTTATTGCATGACCCATGGACATGAACAATGGTGTGGGGATTGCCTGAGGGAGTGGGGGTGCTGGGTGGAAGGGGACAAAGGGGAAAAATCAGGACAACTGTAATAACATAATCAATACAATATAATTAAAAAAGAAATAAAATCCATTTAGTGCACCACAATAAAACTTTGGAAAAATAATAGAGAATAAACAAAGAGACAAAATAAACTCATACAAAAGAAACTATATTCTGTGAACAATCAGCAAGAGGGGCCTCAGTCTCAAGTGAGATAATAGCCTTAGTCAACACAAGGATTTCAGTCTGGTGCAGTCTGGCCTGCAGGTGAAAAGAAATTAGGTAAGGCGTTGCATGAAAAAGGGTGCTAGGTGACTAGGCTCCAATTCAAGCTCAATTGCTAACTCACAGTTAACACTGGAGGCTCATCAGATTGCTAACCATTCTGGCTCCGGGTTTTCAAGATTTTCATATTAAAATACTCTCCACACCTATGTCACAGGATTCTTACAAGGAACACATGAAACCATGTTCACAAAAGTTCCTTAAAAGGCCTATACATACAACTTAAATGACTGTTATTTTCTCACGGTGCTAGAACTAGCCACAAAACATTCATTCACTCATTCTTGGAAAACATTACCTAGACAAATATATGTATATTGGGATGACTATGCTCACATACAAGGGAGGGCAGGAAGAACAATGATTTAAATGGCAGAATTTAGGTTTGAAAATGTTTCTTGAAAACAAGACTTGTATCTGTCATTTCTCTGTGATTTAGCAAATAATGAACAATCAAAATTTCCCCATTTCTGGTTGATTGGAACAGCAACTAAACACTGCTGCATGTTAGGAAAATTGATCTGTGATATACACCAAGTGCTAACCCTCTTCCATTCAGGATCTTTGCAGTATTATTTATGGAATCACTTTGGGAGGAACACCTGGTTGGTCTTTGAGTGTGGCTTTAGTTCTGTTTCCAATTCTACAAAATTATGGGTTTAATAAACATAAAAGGAAAGGTATCAAGTCAATTTCACCTGTGAACTTTCAGCATGGAAAGGCCCAGTAGGCAAAGGCTTGATGTGCCTATGAGTGTACGATTCTAATATTGATATCCTGACCTTTGAATTTGGGCTCTGACTCCATCAGAAAAGAACCATCTCTCCCTGCCTCTGCTGAGTACGCCGTTCGCTTGTGTGCTGCACACCAGGCCTCCCTCTCCTCACCCCTTCTGCCATTGAGCTTTGGCACAGTCTGAGGTTTTAAGACTGTTGTTTCCTGGAAACAGGTTTCTTGCATATTTGATATCTTGGTAGCTTTTGTGATAATAGGGCCAACATTATCAGTGGGGAGCATATGTGCCTTCTACCTGTAAACCAAGAGAAGACCAAAGGATAGGGTTCACTTTTGAGGTCCCTTCTCAAGGGTGGAAGGTTGGCATGTGGCATTCTCTTCACTTCCTATGGGAAGACACAATATCCTGGAGCATTTACCCTCTCATCTTCCTTTAATAGAAGTTGTCATGTTAGTCTTCTTTTATGACCTCACACATCCTCTTTCTTGTAGCAAAGCTTTTCCCTCCCAGAGTCTCCCTTTCCCTCTAAGTCACATTCTTCTGGTCTGCAGCTCCCCCTCATCAACTAGTAATTGTTATTAAATATTGTTGCTAACATTCATTCATTATTTTTTTCTTTTTTTATATCTCGCTCTCCACCTGCAACCCCTATGTATACACACTTGATTTTTAGATAATAAGCCCCCTGAAAAGAAAAAATAGACTATGATGTATAGTCTATGTTCACTACTGCATCCAGCTTTATTAATATAAAACTATTTGATTTCCAGTCAATGGGTCAAAATTGTTCACGTGGGTTGTGCTATAAAAGTGAAATAACTACTTCTATTAGTAATAATTTTTACAGATTAGATCATTATTAGCCCACTTTTTCTATACCATTTCTTCTCAAATTTCTCAGAAAACTAGTGTACATAGATTGGCTCCTTCTATTAACTTTGGTTCCATCTTTTAAATTTTAATTTAATTTTTAAAATTTGGTTCCCTCTTTCATCCACTGTGGCAAGTTATATACATTCTCTGTAAAGTGTTATTGATCACTACCAAAGAAAACCCACTAGCTGCTTCTCTGACCTCATTCCTAAATCCTAGCACAGAACCTGTTAGGCATTTAGTTAATGCTACTGAATAAATAATGGGTGAACCCTACTCAGCTCTTCTGGCACATTTGATACTACTACAAATTTTGATACTACTACACTACCCTCTTGAACTATTTTCTTTTCATGGCTTTTGGGACATGCCTCTTCTAGTTGCTCTGCTCTCTGTTATTGTCCCTGTTAGTCACCTTCACTGACTCTTGTTCTTTCAACTTGTAAATAAAGGTCTTATCTGAATCTCTAGTCAAGATTTCAATTTGCTCCATGCTTTTCCCTTGAATAATCTTGTCCATTTTTATGGCCTCATGCCTCTAATGAATCATAAGTTGATATCATCTAACTGCTCCTGTATTCCAGAACCCTGTTCACCTACCAGGCCACTAAGTGTCATTGCTCCATGGGAATCTTAAACTTCAAATATCCAGATGGACATCAGTTCCTTCTCCTTTTTGTGTAGGTCTGTCACCTGTCATACTTAATTACTGCATCGGCCTTCTATCTCATCCTTGGGTGCAACTTCAATTCTGACCTGCCTCTCAAACCTCATAGTCTGTCAGTCATAAAGCCCAGTTGTACTAACCCCAAAGACTCTCTCAGATATGCCCACTTCTTTCTGAGTCTGTTGCCAGTGGCCTGATTTTCGGGGGGTTGAGGCACTGAAGTACTACCAGGCACACTGGTTTAAGTTCCACAGACTCTTTGAGATGACTTCTAAAATCACTTATATTTAGTTTGGAAGTCAATCAGTTCTCTCTAATTTAATTGCTTATTTGTTATATACAATTACTATTATTGTTTACCCCATTGATTAAACCAATCAGCTATTTGAATTTTTTGGAGATAAAGCCCAAACCTTATTCCTGGCACATAATCTTGCTTTAGTCTCCCAGCACATGACCAGGTTTTTGTGGACAATTCAAAAAAATTTGTGTCAGCAGAGGTAGCACATGATAAAAGCCAAAAATTCTAGATCGTTCAGCTCTAGAATTGAACAGATCATTAAACCTGACACACTTGTAATTTAATATGTATACTTTACTTGACATTAAAAATGTATATAAAATATATTTTTAAATATTAAATTAAACCAAATATCTCTCACAGAACAATGGTGTTAATCCTTTTGTAAAGGGAAAATTAAAATAGTCATGCTGTGATTTCTTTTTGAGTAAATCTTTATCTGTCATGCTGTGGAAAGCCTTCTCCCTGAGCCCCAGTCAGAGGATGTGAGCTGAAGAAGAATGGGTTGGTTTCCTTACTTCAATCTTGCATGCAGTGCAGGAATCCCAGAGGCTACATTTGAGAGCCCCACTACATTACTGCTTCCCAGGAGTAGAGAAGCTCAGTACTCACCACAGGTCTTTTCAACTTGCTGGGTGGACTCCTGAGCTCAATGGATAAGCTGACAACAAATAGTTCAAGAGCAGCAGTGTTTCTGTCCAAGGGCAGAAAAGAAAGCCCTCTCCAATTGTCACCCTGGGTGAAACTACTAAGTCTTCTTTTCATATGAATTTCTTTTCAAGGTCTATCCATACACATGCCAGAAAAATAATTAAAAGAGACCCCAAGAAATAGAGAAGCCCTAAGGTACTGTCAAAACCAGCATGCAGAGCCACAGCTAGAGAGGAACTAATTTCATACAGGAAGCAGGAGAAATGCCTGGAAAAGGGGCGAGTGCTGAGTGAGCAGCATTGTTCCCTCGCAGACCCTCCCCACACACAGTACCATAACATGGTGAAACCAGTCACCTGTACTGATGAATATCTAAGGCTCCACTCCTTACAACATAACAGGTGTGACATCTCTACCTAAGACATAGAGAGCCTGTCAAGTTGAGAAGACAGAGAAGTATGGCTCAAAAAAGGGAACATATCAAGTTCCCAGTGGCTGAACTAAGCAATGAAGAATTAGCCAGCCTGACAAAAGCACAGTTTATTTACTTATTTATTTTTAATTTGTTTTTAATTTTTTAAGGGGAGGGATGGGCAGGTCGTGACACCCAGGCATCCTGCAAAGTAGGCAGGTCACCTTAGGGGCAACCTTTACACACTCAAAAATTCATCTCACATTAACAGTGAGGATTTGGGCATCACCCTGAATTGTTATTTTCCTTACTCATAAGTTTAAGATGTCAAAGGCACAGTTTAAACCACTGGTGATAAATATGCTAACAGATTTGACAGACATCCTTAAATGTGGCAAACTCAGAAGGGAAGAAGTAAAGGCTAGGCTAAGTGGAATGAAGGAAAATACACATGAAACCAATGGTGAAGGGAAGGAAAACAAGTTTCAAATCAACAAGTTGGAACAAATAGAAGAAATCAGAAGTCAATCAGTACAGAAAGAGGAGATAAGAATTGAAAAAAATCAAGGAGAGGCTTAGGAACCTATGGGATAACTTTAAATGTGCCAATATTCAAATCATAGGGGTGCCAGAAGGAGAAGAAGAAGAGTAAAAATTGAAAATTTGTGTGAAAAAATAATAAAGGAAAACTTCCCAAATTTGGTGAAGGAACTAGACATACAAGTCCAGGAAGCACAGAGAGTCCCAAAAGCTAGCTCCACATCAGACCACACCAAGATACATCATAATTAAAATGCCAAAGATTAAGGAAAAACACAGAATCTCAAAAGCAACAAGAGAAAAGAAGAAAGTTACCTACAAAGGGATTCCTATAAGACTCAGCTGATTTCTCAAAAGAAACTTTGAAACAACTGGCAAGAAGTATTTAAAGTGATGAAAAGCAAGGACCTACAACCAAGATTACTCTATCCAGCAAAGCTGTCATTCAGAATGGAAGGGCAAATAAAGTGCTTCCCAGACAAGGCAAAGCTTAAGGAATTCATCAGCACCAAGCCATTATATGAAATGTTAAAGGGACTTATTTAAGAAAGAGAGGATCAAAAATATGAACATTAAAAAGACAACAAACTCACAACTATCAACAACAGAACCTAAAAGATAAACACAAAAACAAAAACAAACTAAGCAAACAACCAGAATAGGACTAGAATCATAGGTATGGGGATCATTGGGAGGGTTATCAGCTGAGAGCGGGAAGGGGTGAAACAGGGAAAGGGTGCAGGGATTTGGAAACATAATTGGTGTTACAAGATAGGCAGGGAGAAATTAAGAATAATATAGGAAAGGGTGAAATCAGGAAACTTATATGCACAACCCATGGACATAAACTAAGGGGGCGGGCTGGGACTGTGGGAGGGAATGAGGGTCATAGGTGGAGGGGAGCAAATGGAAGATAAATTGGGACAACTGTAACAACACAATCAATAAAATATAGTCAGCAAACTTTAAAAAATCAGCATGCCATGCATTCTCCCTCTGCTTGGCGACATCTCATTGCCTGGGCCCTCCTGGGCAGAGCCCGGCAGGATCTGAGGTTGTACACACTGGGTTGCTCAGCACCAGAGACAGCAGCTCACCACTCTCTAAGCCTGGCAACATGACCATGGTGAGGGCAGTTCCAAAAACAAAAGGTTCTGTCTGGGACTGGGAAGAATCTACATCCAAAATAGAATGATTTAAGAGAAAAGTCAACCAGCAATATTTGCTAGGTTATTAGAAAAAGCAACAGGGCCATCTGCTTCCCTAGAGCAGTAAGTGGCACTGAACCAGTGGTGATTCTGACCCAGGGGACATTTAACATCAGTGGACAGGTGGTGTCATCACTGGAGGGGGCAACTGCTGGCATCTGGTGGGTAGAGGCCAGGGACACTGCAGAACACCCTACTGTGTACTCAGTGGCTTCCATGAAGTCAACTGTCCCAAATGTCAGGAGTAACAGACTGAGAAAGCCTGTTCTAGTGGAAACCATACAGGCAGATAAAGGTACTCCCAGAGGTAGAAGCCACACACTCTGACTCATCCCCTCTACCTGGACTTTACGTGTTTCCCATACCTGTAATGACCTCTCACACTTCTCACAGTGCTAGTCTCCTTGAAAGCTGTTCTAAACACTTGTAGAAGCTGAAAACGATCACATAAGCACTGCTTCTAAATTTGGCTGAAACCCAACAAGTATGTGGCTCTGGCACTTGTTTTTACTTATCTCTTGATTTTTACTTCAAAATTTCCTTCACTTGTGCTGACAAGTTCTCAAGGTAGATCTTTCAGGCTAAAAGTAAACCATCCAGATGGGTATCTTTTATTTGCTGATCTCCATCTCTACTCCAGAAGCTTCTGTGTGGCACAAGTTTTGTGGGGACAAGATTTATCTCACTGTTATTTAATTTGTTAAATAAATTGAGTACCTATTGTGTGCAAGACACTGTGATGGGAGCTGTGTACATGGCTGAGAAGAGGTGGAGGTTAGGGAAATTGAGATAATAACACTTATCAGATGAGGAAAGAAAGGTGGGTTCCTTCTATCCATTTTTCTTACACCTCATCTCCTCTGTAGTGCTAGGCATTTGGTAGCTATTTATTGAGTATCTATTATATGCCATGTGTTGGGTCAAAGATATGGAAATAAAATAGTATACAAGACTCATCTAGGCTCTGTGCTTATGGAGTTCCTATCACAGTGGAGAGAAATAGGCAATAAAAACCACCATTTATCATAAAGTGTGATACATGCTATGATAAACTGTATGTGATACCTTTCAAAAAAAACAGTAGTGCAGTCCTGAGCAGAATAAGATCTTTTAGATATAATGAATAATCTAAGCAAAAGGGTGTGAATAGAACCCCAGACACACGGAGTCATTAAGTTCATACTTTTTAATATTAATGTGCAAATGGATCACTAGAGGATCTTTCAAATGACAGCATTTCCAGATTCATAATGACCATTCTATCAGATGCAGTGAGTCAGCGAGAGAATGAATCAAAGATGACTAAACAAGAAAAAGGAAAGGTAGTGACCATGAAGGAAATGTGGCAAAGAGTAGGGAGAAAATGGCGTATTTTGTCAGCAATGTTGGCCTCAGCTATTTAGTGGAGCTTTGGAGCCTAGAGAGGGACTCTAAAGGATGTGTCTATTGGTGAATAACCTGGGAAAGAACCAGAAGTAAACCATGTTCTTCCTAATTGTCTTCTCTGCCTCCACTTCCAAAGGGCCTGGAGGGCCTAAGAAGGAAAGAACAAGTCTAGACCTAAGAGTGAATGGCATTTTATCTAGAAGGACACAAAATAATCTGACTTGCACAGCAGACCGTTTGGTTCTTCCCCCATTTATTGCCCCTGCATATGTTCAATGAGCTCCAAGGAAATTGGACTTGAAGGACCCCTTAGTAGCATGTGGTCCAGGGTCCTGAGCTGCTCAAGGTGGATTGTCCACCCTTACTCGCTGGGCTCCAGCAACACCAGGCTTCTTTCTGCTCATCTGATGTGCCAAGCTCATTCCAACATAGCCCTTGTGCTGCTATTCCCACTGCCAGCAGTGCTCTGCCCTGTTTTCTGCATGGCTGGCACCTTTTCATTCAAATCGTAGCTTGAACGGCACCTTCTTAGCAAATCTTCCTGTATCTAAAGAATCTAATTCACCGCACCCTCCCATCTGCCTATCTGTCCCAATTGCATGATCAAGTTGTATTTTCTTCATAGTATCTATCACTAGTTCCAAGTTTTATTTTACTTGCTTGTTTGCTTATTGTCTATCTCTCCTCCTAAATTTTAAATTCCATAAGCATAAGAATCAAATCTTCCTTGCTTATTACCATAACACCAACAAAAGGTAGTTATAGGTATAAAAAAGATGCTCAATAAAGATTTGCTGTGTGAAATAAACCTCAGTATCCTCATCTGTAAGTTCTACCTCCACATAAACATAATAAAATAAAATAATAACCACTAAAGGATCACAGAAAATACTTGATAAATATTAGCTTATATTATCAACATTAATTATTATTCTACATGATTAATTCTGAGCATTAATCAACCTGGAACAAAGTAGGTTCTCACCAACTATTGGCTGCATGAGTGAATGAATGAGAATTGCACCAAAAAAGTTAAAAACACTATAGCTGCCATAAGTCCTGAGAATTTCTCAATGAAAATATTGCCATAGCATCCACCTGTGCTTTAGGTAGATAAAAGTCCTCTCTCTTTTCTACTTCCTGGACTGTGAGTTACTTTTCCTATACCAGAATCAGCCATGCCAAAATCCACCATCTCAGGAAGGCTCCACTCCTTCTGCACATGTCATTCCAGAGACAGATGCCACTGCTTTTCCTGAACCCAGTCTACCTGTAGGGGCTCAAGTGTAAGACAATTTGCTCCATGACCATTGGTAGTATTGATACCAATAGACAGACTTCTGGGAGCAGATCCGGGGCATGGAATACAGCCAGACAATCCCTTTACAAAGCACTGGGGACCATGGCAAGGACATGGAGTTTTGCAGCATGCTCATGGGAAGAGCCACACTGCCCAGGTAACCAAGTACACTTCCCCCAACCCCCAGGACAAGATGGCAGCATGAAGAAGTCCTTATGCTGAGCACATGCAAGGCTAGCCAGATAATTGGATAAGAGGGTAAAAGCCCTCCTGCCTCCTTCAGGTATCAGCTTGGGGGTAGAACCAGGGGAAGGCAGGCTCATGCCCAATAGAAGTTAAAACGGTGGTAGGGGAGGCTCTGGACAAGAGACCTGTCAGTCTAGCCAGGTGAAAGAAATGATTGGTTGAGAGGTGGATCCACCCAAGTGCGCAAAAGTTTAGGAAGTTGACTGGTCCTTTGGAGAAAGCACCCAGTCCATTTCACACCCAGGACTGAGGGAAACAGGGGGAACAAAGAGCTCTCTCGCTCTTGGGTGTGGCTGCTGCTCAAGACCTGCATTCAGCTGGCCCGTGCTCTGCAGTCACGTGGCCCCTGGCTTCCAGGAGGGAGTCTCTCTGTTGTATTCACTGGTGCCTCTGTGTGCTCTCCGGCCCAGGAGCACAGGACTTTGTGGCCCTGCAAGTTGTAAGACCAATGGCAGTGCCTCCAGGAGGGAGCCTGAGGCTAGACAGCAGCTGGGAACCAGCTAAGCTCCCTGGATAACTTCTTAGAAGGCACCCTGGGCTCCAGAGAATAGTACTTTAAAATGAAGCAGGAATTCGATACACTGCCTCTTGCTTTGGTCTCGCTGAGGACAGCAGGGTTTTGCAGAGGAGGTGAGCTTTGAGATGGGTGACTACCTAGCTCACTCTACATCAGCATGAAAACCCTTTTCCTTTTTCCAGCAGACTCTGCTTCTAGAGTTTGCCCTTTGGAGGCAACAGGCAGCTGGACCCTACTTTGGTTCAGTAACAGTTTTATCTTTGGGACAGATACCTAAAACTGAGTATCCATGGCAGCCATAGAAGGAGAAATAAAGGAGATGAAGTCATATCTAGGTAACGTGTCCCCAGAAAGGAAGCAAAGGTGGCAAGAGAGATGGGGTTACCACACAGGCCAGACTTCCCTAACTCCTTTAGAAGCTAGTTGTTTGGGCTGCCAAAGTCTTAATTTTATAATTGCAGTTTGCGTTCAACACTATTTTGTATTAGTTTCAGATGTATAGTGCAGTGGCTAGGCGCTCATTTTAGGTAACACAGTGTTCCTTTTGATATTTCCAGTACCCACCTGGCACCACACATAGCTCTTACACTATTACTGACTCGATTCGCCATGCTGTACTTTCTATCCCCATGGCTATGCTGTAACCGCCAATTTGTACTTCTTACTCCCTTCCCTCTCCTCACCCAGCTCTCAAACTCCCCCCTCTGGCAACTATCAGTCTATTCTCTGTGTCTAGGAGTCAAGTTCCCTTTGGTTGGTTCATTTATTCTGTTGTTCAGACTCCACATATAAAAGTGCTACCACATGGTATTTGAGATGCTGATGTCTTTCAAACATCACCTCCGGCCCCTGGTTTCTCCACTAGGACCTCCCTATAGGGGCATATCCTGGGACAGCCTTGAATATCTGGAACAGCAGGAGCAGCTCTGGTACTAGTGCAGACAGAATGCATGGTTAAGGGAAAGGGGCAAGGGGTCGGCTACAGATTAGATGAAACCTAATCCATGCCACTAAAACCAACTATTCTGAAAGATAAAAATCTATTGTGTTTTTCCTCTAAGAAGAAAACAAGTTTGAACCATGCCAAGTGCACAGCCCGATGATTATATTCTCTTAGCTGTAAGAACCAGAGGCCTTTGAAGTCTATTTAGCTTTGTTCCTGCATGCCTGGCACTATTGGTTTTCCTTTTATAAATAATGAAAATCTGAAATAACACAACATTACTGTTAATCATGTTTGTGCTTCAGAAAGAACATCTGAAACATAAGCCTTTGATTCTATGATGCCCTCACAAAACACCATTTCTTGCCAACTGCTAGATATTTTCTTATCAAACAAGTGTTTGAAGCATGAGGATTATTTACTCCTTTGGTCTTTCTTCTAATCTCTCTCTCCCTTCCTCCAGCCTTGGGACTTGAGCTCTGGCTATGTTGAGAACAGCTTATCTTCTCTTGCTTTCAACATGATGTCAAAGCTAAGATCATAAGTAATATCTGTAGATGTAGGGCATGTACATATACAGTCTGGTCTCTAAAAATGAGAACTATTTGACCTAAGAAGATTCTGAATGGCATCACCTTAATGCTACAGAAAATTTTGTCCCGCAAATCCAAAAACACTCACATGTACTACATCCCAAACAAACATTCCCAAACCCACTCACCTCTAAGTACAGATTTATTATAAAGCATTACTCCTTGCAATGGTTTTGGTGATACAGAACATTAATCATGGAGGTGATCTATCTGTTGATCTAACAATGGATAATGACTATTGTGAAATGAAAAAAAAAACTAAAAATCTATCATTCAAATTCTGATTTAATAAGTATTTAGTAGGCATCTAGTTTGTGTTCTGCACTGGGCTAGTGCTGGACATTAGAGAAGACAGTGGTTCTCTGACTTTCTGGACATTTTTCAGTCTCTCATAGTAAAAACAAGACAGCAAAGGAAACTTTGGGAGCCATGATACCAACAGTCTCATTCAGGGGCTACTGCTGTTGCTCTCCACTAACTTACCCTGCCCCTCATCCGCACCCCAGCGTACATATATTGTGTTACTGGCTACAAATGTGGTAATACTGAAGGATAGTTTTAAAATAAAGATCTATGCAATTTTCATAGCCTAACGACACTAAGGAAAACTATCCATTTACCCACATATCCTTTTAGTATGGGTCCATGTGTATTCATATTGACATAATTTGGTCATCATGTATTAAACACATTAACATATCATCAATGTGTTTCCATGGTATGGCAGCCTTCAAACATTGTTTAAATGATTGTATTTACTACATTGCAGATGCTGATAAATACTTTAACCATCCCTTTGTTGTGTCTTGTGTTTTTCCTTTATATGTTTAAATAACTATGAATTTAAGTTTAAGGAAGCTTGCCTTTATGTTGAAAAACAGAACAAAAGAGCAAAGCTTTCATATCATTGGCAAAGCTGACCTCATCTTAAAAGAGAGATGGTAGTTATTTTGCGGGAGATAAAAGTTATACCATAAATGGTGCAGGTCTAACTCCAGTGGTACTAAAAGGAGACAATAGCGTTGCTGACATCATATCCTCTGGTGGCATTTGCAGAAAAGAAGCCCTTGCAACTTTCTAAACAACAGTAAACTGTTAGGAAATTCTCAAGTGTCTTATGGACCAGGAAGGGAATGTGGTTCGTAAAATGCCTCAACAGAGTTTAAATATAATACTGGATTTAAAAGTTACTGCAGCTTGGATATGTAAAACTAAGGTTGTAGGTCAGATCATGCCTACAATGGTCTCAGGTTGAAAACACCCCCCTTCTAGGGCCACACACTCCTTCAGTACGTGCTGGCAGAAGGTAGGTGTTGTCATTTTCCAAGGTAGATGCCTCCTCCCAGGGCCAAAACATGAGCAAGGCAGGAAGATGGACCAGACATCTTACACAATTCTGCAGAGAAGATGCCCTTCTGCGGGCATACTTTACCCTTTGCTTAAAGAAACAGAACGTTTGGGAGCCCAAAGTGGAACTCCTTAGGTGCAACATCTCCAGGCCCACTGGACCAGTGGGACACCCAGAAACATCAACTCCTTTCTCTCCTGACATTAGGCGCAATCTGCCTTCTCCTGGCGCAGCCCTGTAGAGGGACAGCCGCCTCTGGAACTACCCTGCCCTGGTTCTCACTGTGCATCTGGGAAAATTTTCTCCTGTCTCCACTGTGCACAGAGGATGAAGACGGGACATGTTGCAGCACCCCCACCCACCGCACCCCTTTCCCATGGCTATGATCATTGCACATGCTGCTGTTCCTGGTGAGGCCAGCTGACGGGGTCAAGGCTGCTCCCCTTCCTCGCAAGGGTGACAGCTGCTCTGTTAAATGAGATGACACTGTCCATGGCTGGAAAAATGATGACTGCTGTTCAGTTAGACCGGGTCCAGTGCTGGGGCAATGACACAGGAAACCAAGTCCCCAGCCTCCTTTTGTTTGACTTCTTAAGAAAATTCTTTTGTTCAAAAGCCTTTGTATTGTACCAGACTATTGGTATTGTCTTCCACCAGAGGCTGTTCAGGTTGGGTTTAAATTGAGGTCAAATATGCACTCCACGTTCTTACTCATGTGGAGTCTCTTCAGGAAAAAAAGAAATAATGAGAGACAGAATGTGCTCCCTTGACATTCAGGCATTTTCTCATGATCCCAGTATGCAATGAAAGTGGAAGACAAGTAATCATCATAAAGCCTGTCAATTTGTAGTGCACTTGTTAGAGTTTGTGTTTAACTTGGGAGTTAGCACTCAACCCCACAGGATTGTGTGTAAAAAGAAAAACAACTAACTATTGAAAATTCAATTTTATACAAGCCAAGCAAATATTTTGCAAGGGCATGAACCCAGGATTAGATCATAAAAGCCACACATTTTGTGCAACATAAAGAAGGGATTACTGTGAGCTCAATGTCAGGGTCATGACACACAACACAGGAGGAGATACAGGCACCATTCTGTGTGGGCATTGGGCTTGGAAGAGTCAATTCAAAGTGAATCAGCAATTATACATTGACCACCAGAAGTGTGAAAGGAAACATCTGTGCAAAACACCATGAGAGAGGTCAAAATAAATAAGGTAATCTCTGGCTCCAACAAACTCCAATGAATGTTTTTAGAAGAATGGTCCCTGCCTTTAAGAAAATTGAAGTGAGAAGTTCTAAAGAACTGTCAAAGAATATTATTTTACTTTCCATCCATTATTCATTCTTAACTACCAATGTACTTAATTTACAGCAGATATGGTTTAGCTGAATTAGCTGATTGGCTATAAAAGGTTTTCTATTTTTATAATTAGTGCAGGCAACAGTCACCTCAACTTTGGGGTGAGAGAAAGGTTTTCAAACTTTACTATTGTGTAGTCTTTGAGTTTAAGCGGAGTGCCCTGTTTCTGTACTTTACAATATGATAACTAGGTTTTATTTTATTTTATTAAAAAATAAACACATGAAATATATATATATATATATATATATATATATATATATATATATAATATTTTTAAATTGACAGCTGAACTAGTCAGAATATAAGGAAAATCTCCAATAGCCAAACCCTAACCAAAGAGCAGATAGAATCCATGTCCTGAAGCCTGGCATGTCAATGTAATATATATAAACCAAGGGCTTTGGGTTTTTACATATGCACAGGAGAAAGGCCTGGGACTGAGAAATAATGTTCACATAGAGCTGAGACACCCCCGTCCTGACCCAAGAGCTGTAGTACAGCCATATAATCTCAATGGAAGTGAGGCTTCCCTAAACCAAGGGAGTTGGCAAAGCAATTTATCCATCTCAACTTGGCTCTAGATTAGGGCCAATAAGTGGAAAGAGGGACTAGGAATTATCTTTGGTAGGAAAAATAAGTATCCACTTGGTGAGGATACACTATGAATTCAACTGTTCGGAGGATTTTTTAAAAATCTAAGTGGTGGTTATGAGAGTGATTATTATATTATTCTTTGATCAGTGTTTATGTCTTCAACATCTCTGAGTCAAAGGGAAAAAACAGAAGTAGTCTGTAACGAAAGAGTTATGTTCAAATTTTAAAAAACATTTAAGATATGACTAATTACTCCCAACTAAAATAAGATTAAAACTCCAGCCTCTCATATTGAATGCTAATCCTAAGTTTTTTCTACACTTAGGGAAAAAAAATCTCAATTCGAGAAATCCTAGAAGTTATATATTTTATCATGGCATGTGGCTGAGTTCAGATTCAAGAGTAAATCATTTCCAGAAGGTCTTGTCTAAGATTAACCAATCCTGTGTGGTTCTTTGGAACAACTCCAAGACAGGCTTTCTGCCTGGTACAGCCTTGAGGACAATATCCATCTTGGATCTAAATTAGAAAATCCACCAAGTGGTTCTTGGTGTTGGGGAAGAATTTATTGGCAGATCCATATTTCCTTTCATTGTTCAGTTCACACTGACCTTGCCCATTTCTGAATTCTTAGAGCATGTGCACATCCCAATCACATACTTAATCCTATTCTGTATTTCATAGGGATATAGATTATCTCTTCAATTGAGACCTGAAACTTCCAAAGAAGAATTATATTTTCCAGTCCCTACCTTGCCATGCAAACTTACAACTGGAAGGGATATTATCTGGTTTAAACTCATCATATCACATTTGATGTAACTAGTCCTGTATTAACAGAAAACCAATGGCACAATCCAACTGGGGCAACTTATTTATAATGAGAACATGTAGATGGGGTACAGAGAAACCCCTGACTATACTGTAGTCACAAGACTAATAACAGTTGAAGAACAGTTACGCCCATGTAGGCAGCAAAGGATAATAATAAAGATTAGAAACTGGTAGGAGAAGGGGTGCACTGAGGGCTGGATTGAGAGGAACAAGGACCATCAGGGAAGAGACTCACTCGTTCCAAAGCAAGCTCAGAGTGAGATCCAGCACAATAAGCCCAACATAACTTTCCTATATCCCCTCAAGTTACCTTTATTGGTCAAAACCACTTGTAATTTGAGAACACAGAAGCCCATTAATGAATTCTATAATAGTCAGCCATCTGGAGCCAAGGGCAAGATAAAGGAGGGTGGAGAGGTCTGAGGAAAATAAATAAGACCTAGGACATATAGCTTTAGCTAAGGTAGAGTTATCTTGCTCCTCAGTCCACTATCAATCAAAACACAACTCTTTCCATGTTGCTCAAAAATGCCTAATGAGTCAAGTTGAGTTCAACTGAACTGAATGAAAATTCTTCAACAAGAAGGTAGCTCCGGGTACCTAAGATTGAATCAGGGCCCAATGAGGATGGTTCTCAGAACTTTCAGAGTTAGACTCAGATCCAAGAGCTGTCCTCAGAAGCAGATGGGAAGCGGACTAGTGCCCAGGGCCAAATGAGTAGAATGTTCCAAACAACCAGATCCATTCAGCATCCTTTTTTGCTTAACAGTGACACAACTAAGCATATGGCAAACCAGACACTTGTGAACTATGGGATCATAGCCAAAGACAGATCGGGTTTGGTTAAAAAGAGATATGCTAGTTTTCAGAATTTTAGAGTTTACTCTGTGAAGTGTCTCTCCATGTGAGGAGAGACCTGGCAGGTGAAGAAGTTCAAGGACTATCAGCATCTTTGGACCCATACCTGAGATTCCTGTCCCAGTCAGAGGCAGAGCTAAACCCCAGAAGAAAAGAGTTTAGTGCACACCTCTTTGTGGGCTCCAAGGCAGCCCTCCTAAACTTCCACCATATCAAAGTCCCAGAGATACCAATTCATCCAATATGAACAAAAGCCACTTCCCAGGACCAATCATTAGACAGAGAACACTGACATGAGTACACACGACAAGAAAAATGGTGGAGACATTTCATGGATGATATGGGAGAAGTCTACCAGACTTCTCTCTTTCCTTCTCAAATCTGTAGTTAACCCTAATGGTGTCCATTATTCCTTTATAGATATACCTTGCTGATCAATTATAACAACCAAGTGAAATAGTGAAAAAGCACTTTGTAAGTTGTAGTGCTCTCTAATTATGACAATTATTATTTTGCACTGTGGGCTTCCTAAGGGTCCTAGGAAGGGAGACCTAATTCCACTGCTTAGGGTGACTCCCAGTGGGGAGGTGGTTTGTCTGCTAGTGCCTGTATCCCCAAAACAGTTTCCCCTTGCAGTTGGGGGGATAAGGTCATCGAGCATGTCTTCTTGGAGCTCCCGCTGAACTGCTGTGTCAGCTTCCTCCTTCCCATCCCAGGAAATAGTAGCTAGAAGTGGATAATGAGACTTGGCTTGATACCAAGTAAGGGCTCAGGATGTGGTTTGATCAGTCGGTGGAGAAGTACTCCCTTGCCTGTTGTTCTACCTGGTAAACCAAGGAGACAGAGCTGGTGACCAAAGAATCAATAGGAGAGGGACCAGGCCCCTGAGTCATCCTTGGAGATATCCCAAGGGAAGAAAGAAAAATCCTGGAACAGAGTAACACATTAATATTAACTACTCTCTGATTAGCAGCTAATTATTGCAAATGAGTTTACTGACCTTTTCCCTGACAATTAGCAGATCTGTCAGGCCATGGCACAGATCTGTGCTGTACAAGCTGTGATGACTAGACTTTCCCAGGGAGGCCATGGACACTTGGGTAGGGTGACTGTGGAAGCCTGGGTAGAGGGCAGCCAGGGAAACTTGCCCACAGTGGAGCCTGATCTGTGCACATGTCAGACTGGCTGGTGGGCTAAGTAGGAGACTAGGATATATGGGATTGAAAGAAGAAAACCCTCCTGTATTGTTTCAGCTCATAGCTAATGAACAGTTTGTTATCATCTGTTTATTGGTTTTCAGAATTTAAATGGCATATCATGGTGTTTGAACATAAGCTCCACCAAACAATTAGACAAGTGTAACTGTCTCTTTATTACCAAAAATTAATTAATTAATTAATTAATTAATTAATTAAAAAAAAAAACAAAAAAAAAAACCTTGTCCAGAATGGCTTGGGATAGTCTTTTCAAACAGAAACATAGGTATATGGCAGTGTAGTATTCTAGCAGCCAATACATAAGCATACTATATATTTCTAGGACATTAGTTTTACCTGATATGTGAAAGAGGAAGAGATTATTTTCATAACATACACACACAAAGAAGAGGACAAACTTTTTTTTAACTTTAAGGTAAAATATAAGGAGGCAAAGACTTTCTTCCCTGCGGCAAGTGGCTCTGAACAACACACAGACCCATACATCCCCTATTTGAGGGTCAGTTCCAACACAGCCATTAGAATTACTTGGGTGGAAAATTTCAAGGAATTCTGGCAATGTACGGCCCCATACAGAAGCAAGGGGGCAGACAGTGGGAAGAGCCTCGAAAGCCTTTTATAAACCTAGAAGCTGAAGACAAAAAAATATGTTAAATTTCTTTGTGCTAAACTTGACTCAATATTTAACATGCACCTGGCAACATCTTAGACACTGGGCCAAACATGAAGTTGAATACTACATAACCTCGTTCACAAATCCTCCAGTTTATGAGTTAACTAAATTAAAGGTTCCTAAAGTAGAAGTAATATCTTCTTGTTCGCTTTCTTCTTCCTGCCATAGCTCTCCCACCACTATCTTCCACCCCAGCTTCCAACCAAAAACCATTTGCTCATAAACTATCTGAGCCATTTATTATTCCAACAGTGGCATTGAATCCATCATCATTTTCTGAAAAACTATGACCCCCAAGTATGTTTCATTTCCTATGATTCACAGTGAAATGATAGATTGTTAACCCCCAAAAGGTTACATCATTCATCATAAACGTCCATCCATCATTTTGTGTAAGGAGAGCAGTAGAGTCAGAAGGAGGCCAAGGCTGAGCTGCAGGCAGCACAGCTCTCTAGGTTCTGCCATCTTGCAGAAGGGACTGAGGCCACAGCCCTTCATGGACAATGGGTCTTAATGCCATAATCAGTTCCCTCTTCTATCATGGGCAGATTAGAAACATAAAAGTTGGAAATGTGGAAGAAGAATCACAAAGTAATTATTTTAAGAAAAATGTCCTCTCATGGGGTCTTCAGGGGGAAAAAATAGGAAAATGCAGGTAGTTGCAAGAGTTCCTCCCTCCCCAGTTCTGCTCAAGCTTTTCCAGCCATAAGCCTCCTCCAAATCAAACAAAATTCCTTCCCCTCAGTGATAAAACATCCTACTATTGGGTTTTATGATAATGAAAGGACCTCACAAAAAATTAGAGGCTATGCTCTATACGATGTATTCATTGTATTAGAATCAAAGAGTCAAAACAACATCCTAATTTCTTTGAATAATATACTCTTATTGTCCATAAATAATTCCACATCAGTGGCCATATGGAGAAAATGACATAGATTCTTGAATTCAATTGCCCCATTCCACCTCTTTTTAGCAAAGTGACAACAGGTTGTCACTTAGTGACTTAAATGACTTTATCGTGTTGTGCCTGTTTTTTTTAACTGTGAAATGGGGGAAAATACCATAGACCAACCTCACTCAGTGGGGTGTTATGAGGATTAAAAGGGTTAATACATATACAGCATGTAGCATACTGCTTAAATGTCTAAGAATTAACTGATAAGAATATAATTAGTGTTGGGAATTTATTTCTCTGAGCTTTCTTATTGCACTCATTTGGTAGCTAAATAATTTAATGTTTGAAGTACATTGTTCTGTATATTTCTTTTTTCTCTTTCCTATAATTACTATCTTTCATTTATCTTAATTATTCTGTGTCAAATGTGAGTTGCTATGATATACTCAACTCTTTTCAAAAAGTACATGGGGTACAAATTATAAATAGAAACAAAGACTATGATTACACCTTTATCAAGTATTTCACCTACTAGTTTTTACATGGACTTCTCTTTTATGGAATTTTTATCCCTAGAACAAGAAGAAACTTCTGGATGTATACAAACTAGAGGATATAACAAAAGGGAATAGAAGAAAACATGTATGTCACTAAATGTGACATATTTGATCTGTTTTGTCTGTTTGAGTCTTCCTCAGCCCCAGTATACATAT
The DNA here is from genome assembly GCA_004026585.1 of Noctilio leporinus. NCBI lineage: Eukaryota > Metazoa > Chordata > Mammalia > Chiroptera > Noctilionidae > Noctilio > Noctilio leporinus. The sequence continues at coordinate 61,246 of PVIW01002144.1, forward strand.
CTTTTAGAGTCATTTAACTATTATGGAAATCCTAGACCAAGCTACGAAACAACCTACAGATCTATTGGCACAAATTTAGTGTTCCTCATCTTCCTCGATAGCCAACTTCAGATGCTCCATGAAACCCCACAGGGTAGATGTTTCAGGCCAGGCTTCCTCTGAGCAACCCAATTCCTCCTGCTCTGCTATGGCAAGTGGCACTTCCATTTCTCAGCAGAGGATTGATCTTTACACAGCAGGATCATTACAGACATGAGGCCAGGTCACAGAACACAGATACAGAGGACATTGTTTCTGCATTGTTAGTCTCTTCCCCTGCCACAACTTTGTCCATCACCTTTATATTGTCTGCAAGTTATTGGTTGTTTTCACCGCATGAATTCAGGCAGCTTCACTCTGCCATCATGTAATGAGTTAACTCCATTATGTGAAGTTACAGGTAATCAAGTCCTATAGTCACTAAGTTCATAAACTGAGACCATTTTCCTGCATTCTCTGCTTTTTCTCAATTGAATCCTACCCACCAAGCGGATCCCCAATCTTCTTCTGTTCTCCTGTGGTGAAACAAAGACCCTTCCAATAACATTATGTGATCTCTGAAGCCCTAGAGACATTATTTTCCAGTAACAAAAAATGGGAAAATATACTTATCAGGACACCAAGCATTAAATGAAAATGTATTCAATTTCTCACTACTTACATTTCCGTTTTGTGCATCTCTTTCATGAAATTGGTCAGAGCTACACTTCTCAACCCTTTATTCCTTTATAATGGTGTTCTGGATCTTATCTCTAAAATATAAGGAATTTGAGGGTTGGTAGGGCCTAAAAACCGTGTTTCTTTCAGTAGTCTATGGAACATTATACTGTTGGATTTTTAGCAGCTATTTAAAAACAAAGACCAGTTGGTGGAAACCAAACCAAACGAATGCTTAACTATATGAATATTCTAATTTCACCTGATTTTAACAAAAATTCAGATTCAAGTCAACTCAGTTGTCCTGAGCATTGAGATCTCATGTCCTAGTTACCCATTAATAAAACAAGTTGGATGTAATAACATATTTTTCTTTACATATTTACTATAATTTTTAGTATCACTCATGAAGGGTTAAAACACAACCTAAATTCTTCCAAATACATATTTAATGTTTTTTCTAATGTATTTTTCAAGTATTATTTAATGTAGATAAAATGTTATCAATCTTGCTTTAAGATCTACTTACGCCCTGGCTGGTAGCAGAGTGGATAAGGCACTGGCCTGCGAACCTGAAGGTCTCTGGTTCGATTCTCCAGCCAGGGCATGTAACCAGTTTCACCTGCTGGAGGCAGGTGAAAGCCAACCATACATTGATGTTTCTCTCCCTCTCTGCCTCTCTCCCATCCTCTTTCTCTCTGGAAATAATAAATAAAATCTTTAAAAAATATCTACTTACATATGTATTCTTTTAAATATGCTTATATTTTATCCTTAGTCAATATCTTTATAGCTAATAGCAAGTGTATATTAATATTTAATGACTTAGCATTCTGAACTTTGGAATAATAATTCATAATGTAGGTTCAACCTGGTCAATAGCCAAATTGATCAGCTTGCTTTTTCTTATAAACAACTTCCTTGTCCCTGACTGTTCTTCATTAGCCCATTTTCCATTTTATCAATCCTCCAAATGGCTTTAAATCATGACATAAATATCCTTGAGGAGCACTGTGTGAAGCTAAGAGTGTGAACTTGGCTGCAGCATACACGAGGGTTTAATCCTAGCACTGCCTTTCATGAAACTCTAGGGTATTGTGAAATTTATCAACCACTTCATTGCATATCTGGGTAGGATGAGTCTCACTCTTGTACTTATCTTTCTTGGTCAAAATTGCGTTGGCTAATCTTGGAGTTTCATTCTTTCATATGAATTCAGAGTACATTAGTCAGATCTATTGAAAACACTTAATGAGGTTTTGATTGTGATTGGATTAATTGACAGAACAATTTTGGGAGATTGGTCACCTTTATGATGTTGAACTCTTCCTACCTTCCAACATCATAATTCCCTTCACTTACTCAGGGCTTTAATGTTCTTCAGTAAAACTTTAAACTTTGTTAATAAAGTTTCTATGTTCCTTACATTTTTTTTTCCAGGTATCACAGCTTGATTTGCTACAAAAATAAACAGCAGTTTTATTTATTCCTTTTTAATACGTATGCTTTTATTTCTTTTTTCTTAATATTCTAGCTGGTCCACCAACACAATGCTGGATAGGGAGTCTGGATTGTTTTAGTGTTGCTTCCAAATAGTTTAGCATCATCTTCTTCCATTCACCCCATGAGTATCATTCATGTGGGGACAACTTTTATGTAAAAATCTCCATCTAGGGTTTAAAGTACTACTTAGGTAGGATAGATTTGGGCTCAAATCCCATTAAAGGTACATGAAAAACATTATATTAATCTACTCAAAACCAGAAAAGAAACAAATGTCTTTCATTGTTCCCAAACCATATGGTCAGTCCATTGAGTCTACCTTTTCTTGGGTAGTAGTCCTTCAAGGTCTCCTTTGGTAGGATCACTTTGGGTCATATCTCTTGTCATCTATCTCTGGGAAGACATTTAAACCTAAACTATGTTCCTCCCCCCACATCTTTTACCTCAACTTGCCATCTTAAATGGAAGACAATCGCTTTAGCTTTTAGCTCCTTCTCTGTCTCTGAATCATAGGAATTTTTATATTAATCTTCTAAATTCAGACATGCATTTTAAAAATTTGTATTTCAACAAGTACCCCTAGATGTTTGCTTTGGGTTGAACTGTAACCCCACAAATTTCACACATGGAAGTCCTGTCCCCCAAATTAAATAACCTCAGAACATGACTATACTTGGAAATCGTGCCTTTAAAGAAATGATGATCTCAAAATGAGGGTGTTAAGAGGCACCAGAGGTATGAGAGCACCAAGAAAAGATCATGTTAGGACACAGTGAAAACATAGCCACCTGCAAGCCAAGGAGAAAGGTTCAGCAGAAACCACACCTACTGACACCTTGATCTTGAACTTCTAGTCTCCATAACTATGAACAAATTAATTTCTTTCTTAAGCCACTCCATCTGTGGTATTATGTTATGACAGCCCTAGCAAGCTAACATAGTATTTTAGGACCAAGGACCTTGATCCTAGTCTACTCTTGTGTTTTTGTATTTTTTTTTTTCAGAAATTGCTTAATTTAAAAAATCAATATCCTCATCCTCCCTGCTTCCACCCCATTGCATTTAGTGCATTTTTCTCCATGAAGAAAACGCTTTATAGAAGCTTTTATACTATTTTTAAAAACCCAAATAGTTGGCAAAGACAGAGAGTTTAAAAAATTGGTGTCATGCTCAGATAAACAAGATGGAGTAAAACAAATAGTTTTATCTGTCCAGTGCTTCAAACCCTCCCTGAGTTCAGGATGTTTTCAGAGACTGAAATAGTCAGATTATTGACTGACTTGGGAGGACTGGAAGAGAGCATTTCTACCTTAGAGAATTGAATTCTTCCAGCTTCTTAGAATGTCTCTCTGTACCACCCAGGGTGTGCCCAAGCAGCCCAAAATTTGGAATTTTCTTCAATGGGAAAATAACTCATTACCTCTATCACACTGGGCATACCATCAATTACAAAAAACAAAAACAAGATTATCTATTAAAAATTTTCCCTATGCAAAGAAGTATGTTCTGTTTTCTACTAGGGCTTGCTTAGGAAAGACCAAGTGATTCTCTGATGAAGTCAGGAATATACAAGACTGAAAACTCAGTGGCATAGGCAAAGGACAACAGCCACTAGGTTGGGAGGTAGGGAGGAGTGGGCACATTCACTATCTGGAGATTATCTATGGGGGTTGGGGCTTAAAGGGAAAAGAGAAGGAGGAAGAGAGAAAGAGAGAGAATATTAATGATGTTATCTCCTGTTACCTTAACAACTATCTGGCCAAATGGAATTGCAAAGATTGATTTCATAGGCATAGATGCCAAATGATTTAAGGAAAATCTTGTGTATTTGTATATTATAGGACTGGGCCTTCTACATCACTGAATCATCTTGAACATGAATGTGTTAATATGATTTCAAATAATAAATGGAGGCACGGTTAGGTTTATTGTGAATGGATGCTGTGAGTGTGTGGGTGCTTTGGGAAATAGACATCCCTGTAAAAGAGAAGCAGAAAATATGACAAAGAAGGTAAAAAAAAAAAAAAAGAGGAAAGAAATTGAAAAAAGAAGAAGTTCTGAGACTTTTTAAATAAATAAGTATAAATAGATAACACCTATTCATGTTTAAATTGATCCAAAATTCTATAAAATTCATTTAAGGAGTCAGATAAATTGTTACTTATGCTTAATGTTCTTATTCAGCACCCATAAATTACAAGTATTATAATGTTAGACAAATATTTTGCTTCTCAACAACCTTGACTCCTCTAGAATCCTTTTGATTTATCAGATGAAAGCAAATGTCAAAGAAGGAGCCTCATGTCAAGTTGGCAGGGCCTCTCCCACTGATTCACAGCAGGAGAGTGAACTCCAGAGCAAGACTGAATTTGAACCCTACCTTTGCCACTTGCTAGCTGTGCAGCCTTGAGCAAGTGACTTAGGCTATCTGTGTCTTATTGCCTCACTTACAGGAATAATAATGGCATTTACCTTACAATGTTGTTATGAATCAAATGAGTTAATATTTGTAAAGCCCTTTTAACAGTTTCTAGCATACAGCAAATGTTGTCTCCATGTTTGTCAATGAAGCATACATTTAACTAGTTTGTTTTCTACAAGAGAACAATAAACCCTAAGAAAATTGCTGAATCAAAGTGAACCAAACAGTTGCTTGGAACTCTGGTGGGATTCCATTATAACACCAAAATAGGGAACTCCTAAGGAATTGGCCTGCCTGTAGTTTTCTGAGGAAACAGCACTAATTCAATTTATTGAAAATAGCTACAGCTTGAAGTAACAAAAATTCCCACATCCTCCTCCAATAATGGGGCTTCATGAGGCAGGAATATTTAGGAAAGACACAAATTATTTCACAAGCATGATTGGGTTTACACCTGCCTCTCTGCTTGGGCCTTGACCTGCAAGTGAAGTCCTTGGCCTGGCACAGGCCATGGGCCGAGGAAAAGCCCCCATGAACTTACAGATTGGCCTTCCCTCCTTTCTCACCAGAATGCCTTCATGGGGGCCCACAGCACTTAGGGATCACATCATTTGAAGCTATAAATTATACAAAAACTGGCCCTGGCTGGTGGCACAGTAGATAATGCTCCGGCCTGCAAACCCAAAGGTTGCTGGTTTGATTCCCAGTCAGGGCACGTAACAAGGTCTCCAGCCAGGCCTCCAGCCAGGTCCGTAGCTGGAGGCAGGTGAAAGGCAACTATACATTGATGTCTCTCTCCTTCTCTGCCTCTCTCCCCACTCCTCTCTCTAAAAATAATAAATAAAATCCTAAAAAGATATATCCAAAAGCTTTGGAAGGGAAAATAAAAGACTTAAATAAAATCATCCTTAAAATGGTATTGTCAAGTGTAAAGAAAATAGAAAAGTTATTATGAAAAATGAAAGAAATTCTGGCACCTTAGGGCTCTGGCCCCTAGCCCAGCACACAGTCCCCATCTACTGCTTATCCAAGCTGGTTCTAGGGACAATTATCGCCCCACCTTCCAGTATTGGCTGACCAGTTGACTGTCCTCTAATGGATGTTTGACCAAACTGTCTTCACTTGGAAATAAGGGACAAAAGCATTTTGTACTAAGCATGGGCAGGAGTCAGTGAACAGGTACAAAAGGGACAGCAAGAGAAGATTCCTGCCACCTCCCTGGGCTGGACCTCATAGGTCTGTCTCCATGTAGAAACTTCAACTCTCACAGCCAATATATTGAATCCCAGGCAGTAGGTCATGGATTATTATTCAAAATTGTATTTAATTAAAGAATAGCCATAGATAGAACTACTGACCTATTCTCTGGGTCGAACAGGAATGAGAGAAATACTTATTTATGTGGATTCCTTTGAGTATATGAGACACTCTGCTAAGAGTTTGTAAAGGTATAGAAAAGTCTTGACATTTTTTTCATGTATTATTATTATTAAGGTATGGCTGATATACAACATGCCATACATATTTAATGTATAGAACCTGAGTTTGGAGATATGTATATCCATGAACCATCACCATAATCTCTGCCATAAACGTAGCCATCCAATTTTTGATATTTTAACTTATAAATTCTCAGACATTACTTGGTGGTGAGTTTGTATTATTATTATTGTTGTTGTTGTTATTATTTTAACAATTTTATTTATTTTATTTTTAGAGAGAGGGTGAAGGAGGTAGAAAGAGAGAAACAGTATGTGGTTGCCTCTCATAGGCACCCCCAACCAGGCACCTGACCCATTGCAACCCAGGCATGTGCTGTGATGGAATTGAACCTGTGACCCTTTGCTTCGCAGGCCGGCACTCAATCCACTGAGCCCACCAGCCAGGGCGAGTTTGTATTATTAAGTTACAGATTTATTCACCTCAAACAATCACTTCCATAATAAATTTATCCTAAATTTCCCTGTCAAGGTGGGTAATTTTATAGCAAGGTTCTACAAATTATACAACATGAACTGGGACGGAAATATTCCCTAGCTATTATATAAAACGGCTGGCTGGCTGCCTGTCTTTATATTTCACTTTCTGTTCTTCACTCGAAAAGAAAACAGGCAAAGCAAATCCCAATCATCTTTTCTGCTTGCTTGTTTTCAGACAAAATGTGGAGTATTTTACCCACAGAGGGAGGTCTCATTGACCTAGCTGGGCCATTACATACAAATCTCCGGTAGAGACATAGTTTTTGATGGTGAGAAACAGATAATTTCAGAATTCAGATGACACCGCCTTTTAGAAAATGATGTAGGGGAATAGTAATGGGATTACCTCCAATTTCAAGTCGCTCTCCTATAAGTGGCCCAGGATGAATGCTGGGCCCATGAGGTTTGCTGTGCATAAGGCACTCAAGACAGCCACACGAGGCCTTGGACAAGAGGAGCAAGAGAAAAGGGAGGAGTTGGCTGTGGGGACAGGAGAAGGGAGAGACAGAAAGACAAGCAGAGGTGACCGATTCCTGTCTGGGAGACAACAGGGATGTCTCCCAGTTACCCAATGTCCACCCACAAAGGACCCAGGGTCCACCCACCGAGGACTCAGTGTTCTCTGATTTCCTGTCTTTGGATGCTGGGAAATTGTTCACGTTGATGTTATACTCTAGAGCAGATCACAACTTGTAGAGCCTTTCTCCCCTTACTGGGTAACTCAAAATTGTACAAATGGCAGCTTTCATACCGGTGCTAAAAGTAGAAGTGTTTCTTTCTAAATGCTCCGATTGTGAAGCTGGAGGAACTTCATCAAAGCTGAAAACCCACATGTCTTTGGCCATCGCTGCTTTTCCAGGGGGCCTAGTAAGAACCCATTCAGAAGGTGAGGAAGTGGGGCCGGAGAGAAGGGGAGAGTGAAGGCCTGAGAGAGAGGAGGGAGGTGTATTGAGCTGAGGTCGCTTCTTGTTTTTCATTTGATAAGGTCTTAAAATTTTCAGTGATAAACTGCACACCAGTTTTTGATGTCTACTCCTGCAGAAAATACTTTGCTATGGTGCTTTCCCAAGCACAGCCTGCCAGAGAAATGCAAGTAAGAGAGCCAGCCCGGTTCCACATGTGAAATGACCAGGTCTGTGGGGGCCTCAGTCTGAACACAGCAGACGGGTGCTGAGTAACTAAATGGGAGCAGGGCAGATGCTGTTTATTTTAACATAAATGCAGCTACCAGAGAAAAGCACAGCGGGAGGGGGTATAGTCAACCAGCTGTTTTGCCTCAGATAAAAAGTTGCCCTTGCAACAGTGGCCTTCTTGACATTTTTGCTGAACTGACCTGCTTACAGGTTGAATGGATGTTTCCTCTCTTTCCCAATGGAAGGAGAGCAAGCACTGCTTACTCTGTCCACATCTTTGTCTGCCTTGCCTGTAGCTTTCTTTCAGCCCAGGATCTTTATTTATGCATTTATTTATTTTTATGTCATGAGGAGCCTGACCTTGTCTTCAGGATGTGGAGCCGTGAGCTGGTGCTGGGTACCCTGGGCCCGCAGCCTGGGGGCCTGCAGCCTGCTCCGCGCACAGAGCGGTAGCAGAACTCTCACTGGGCCTGACAGGGGCCCTTCCAGGCTGAGTGCACAGCACCAAGCTGCCTTCCTTGCTTGCAGCCATTTCTCTGCTGAAGTCAGATCAGGGTGAGAATTCGCTGGCTGCTACTTCTCCACCAGGTAACCCTGGATGAATCTAGGCCCCTCTGAGACTCAGAATCCACTCCCTGCGTGAAAATAATCTACCCAGCCTCATCACCCTGCCTGAGGATTATGTACTAATCTCCCCTAAAGCTCATAACCTGGAATACGTTATCTCTTTTTCTTTGGCCCCTTTTAACCCTCTGCTCTGGATCAAGACAAAGTCAGCAAAACGGACTGGCCCAGCTCTCCAAGACCCCCCTGGTGGAACTACCCCTCTCCAGCCTCCAGCAGGCCAAGCACCCCTGTCCTCAGTCTCCAGACGGAGGCAGCCAGATTAATTTCTCAATAACCTCCCAGCACAGTCTTATAGATTTTTCCATGTTAGCTCAGACACAGGAGAAAGGAGACCGGAGCTCTTGGTGCCAAAGTGTTCCTTCGATTACTGACTCACAAGGATGACCACAGAAATCAGGACAGAAATCGCGCCTCCTGAGCCTGATTAAGGCGGGTGAACGTGGCCCTGCGTGGCCTCTGGGCACTGACCATCGGGAGGGCATTGCTGGCCTAGCGGGTAAGGCAGCCAGCCCTGGGGAATCAATTCCTGCGGCCACAGACACAGAAGCATAAAATGACTCCTCTCCCTTGCGCCGGTGCCCCCTAATCTCCTTCCGTCAAAAGCCTGGAGGTGGGGAGGGGAGGAGGATGGATCACTGGTGTGGCTGTGATGTGATACGATGTGACTGGAGCTATTGGGATGGAGCAGTTGAGCACCAAGCGGGTGGGGAGAGAGGATCACATGCACCGGATGCAGTGACACCTCTCCGACAACTGGGGTCACTCACCCAGACCCTGCACAAGGATCCTGGGGGGTTCTTCCACCGACTTAGCAGCAGCTACCCAAGTTACCATTTTATTGGCAAAGCACCCACATTTGATTTCTGGGTGTGATTTTGGACAAGTCACTTGACATGGTGAGCCTCTTCTCACTGAGTCACAGAGAGATGGTTATTGATAATGTCTAATTGCAGTGGGGCCAAGGCTGATAAGAGAAGAATCTGGCCTAGTGGTGGTACGTGGTGGTATGACTACAGCCTGGACTTGATTCCCCACCGGCTCCTTTAGTCATGCGCATTTCTGCAGGGTGCGATGCATACACAGGCCCTGGGTCCCATCCTGTGATGCTAAATCTCAGAAATGCTGAACAGAAGCACAATCAATAGGATGATTTCAAAGGCACCAGGCATCTGAATTATCCAGGGGTGAGTCGAGAATGGGCCCTGAAAGGTGGAGATGATTTTGGTGATAATGTGGTGAGAGGAAAAGACAGGGACATTGCATGAAAAAGTAGGAAACTGATTATCAGGGACCTGGGCGAAAGTGAGCCTAGTGCAGTGGGGACAGAAGGAACTGTCTCTAGAAGCCCCTGGGGCCCTGCTTGTCCCTGAGCTATTCTAGTCCTTCCTCCAGCTACTGTGGAGAAAGGACTAGAAAAAAGTAGGTAGGGTTGGAATTTATAAACAGGAAGGAAAGGCAGTACACACTCATTATAAAACATTTCCAGCAGTACAAAAAGTACTTGAAGAAAATAAAAATTACATAGAATGTCACCATTCAAAGGATTGTCTACTGGTCTTTTGGCATATAGGATTTTAGACATTTTTCTTTGGATACACATGTGTATCCATATATACAAAGGCACATGTGATTTTAAATGCCCTCATGCTGAGAACAGTAATTTGCAACCTGCCTTTATCCCTTTTTCATGTGCCCCAGGCATTGTTCTAATTCAGCAAGTGTACAGCTTTGTCCTCGGCTTTATGAAGATGGTAGCTGCCACTATATGATTGTACAGCAATTTACATAACTAGTCCCATGTTGATGTATATTATTTCCCAAGATTTGACCATTGTAAGTAACCTTCTGATAAATATCCTTAAAGAGAAGCCAGGGAATACAAAAAAAAAAAAAATCAACTTGCCTTTGAAGCCCAGGTCAATGTCTGGTTTTATGATCTAATAGTTGATGTTCGCTGGGTGCCACTCACATGCACACTGGTCAGCTGTGGGCACAGGAATAGCTACAGTGGAAAGTACGCTGGGCTGGAGGGTGAAGCGTTTGGTAATTCAAGTCTTAGCTCTTGCCTGAGCAACCTTAGAAAAGTCATCATGGGGGTCTCTTTGACTATGAGTATTTTTCTATGTAAACGAGGCAGGGAATTATTGGGGGTGGGTGGCCATGCACAGTAAGGGGACACTTAAGATCACCTAGTACATCTCAAAAGTGCTAATCACGAGCAAAGTTAATAGTTTGTCTTTTGATACACATCATGGTTCGATTGTAAAATAAGATTTACAAAGCCAAGTTAAAGGAGCAGAGGTTCTTATTTGGAATTCATCAAAGAAAGGAGACCATCTTTCTCCCAGGAAGCACCATTCAGCCTCATGTGGTGCAGAGCCTTTCTGGCCTCAGAGTCCTGGAAGTCACTCTATGCTGTCTGCTGGATGGCGCCTCTGCCCCTGACTGTTGCCTTGTCCTGTGCATGCCACTCAATCCTAGCACATTGGTTGGAGGTTCATGTGGACGAGAGGTTCTTGGTGTAGCCTCGATGGGGTTCCAAATACTGAAAGACTAGTTGAAACAAAAATGACATTCAGGAAGCAAACGCCAGGTGCAATGTTCTGGCCCCCATTCACATTAGTTAGGTATCTGTTCTTACTCAATTTCTGATACATATTTTAAATATCACAACTGGTTAGACTCATAAATGCCAACCTTGAAACCCACCCTAACAATTACTTAGTATAGCTTTTCCTAAGATATGTCCTCATAAATACAAGGCAATTTAGCTTTGTTTAAAAGAATGGAATCTGCCATTAGACAGAGTTGGATTCAAATGATGGCTTCACCTCTTACCAGCTGCATGATTACTTGCAAGTTATTTAATGTCTCTAAACCTTGGTTGACTCAGCTCTCCAATCGGAGACTTGTTCAATAGTTACATTACATTCATAAACTCATAGTTTGCTACTTAATATGTTCAATAAATGTTAGCTATTACTGTTGCTGAATTATATGAAAATTTCTTATGAGGTATTTCTTTGTAAAAGAAATTCCAACTATAAAAAGTTGTGCCTTTCAAGTACGATGACAAGCAGCCATGAACTCTTTCCATTCAATGCTGCCACCACTTCTGAAGCAGTTACTTAGCAGGTGCATAGTAAGAGGGCACATAGGACCCAATCTGAAGCTTGTAGAAAATGGAAAATTACTTCACATTTCTGTGGGTTGCACCAGACAAAAGATAAAAACCTACTTCAAGGCAGATTTTTCAGATCCAAACTTAAAGTACTAAACCTTAAAAGAATGCATCTATGGAATTCAAATACAGTGCAGTTACTTCATGGATTCTGTACTTTTGTATGTTTAGTCAAGCCAAGAAAAAAATATAAACTTAAAAAAAGGTGTCACATTTATTCCTTCTGAAGCTCTTTTACTTAAAAGCATTATATGGGCAAGGTTTGTCACAGAATGTCAGGAGGTTAGAAGGGGAATGATGCTAAGTCTTACCTTCTTTTTTTTTTAATACAAATTTTACTTTATTATTTTTAGAGAGAAGGGAAGGGAGAGAGGCAGAGAGAGACATCAGCATATGGTTACTTTTCACCTTCCTCCAGCTACAGACCTGGCTGGAGACCTGGCTTGCAACCTCATTATGTGCCCTGGCTGGGGAATTGTACATCTTACCTTCTGATCAATATGCTATGACCTGGGCCCATTTCCTCTTTAAAAACCTTTTGTATTTTGTCCCCGCTTATCTTCATTAATAAACCTACTCTAGTGGGAATTTTATTTATTTTTTAATTAATTTATTGTTGTTATATTACAGCTGTCCCATTTTCCCCCTTTGCTCTCCACCCCATCTCCTCTCCCATAAAGCCTTCCCCTTAAGATCAGGGACAAGACAAGGATGTCTACTCTCTCCACTTCTATTCAACATAATTTTGGAAGTTCTAGCCACAGCAATCAGGCAAGAAAAAGGAATCAAAGGTATCCAAATTGGAAAGGAGGAAATAAAACTGTTATTATTTGCAGATGACAGATAGTGTACATAGAAAAACCTATAGACTCCACCAAAAAACTACTCAACCTAATAAGTGAATTTGGGAAAAGAATTGGGTACGAAGTCAATATCCAGAAGTCAAAGGCATTTTTATACACCAACAATGAAACATTAGAGATAGAAACTAGGGGAAAATCCCATTTACTATAGCAACAAGAAAAATAAAGTAGCTAAGAATAAACTTAACCAAAGAGGTAAAAGAGTTGTACTTGGAAAACTACACAACACTGAAGAGAGAAATTAAGGAAGATACAAGTAAATGGAAGCATACACCATGTTCATGGATGGGAGGAATTAACATCATTAAAATGTCCATACTGTAGATTCAACACAATCCCTATTAAGATAACAATGACACATTTCACAGATGTAGAACAAAGCTTATAGTGGGAATTTAAAGATATGATTAAACTAGAAGACATCACCCTTGTTTTTGTGGAACTTATCATCTAAATACACTGGCACCACAGCATACATGAAACTAATAAAAATATGAGATACTAAGACGTCAGGCCCACTGGAAAGAGCTACGACCCAGTAAACTTTCATTCTATTAAGTGGTGGTAAACACTTGGCAAATAAACAAATACTCTAAATATGTAAATGCATAAAAGAAGAACATTTCAGAAAATATTTCTTAGAAAAGACTACAGTGACAGAGTCTTGTGATGGTAACTGGTGGCAGTGGGAAGTGGTTGTAGAAGACCTTCTTGCATAGGTGACATTTGAAGAGAAACTGGAATGATATAGGGAAGCATCAATGTGACATCTCAGCATGCGTTACCCAGGACCAACGGCACAGCACGTTCACAAGCTTTAAAGTTGGAAGAGCTTAGCCTTGCCTTCAAATGGAAAGAAGCCAACATGGTTTCTTGACCCAACTGATGCAAACCTGGAAGGAGTGAGGCTTAGTTGGTTGGAGCATTGTCCCATAAACTGAAAGGTTATGGGTTCAATTTCTGGTCAGGACACATATCTAGGTTGCAGGTTTAGTCCCTGGTCAGGTCGTGTACAAGAGGCAACCAACTGTTATTTCCCTCTCACATTGATGTTTCTCTCCCTCTTTTTCTCTTTCCTTTTTCTTCTCTCTAAAATCAATTAGCATGTTCTCGGGTGAGAATTTTAAAAAATAAGCCATTGGCCATAAGATATCATATCTGGTAGATATTGGCAAAAACATTGAACTTTCTTCAAGTGTTAGAGACAACCATTGGAGAGATTGGATCAGAAGAGTAGTATTTACAATTTCAAAAGGCCTCTTTGGTATTAGGGGAAACTAGATTATGGTGTACATACATAGTGAAAGAAGGAAGACTACTGTCCATCAAGCTATGACAAATGCTGCTAGCCACTCACCTAAATCCTGTCTTTCCTTCTTCCTGGAAATAGGTTATAACACATTTCCCAGCTTCTATTATGGCCATCATGGTAATGCTTACCATTGAAATGTAAGGAAAATAATTTGTTAAATAGGGAAGAAACCCCTAGCCCTAGACTTTGGTTCGTTCTGCCTTAAGTTGGCTGCAAAAGTGACCACTAGACAAGTCATTGCTGAGTCTTTGAATGATTATGTGAAGAAAAGCTGCCATCAATTTAGAATCCTCACTTCAGCTTTTATGGGAGACAGAAATTAAATTCCTCACTTTTAATCCAGGGTGTTATTGGGCTTCTTATTTCATCAGCTTAATAATTTTACCTTGATTAACGCACAAGGCAATGAGAGGAGCCCCGACACATGGAAACTCTCTCCATTAGAAAGAGCTGCGTGGCTGGTGGCTCAGTGGAAAGGAGCCAGCCTTTGAACCCAAAGATCATTGGTTTGATTCCCAGCCAGGGGAATCAACATAACCAGGTTGTATGCTAGGTCTCCAGCCAGGTCCGTAGCTGGAGGCAAGTGAAAGGCAACCACACATTGATGTCTCTCTCCCTCTCTGCCTCTCTCCCTTGCCCTCTCTCTAAAAATAATAAATAAAACCTTTAAAAAAAATAGCCAATGTTGTTAACCTGGCTGAATTCTTTGGAAATGATTCTTTTCCAAAGAATTGAGCCTATGATTAGAAAAGTAACTTTACAAGCTATTTTTATCAGCTGGAATCAGAGCCTAAAAAGAAAAATAGAAGTGATCAGCCAAAATGTTTTCCTCCTTGGAAGAGGGCCAAAGAAAACAAAGCATTATATGTGTTTATTCCTAAAACTATAAAAGTGCATCTGTCAAAGTAAATTTCAAGGTTTTTGTTTATTTTAATGTAGGAGAGCCATGTCTTCAACAATATGAACCAGTGAAGACAGCATCATTGGTGAACTACACCTGGGCTCAGGGACACTTTCAATATGCTGTTCTCATAGAAAGGAGAATAAGCTGCTTTTCAGGTGTTCTGCACCTCCCAGCAGCCACCTAGAGTATCTGCTAATTCCTTGTATGGGTTGTGAAAATATAAGGTTGCTAAGAAGCTGATAGATTATTTTTATTCTTCTGTAGCATAACTTACTAGTTACCTTTCCAACATCCATTCCCCCAACTTGTCACTAAAACCTTGATTTGTAGGTGGGTACATTGATGGGCTAAATGAAAGACTACATTTCTCAGCCTTCCTTGCAGCTAGTAATAGCCATATGAAGAGTTTCAACCAATGAGAAGTAAGCTAAAATATGATTTAAGACCTTCAGAAAATCCCCTTAAAGTATTCCTATTGGGGAATATTTTTCTTCTTCTCTGCTATTTGTAACACATACATTATATCTGACCAAGAGGTGCCTTGAGGATGGACACCAAGCACTAAGGATGGCAGAGTACAAAGATAGGAACCTGGGTCCCTAAAGAAATCAAAGCTCCTATTTCAGCCTGGACTAACTTCCTTTAGGGGAGAGGAACAAAAATCATCTTGTTTAAACTAGTGTTATTTGGATTTTTTCCTGTGTTATGCTATGAAACTTACTCCTAAATTGACCATCTCCCATATATTTAAACCTAATTTCTAAAACCTCCAGGATCTCAAGTTTGACTTGTCTGTTGGTCCTTTATCAAGTACTAGATTCTCTGTGGACACAAAAGAAACGTATAACATTGTCCCTCTTCATAAATTCATCCAGCAAGTTAGGCAGGCAGAATTTAGAGAATAAAGAATGAAAAATAATAGTAATTTGTGTTAAATTGAAGTAACTAGGACTTTTCAGAAATGGAAATGAGAAGTAAGTTGAGGCAAAGGTAGAAGGATTCAGACAAGCAGGACATGGGCATGTCTTGCATGCTGGTCACTTATAAAGAGTTGATGATGATGATTAAGTCTATGGATTGATTCAAGAGCCCAACCACCTGGGTTCAGATCCTAGCTCCACCACTTATTAGCTCTGTGGCCTTAAGCAAATTATGTAATCTCTCATGCCTCAGTTTTCTAATCCACTAAATAAAGAAAATAATATCTACATTACAGTATTGTTATGATTCTATTAGTCAATATACATATAGGTATATAGATGACTCTGGCACATAATAAGTGTTCTATAGGTGTTAACTGATTTGGACCCCTTTTTTAATGTCAGTCTCTTCATTTTGGAAACTTGCTCATACTTCATGGTAGTCATAGTACTCTTCTCCCCCTCCTCACCCCCCACCTCCCAGATAAATTAAAGGACCCACTTGGGACAAAGAATACCTCACTTCCTGGCCACTTTGATTATTCCAAGAAGTAAACACATAACCTAACCTAAGGCAAGAAAACTGTTCTTTAGAATTTTTAGAAGGGGAGCTGAGAAGGAAGGATTTTCCTCTTTTAGGAAGACTGAAAAGAGATGGAAGTAGAAGCTATTAGTCTAATCTTTCTAAAGAAAGTTGTTTGGAACAAAAAAGTCAACAGTCCTGAGCAAGCAGGACCATTGCCCCAGGCCATGTACCTCAGGGGGCCCTATACTTTGAAGTACCCTCCTTGACAGGTTTAAATCCCCTCTTGTGTCTGGGACCAGCTGGGTCTGACAGTGTCTCCAAGAGAGCTCTGAGCCTGGATAAGAACCCCTGTTTCCCTGCTCCTGTTTCTCCTGGGGCCAGAAGGTGGGTGGTGGTGGTGTCTTAGGCTTGCTATCCCTGAACATATTAAAAGTTAATAATATACAATTTAACCAGATACTTTGAAGAACTCCAGAATTTGTGCCTACATGGTCATCCCAAGGTCCCATGCCCAGGCCTTGGTTCCATTACTTGCTACTAAACCCTGTCCATTCATTCATTCATTTGTTTAAGATAGTTTAAGTCTGGCTTTTGGTACCTGAAAAGATGATAGACCTGAAAAATACAGTTTTGAAGAGAGTGAAAGGGGAGTGGATACCTAAGAACAGCACTATCCATGAGGAAGAAGAGAACTGATTTAGGAAAACTCCCTCATACAATGTCAATGTCATCACTTACTAAATGGGACGCAGCTCTACCCAAGACATGCATCCCCTCTGCCATTACTCACAAGACCTCAGTGTCTCACAGTGAAAAGCACCAATGAATCAGGACCCATCACTTCTGCTCCAAATTTTACTCACTCTTTGCCTCATTCTCATTGGAAGCCAGTTTCTCTTTCTATGGCCAAGAGAAGTTTCTCGCCTGAAACAGCTTCTTAAGTATTTGCCAGGAGTAGCCTCCCTGTAAGGAGGAGCTCTAGGTAGATCCGAGAGAGTTCTCCAGAGCATCCCATGTGCCCACATCCACCTCCACTCCTCTCAGTTGATTTACATATTCTGGACCTCACCATGCACTTCTGAGGAAGTTTCTTGATTCTTCATCTTCTCCATCACCTGTACAAAGTCTCACCAAGTCTTGGGGTTAATCTCAACTCTGCCAAGTAGGCAGGAAGGGATCATCTCACCTCCTATTTTAAGTTCCCTGCCTATAAATAAAAGTAATAATATGGTTCACGCAATAAATGCAAATACTTAGAATCTTTCCATACATAGTTCACAGGTACTTGCTTTGATCACTTCTAAAACAATCAGAAAAAAATGCTTAAATCTGTCTGAGAAATAAATATTGTAGAAGCCTCAGTCCCTGAATTTAAATTGTATATTTTTAAAACCTCTTATTGTTTTTAAAATCAAAATTTAGATTTTTGAGGAACGGGCCATTGCAGATTCTCCCCTAAGTCATCTCCAATGTTGGCATCCATTATAGAACATTATGCAGATCAGCAGAAGATGCCAGTCTTAATTAGATGATCATATTGAAATTTTAATCATCCCATGATAATTTTTATTTTCTAGAGAGAAAAATAGTGATTATTAAAAAGAGCAAACCTTCCATATGCCAGAAGAGTGAATTTCCTTTCTAAATCTATATGCAATAACTCAGGCAGATGTTAACTGACAAAGAAGTGAATGCACAAAGTAGACAGCCTGTATGACTGAGCAGACGATGTTCAACAATCTTCCATGTTTACTGGACAGTTGCCAAAGGAGTTCTCTGACATATTCCAGTATGTTAGTGCATTCCAACCCTTGGCATATCATAGCACACGTGAACATAATGTTACATATACATGAGGACTAAGCCATTGCCAACTTGCCAAAGTCACCATCTTTCTAAGCCGCCATTTTCTCATCTGTAAAGAGGAAGGAAAATAGGTCAACATTGTGAGGATTACATGAGACAATGAATGTGAAAACCATATATATCATTGAGGTGTTTCGTGGTTTGAGCGCAAAGTCACATTGGGAAGTAACACTTTTCCAACATCCAAAAATAATTCAAACTATGCATTCTGAAAAACTGGTGTTGCTTTGGGAAAGCAATGCCAAAGGGAAGATCCACTCACTGAATAGGAGAAAACGTCACCATCTTCCCAGTCTCACCAGCTGCCCCTAAGCCAACCCCTCACCCACACACACACATGCACAAACACCTCAATGCCACCTGACTCTTGTCTCTCTTGTCCTTCCTTCTCTCACCATCCTGTATCTTGCAACACAACTCAACCAATTTGTCATAGTTTGTTTTAGCCCTCCCCTGCACCTTTGCTCCAGCTGCACAAGTCACAAAAATAAAAACCGAGACAGAATTCTTCTTATTGTGAGAAGGAGAAGGAGCAAGAAAGAAGAAATTCAGGGAAATGTCAGGTAATTTAGATAGATGGATGGATAGGTGGATCAATGAAATAGATAAAAGTAGTCATCTCTGACTGGGACTTAGTAAGCATTCAGTATATTGTTGTTGCTATTGTTATTGTTATTATTATTATTATTGGAGGGTAGAAAGACTATGCCAACCTTTTCCAAGAATGCTGAAATGGTTAGCAGTCAAACTGAGCCTTCCCTTTAAGAAACTTGGGATGTATCCATTAAACAAAATGATTACCTTTTTTGACAAGCATTTCAGAGCAGGCTGGGTAAAGTGCAGACAGTTCCAACTTAGGAATAAGTACCAGGACAGCCTGTAATTGTGCTAAAAAAATAACAAATATGTCTGAGAATCCATGTATACTATTCTACACTTTTAGGTGTTTTTTTTTTTTAAACCTTGTTCTGTCTTGATACTTTTCCTGAGCTATTTATTTATTTATTCATTTCCATGAGCTATTTTATTGATAAAAGATGAGAATCTGCTTTTTTTCCCTAGTTAAATTATTTTTAGCATTCTGTTAACTGGGAAAATTAGATGCAAATCAGCCTAAGGATATATTTTGTTCTCAGGTTTTGTTTCTCATCTTTAGGCCAGTGTTTTAAAGTAAGCTTCATCCTATAATTGTGGCCTTAAGTAGAAATGAATAGTAGTGACAACCATATTTTTCACATAATCACTTGTCTGGTATTTTAAATACTATGTCCCCTAGTCTACTCATGAGTGTCTCCTTCAGATTAAGGTTTCTTCATCCATGTCCCTAGGACTCCTTGAGCTTCTAAGGAGTGCCAAGATCGGAGCTACTCTGTTTGATGGTCGCAAAGTTAGAATCACAGGGAAGAAATACTGATAACACTTTAGCTGCCAGCAGAAACAGATGGAAGTCATGTTTTGGGTTGGGGTTAGGACTCATTCAGCGCTTCTCAGAGCGTAGTCACCAAGAGCTTCCACCTGGGTAGTCATATCAACTCTGCCAAGAACAGCCTGTTTATCTATAACTGAACTAAATTCTTCCTGTTGAAATATAAGCCCATTTTTTAAAGTTTTGTCCTCATTCCTTAAACAAATGACTCAAATCCTGTAATACCAGTTAAGCTGCAATGCATGCTAGATGGTTAATAATACATGGATTCATAATGAGGATACATTTGAAGCAATGGTTTCATAGCTGCAGGTAATGATATTAATAAAAATAGATAATCAAATGGTCAGTTCCATTTTAAATAGGTACAATAGGCTGAAGCTTATTAACTGAGCATCAAACCAAACAGACACAAATAATCAACTTATGACGAGTCTGTGCCAAAGTTATTTTCTTAGCCCCTGGTCAGCTTTTCGGTTATGGTAGCATATAGTACACTCTACATGAGTTTGCTATTAGTGTGGGTATTAATTTTGGCAGTAGAATTAGTAGAGTAACTTAGGGTATTATATTTTAACAAAGGAAAAGGGAGAGAGGGAAGTAATAATTGATTTATATTCTTGAAGTAAGGGAAGAAAAATAATGTGTCCAATAAGCTTTTGTCTCGTAGACAGTCAATAATAATGTGTAAATATGTAGCATCTCTCCCTGGCACAGCTGGGAGAAACGTCTCCACTGATGAGAATCCAAGTTCATGGCCCTGAAGAGAAACCTGCTTCTTTATATTAATGTGCTGAGCAGAGCCGACTGGGGTAAGGTCAATGTTGATTTGTGACTTTGAGGATCCTGCCAATGGCATTAATAATAAGGCTGGTTTAATGCATTGTGGGGAGTAATTTCTGATGACAGACTATTTTCAAGTACCAATTTATTTATATCCAGCGTTCAGGGTCTCTTATTAAGGGAACGCACATAAATCAGATCATCCTGGCTCCCAACACAGGAATTATGCTGATCAGAATGTCCTTATTATGCCACCTTTTACCCAGTGAGTCACACAAAAAAAGCTAATAGCACATCTCCAATGCGTGACAGAATTTCAACAAGTGAGTCACTCAGCAAAGAGAATTATTCAAGTCTTCAAGACTCCTTCAATGGGGATATGGTGATGATACCACCAATTGTCACTAGAAGGCGAGGATTAAATTTAGCAAGGAAAGGCTTCCTTGAGTCCTTCTCTGAAACTGCATCAGCGACTTATTTGGAGGAAAGATCAATGAAATAATGTCTACCAAAATCAAAATGCAAGACAAAGTATATTTGGGGGGAGAAGGAGGAGGGTGAAATTATAATTAGGAACAAGCAGAAAACAGTGTTATGGGGTGGGGGGGTTTGAGGAGGAGTCATTGGTTGGTTGCTTCCTACCAGTGTGTTACCACAAACTATTTTAAACTTTCCTTGGCTTTGGAGAATGGATTAGTCAGTCACCTTTATCCCACAGCCATGAACCAGTAATGAAATGTATGGCTTCTATCCAGCTGGCTGTTCATTCTAAAATTGATTGGACTGTGATCTGACTCAACTGGTCAATTTGCAAAAAGAGCTTCACATGGGTCGTTCATGCCGGCAAAGAGAGCCTGCATAAAAGTCCCCATGGAATAGGTAAGTGCTAGGTTCAACTGAACAAGCTTTTTAATTTGGAAACCACTCTTCCGGATAAATGCTAAATTAACTGTATAATTGCTTTGTTTGAAACCTAACTAAGGCTACCTGTAGGGGCACTCTAATAATCATTCAATGGTTGTAAAAGCTATTAATGTTCATAAATAACTTCCACCTACATGCCACCCAGTCCAAAAGCTCCCATGCAATTGGCTGCATGACTGTGGGTGGAGGTCAGAAAACCTCTAGAAGGTTGGTTTGGAAAATGGGCTGCAGACATGTCCCAGTGACCTTTAGTGTTTGTAAAACTCCTACTAACCCAGTTCCTTGTTCGTGTCTGCTCATGAATCAATTTGGTGGTGTTAACAGAGCTGTTGCCCTTTTCTTCTCATCACTAAAACATTAATAAGTTACCAAAAAAGGCAGACTGGGAAAGATGCGGTCATTAGCCAGGGTTAAAGACTCCATGGTAATTACAGTGAATGGAGAAAAAGAAATTGAGAGAAAAAGGGCAAGACCAAAATGTTTGAAGAGCCAAGGCCAAGAACCTGGTCAATTCCTCTTTCTTTGAAAGGTGTTAGTTCTTCATGTGATATTATTTCTAGGATCCTAAATCCTGCTGGATTAAAAGAGAGAGAAAGAGGGAGCAAAGAGGAAGAGAAAAAGAAAGACAGTAAGTACATTTATCAACCCTGTTTGGTAACAGCACATAGGTACTAAGCTGCAGCTCCATGAAATATGGAATTTGAATAGCTTCTCCATCTAAGCCTAGAATTGGGGATCAGGGTGTGAAATGGTCCAAAGAAGAGACCAGCAGGAGGTCATCACATCTGTCTCTCTCTTGCAAATGGACCCAATAGGATGTCAGCATAAAGCTTCAACTTCTTATACCCATTTAGGTAAGGCTGACAAATGAAACTAGCATAAATCTCCAAACCTGGGAGGCTAACATTTATCTCATTAAGGCAAAGCCCATTAACTTGCCATCATCATCTGGCTGCACACTGTGCCGTGAATAAAATTAAACGCAGACTCAGAAGCATTCTGGCTGTGGTTGGTTCACATTCAGTATAACAGAACTAATACCAGCAAGCACTCACACACCACAGTGAGGGGCACAATCAAGGAGCAGAGAAACCTACCCTTAAGCACGGGTGCAGCCGTAACTGACAACTCATAACAACCCATAAAATGCCATCAAAATTTGCAGCATCGACTCCATAGATCATATTTCCCCAGATAACTAAGACCCAAATAGACACCGAAGGCTTCTTGAAATCAATACCTCTGACAAGGTGCTTTTGACTGGCACCCAGGGTACCTTTTCCCCATCACTCCTGGAGCTTGCAGATCTGACCCAAGCCGGGACCCCTGTTGACCTCAGCCACCTGAGAAAGATGACAAAGTTTCCTTCCCTCGAAGAGGAGACCTCTGAGGTCAAGCTTAAGGCAGATATACTTTGGCTGAAGTCTTCTTCCTTTCCATATCCCAAACTGGCCACTAGCCAATACTCCAGTCCTTTGAAAAATGCCCTGAGCATTAGCTGAGGAAATGGACAGAATAAGAGAGTAAGATGATTCACAGTGCAAAAAGAAACCGCACTGGCACATGGGTTCAGTGTGGCCTGCCTTAAGTGTGTTTGGAAAAATGAGTGAATAACTAAATGAATGCATGACTTGTCTAAAACCAAAGTCAATTCTCCCTTAATTTTCCTAACTTCTCGAGTCACCCTAGCTCTGAGTCCTCCATTTCTCCTTCCTCTCCCTTTTCTTTTCATCAAGTGTACATCTTCAAATAGAGCACTTCAGTATTTGGTTCATGAAGAGGTGGATGAATGTTAGTACTTTGTTCAGAAAAATGTTTTTAAAACAACAAAAAAGGAAAGAAAGAAAAACAAAAATTACATTCACCTCCCAAATACCTAAGCCTGATAAGCAGCAGGCTGTCCTTAACTTAGATAATGTACCTCCTTATTTCTAACTTTAGTAGTTCCCTAAAAGAATCTTCCATCTCAGCCAGACCCAGCATGCTATTGTGCACCCTGCTCCCAACTCCCTTACCAGCAAAATTTCCTCTAGCCCCTCTGGGGTTCTCTTCCATGATATTCTCTAGGGTACTTTTCTTATACATATCTTCCTTGTTGAACTCTCACAAGATGTATTGTCTCTATTTTCCTGTTACTTTTTAACATTCATACTTTCACATTCTGCATATTATTTTATCTATTAACTCTTTATGTTCCCCTCCATTCTCTTCAAGTGTACTAGTTAATGTTCTTGTAAATAGGAAAAGACGTTATGTTCACTGAGGTCGTCATAGCAATTTGCATTAATGCCTTTTATATCAGAATTCAGAAAAAAAATTAATGAGCAACTAAAGATCATGCTGAGGTTGTAGAGCCAAACTCTTAGAGCATAGGTGCAGGTCATATTTCAAGATAACATTCTAATTGTCTAAACTAAATAAAAATTTTTTCTACTATGATCTGTGATACCATAGATTTTCATGTTCAGAGAATATGTTCTCTGTTGGCAGCCTAATCTGAATTGTCCAAAAGCAGATTCTAAGCCTAGGATTCTAATGCGACTAAGAATGTCTAGGATGTAATATACAACATGCCTCAGAGCTGTCTTACTGAGGGATTTAGGAGGCTGAGATATTTATCTACCAACTTCCTTTTGTTATTGGTTAAGGCTCTGCATCCCACCCCTCAATCAACTTTGCACTGAGAAGCCTTATGTGTGGACGCCATTGGTGGGCACAAGAATGGGGGTGTCAAGGAGATACAGGCAAAACACCAACATTGTCTACTACATCATGTACCTTAAACCGTAAGTATAACCCTAACCAGGGAAATGGTATTGACACCAAATACTTTAATAATTGGAATTCTAAAGGAGATATCAATGGCATTCTTTGGAGGAGTACGCAAGACAGCAACAATATAGTAAATGTGTCTACATACAGAAATGGTACCCTGAAAACAAACTGAAGAAAACAAAGTCATTCTCTTCTGCAACTCCATCTTCCAAGCTGTCCTTGGGTTTGGCTTGAGTTCCCTGCCTCAGCAGCTTGGTGAAGGTGGGGGCAAAGGAGGGGCCTGGAAGACACTCTATAAAAGACATGCAGGAACAGAAAACCTGCTGATTTTCCTGCAAGTTGCAATACATAGGAAATTGCATTTATAGCATCTTGGGCACCAAAGCTTCAAGCCAGGTGGTTGTTGTGTTACCTCTAGACAGGTTTCCATGCTCCATTTTTTCAAAGGTGTCTAAGATAAAAGAGTACGGAACTTTAATGAGCAAGTTTCAAGTGACAGAGCATTAAAATTCAACCTCTTATTCATCAATAGTTTATACAGGAAGTTGCTGGGTCAGTTCCTGGAAAAAGTGGCTGTTGAGAGAGCAGCTGACAGTTTACACATCATTTACAGGACTGTCGACTCTGATACAAATAGGTTGACAGTTTCCTGCAAAGACACACACCTGACTTTAGGTCCCTCCAGCAGCAGTAAAGAGAAGGGCCGATATTCTGGTTCTGATTTAACTCTCATCTCCAGAAGAATAATTCATGTGGTAAGACTTCCTATAGATGCTCCTTATCAGGGGCACATTATCTGAATGCAGGTCTCCCTAATCATTGAGCAGCCTCCAATGACCACACATGCTGATACTCACCAATCTCCTTGAGGAATGGAGAGAGGAGTGGCATCAATTCATTCTCTCCTCTCATTTTGAGGGATTTCCCAGCCCAGAAGGAACAGAAAGCAGAGGGGTGGTAGGAAGAGGAAAAAGAAGATGATCAGGCAGCAGTATCGAGTGGGAAGGCAGGAAGCAGGAAAATGAAGGAAGAGGAATAACAGGTTGATTAGTGAAGCTGGAGCTGGAGGCTGATGCTGGCTCTGTGCCAAATGAGTCAGACCCCAAGCTAGCGAGGTGCTCCTGAGTCCTTAGCTCTGGCCTGGTGGGGGGCCCTCCAGCCTAGAACAGGGTCTGCTGTATTCCACAGGAGTGGAATACAGAGAATCTGGGAGAACACCATTCTTCTGGGACATGTTGATCAAAGAGTTCTACTCTAGAGGAGACACCACAAGATACCGAAGGCTGAGGGGTTCCAACCACTCTTAGGTACCCCAAGACACCTCAGGTGAGAGCAGAAATGTACATCTAAATTTGTTGTGTTCTTATTTTTGCTTCCTGAGATATACATGCAGACTGGCTTATAAGCCAGTCAATTTCCTGATAGAAGGGATGTATTGAATATTTGCCGTATGATGATCTTCAGGGAATGTTATAAAAGAGGAGGGAGGTGGCACGACCGTATTTACCATTCAATTTGATGGACATTTCGTGTGCTGATTGTTGCAAAAGTGAGCACAAAACTGTCACTGACATCAGCAAGGTGGCAGTGCAGCAGAAAAGATGCGTAAAGATCACGGTGATGAAAAAGAAGGTCACGTACCCCAAATGCTGATGCAGGAAGAAAATTACTGCTTTGTCAAGAACATTTGAGAGAAGCACCTCAGGTTAGGTGGTGAGGGATTATTTGGTAGCGTGGAGCTGAGCTCTGTTCATTTTCCACTGGGCATCAACACCCTAATCCTGGTTATCAGCAAAGGACCAGATGAACTCACCTCATGACGGTGCCTGAAGAACCTGCTCTTTGTGGGGCTCTTCCTTTTTCACACTTGTCACTTTATTCTAGAGTTTTCAGGTAGTAGTTTTCCTCAATCAATATAATCAACTGACTCACTGGACAGTAAGATAAAACACCATCTTCCTGTTGGTTGGGAGGCTTCCCAAAGCTTGTCTGATACGGGGAGCATAATATTTACCCAACTGTCCAATAAGGACAGTTGTAGGGCTACGCTGAGAAACAGTGATATTTTGACTGCCATGCTGTCAGCCAAGTCTTGCTCTCCCCTCCTAGGGCTTTTACACATCTTAGGGAAATGTGAAAATGTGTTGCAAACTATAAAAAGATTTAAAATATAAGATGTTCCTATCGCTACTGCCCAGTCTATTATTGCTAGGCAACAAGGCAGCATGGTAAGTGGCAGAGGGTACATGGTATCTGGAGTCAGGGACATAAGAGATTCAAATCCTACCATGCACTCACTCAGCTATACAGAATAGGACAAATGGGATTGGCAAGTGTTGAGAAAGAGTGGCCCAGTTTCATAAGGGAAGGTCAGGAAGGCCTCGTAATGAAAATGACACTTGGGCAGAGATCTGAAGGAAACATGGGGTTTATCCATGCAGATAGATAAAAGGCATATGTTCATCACCCTCAGTAATTCTGTAATTCTCCTGGAATCCTAGAGTTTGTCTAGTTCTTTGGAAGCTGCCTGAATCCTGTTTATCAACTTTGTATAACCTCAGAGCAAACAAAAACAGAGGTATCTACCATACTGCATTGAAACCTATTGTTTCAAAATATTCTATGTGTTTCTAAGTGTGAAATATGTATATGCAATGGCTCGTGTTTTTCCCTAAGGCAGAGAAGTTCGGGATGGATAGATCTTTATAAGAATGAACAAAAAATAAAATCACTATTCATGTGGAAAAAAAAGAATACAAGTTCTCAAACTCTGGAATTACCCATTATAATAAGGAAGCTCTTTCCCATTGTCTTCCTACTCTTTTCAGTGTTTTGTGTTATTATGAGAACTCATTAGCCATAACAGGAAAATGCACATACCCTGTACCTATACATCAATGGGCTACAGAGCTTTCTGCAAAAAATATATAGGGTGCACAAAATCAATTGGCAATAACTTTGCATCTTCTTATATCATGTGCTTCTTATTAATTTTGAAAAACTATGTTTCTAAGGTTATGATTTAACATCTTTGTTTCGGATATAAAGTATTAAATTCTGAGAGCAACCACCATATCGAAAGAATACAATGTTAGAGCAACCATCATTTCTGGACTGCATGCAGGGTGAACTGCTAAGGAAATTGCAGACTTCAATAACATCCCTTTATGAACACTTAACAACATGAATAAGGTGTATGATGCTGATCCTGATGTTGCCACACCAACAAGGAAAACGCATAAGGTACACAAGGATCACACAAGCCCAGATATTGTACACAGAGTCCAGGAGACCAGCAATGAAAAGCCAGGATGTTTTGAGAGAAGTAGTTGTACTGTGGATGAAGCAAGTCACAAATGGGTGTCATTTTATCTTCCAACAACATGGTGCACCAGCACATGAGGCCAAAAAGGTGTGAGAGTTTCTCAGTGTCATTGTTTCTGAATCCTGGTCAAAGAAAACCTGGCTGCTTAGTTGATCAGATACAAACCCTTTAGAACTATTAAGTATGGAGCATTTGTGAGAAAGAAGGTAATAAACAACCTCATTCCAATAAAGAGGCTGTTAAAGCTAAGATTGAAAACATGATGATGTCCATGGATGAAGAAAAGTTAAAGAGTGCTCAAGATTCCAAAGTTGAATTGAGTCTATTATTGCAGCAAATGGAGACTTTTGAAAACAATTTTAAAAATAATGGCTATGTTTATGGATCTACATATAAGAATAAGTTTATTTCAAAATATAACACTTTTGTGGTATGTTGTTTATTTTACCAAAATTTTGCCAATTGATTGCATGCACCCTATATTTTGGGAATCCTCTCTTATATCAGAAACATGAAAGAAAAAAAAAAAAAAAAAAGCTCAGGCTGGTGACATAGTGGATAAGGTGTGAGCCTGAGAACCCAAAGGTCGCTGGTTCAATTCCCCAGTCAGGGCATATAACAAGGTTGCAGGCCAGGTCTCCAGGCAGGTCTGTAGCTGGAGGCAGATAAAAGGCAACCATACATTGATGTTTCTCTCCCTCTCTGCCTCTCTCCCTTCCCCTCTCTCTAAAACTAATAAAATAAAATATTTTTTAAAAAACAAAAACCAAAAACAACCTAACACAAACACTTGGCATATATAATTCCATGTCATTGAATACCAACTGGAAGGCCAGTGGCATAAATCTTTGTCTCAAAACACTGGGCTCTCCTTTTTAAGTGATAAGAAAATGGAGCACAACTGTGAAGGAGCCTGCCAATAATAGAGGGAGATAGTGATCCTTGAAAGCAGCTGTGATAGATGCGGTCAGCTCTCTAAGTGAAGCTTTCCTACCTTGGAGATGGCAGGTCACTCAGAGAAACAAACCCCAAGGCTTAGCCTTAGTCCAGGGAGTACCCATTCTCCAGAACTCAGGAGCAACCCCCCACCCCCACCCCCAGCAATAACCTGCTCCTGAGGAAGCTGTACTTGTGACCTGACCTTGGGTATAATGCAAGCAAGATGTTCATACCCAGGCCAGCTGTGTTTCAGTGACCTTTGCTCCCAGAAAAATATGAGTGTATTCAAAAGGGTGTCCTTAAAGCCTTTCACATCAACTCCCTTTGCCTGTTTTGTTTCAGAACACTCCTATGGGACTTGGTCTCTTAGGAGGTACATGAAAGGTCATAATATGACAACTCACTCATGGGGACAGGGCAGTGCTGGGAGAGGAACACAGAGGAAGTGGATGAAGACTGACCTTCCTCCACCCTCTGTGCATTTTCTAATTAAAAAGAAATATTTATAGTGTCTGTTCCTACTAAAACTTATTTCCTTGTGAAAAGCATCTTTTATTTAGACATTTCCATAGAGTACTGTTTCATTTTTTCTTTCTTATCTATTTTTTCTAAGAAAAAAATTTCCCTTAAGTACCAAGTACTTTTTCAAATGACTAAATAGAAGAGTAGTAAAGTTATTGATTAACCATTCTCTTCTCTTTTTGAGTCATTTTAGGTTCAAGGCTGTAGAGACAAATATGGCTTATGAAGACAAATGACAAAAATATACTTTCAGCTACTTTTGTGTTTGAACATGTTAG
This sequence comes from Noctilio leporinus, assembly GCA_004026585.1. Classification (NCBI taxonomy): domain Eukaryota; kingdom Metazoa; phylum Chordata; class Mammalia; order Chiroptera; family Noctilionidae; genus Noctilio; species Noctilio leporinus. Next base: position 90,150 of record PVIW01002144.1, read on the forward strand.
GAGAATTTCCATGTCTTGATTCTTCCTAATGTAGATGGCATTCTGACTAGACAAAAGGAAAAAAAATTGTCTCCAGGATTTCAGAAATGCCATAAAAATCACCCACATCAATGTGGTAGAGTAGCTTACTTCAAAGCCCTTTTATTAGATTCCATTGCTATGAATGGAGGTAAAAGACCAATCTTCACAGCCTGGGACCAAAAAATAATGTCATAATGAATGAATACTGTAAGTCCAGCTTACTCTCTATACTTTTGAAAGCATGGTAAATCCATTTGAATAAATGGGGCAGGTCCAACTAGCATCATACTACTCAAATCCCTTTAGGACAACACGTTTGGCCAAATTAATATTTCTAAAATACCGTGTTTGTAAGGTCAACAACAAAATTTCAGAGCCCTGGCATCAAGACTGCCACTGGTTAGATAGCCTTATCTTTTCTTATTATTTCCTAACACAGTCCACTCCTTCTACCAGAGACCCTTCCTGCAATTTCTCTCTCAACCATTATACTATCTCTGCCAGTGACATTAGTCAACACTCTTAATCTTCCTGTCAAACTCTGACCTCTTCTTATTAAGTTCTCCTGTGTCTAACTTAAGGCTTACCTCCATTAAGCACACACTCAAGTAAGTGACAAGTATTGACTGAACATCTATTCTGTCCTACTTTGGGGTTAAGATGTCCTAGAGGAGAAGAAAGGGAGGAATGATTAGGTACATACATAGACACAAATGCAAGGAGCTAATGCTCTTGGTCAAGGTATAGCTTCAATGAACAATCCCAGGTAAAGGTCACATGTAACAAAGAGCTTTACAATGCAGTGCAGAGAGAAAAGAACTACAATTCAGAAGACTTCATTAACCTAGATTTTCCAACAAAGATGGATGTGTATAAAATATCAGGCTAATGGTTCCTCGTCTCCTCTATACGGTGCTTTTATGGGTGCTTTATCTTCACATTTGTGTCATAAAGTTTAGAGACAGGGGATTTTTATTTTTAGTGCTCCCCTGCCTACAGATCACACTGTTACTTCTCAATAATACTGTCTAAATTTTAATACACCTCACTTTTGCTCCTGATCAACTCTACTTAACCATTCAAAATGTGGATAAATAAACATGCTCAGGGACACAGGTAACACAGATGTGTTCCTCATCATCTGTTAGTATATCTGCTGCTATAGGCCAAATGTTTGTGTTCCACCCAATTCATATGTTAAAAACTAATGCCCAGTGCTATGGCATTTGAAGGTAAGGCCTTGGGGAGGTGCAGAGTCTCCATGCATGGGATTAGTGTCCTTATAAACAAAGTCCCAGAGAGCTGCCTTCCCTTTCTCCCACCTATGACCCGGCAGGCAGGTTCTCACCAGACACTCAGTCTGCCTGCACCTTGATCTTGGATTTTTCAGCCTTCAGAACTATGAGAAATAATGTCTGTTATGTATAAGCCACCAGTATATGATATTTTGTAGAAGCAGCCCAAATAGACTAAGATATGTGCATCAAAAGATTTACTTTTTTTTTTTTTTTTAAGTTAAAGAACCTTGGGAGTGAGAGCTGTCAAATCCCAGTGTAGACATTCATTTCAGGATTTAGCACAGCTCATCAACATTTAGAACAGAATGCCCGGCACTTTGTAAACATCCAAGCTGTTTACACATACTTCCACATTAGCACCATTGTACTCTGGTAACCAAGAAGTTCAACGTGTTTTTACACAAATAATTTTCCCTAGTGAGCCCTCATTACCCAGCAAGAATCGAAAGATCCTGTTGCTCTGTTTATGACAACTATGTTATCTATTTATAAAATAAAATTTCATCTGAAATCTTTGATAATTAGATTTTGTGTATTTTCATTAACAAGTGGCTTACCACTTGCATTCTGCAAGTAATTTGGAATTCTTCTTTATGAATGTGTAAAGTTATTGGAACTACTCTTTGATTGCTTAGAAATTGTCCATTTTTTTTCTTGCTCCTATTGTTTTCCTTGCCTAAATATTTTGCCTTTCATCAAAGGGAATATAAAAAGTTCCAGCTTCCAAGTCTGGTACAAGATTAATTCTTTTCTATTTTATCAGCAAATATGTTCAGAATACTCTGGTGTCAAATCTTGGTCCTCTCATAATCAGCTGTTATTTCTGAAAGGACACTAAGTTATCTGGGCCACATTTAGAGACTGAAGTGGATAATCAAATTATGCCATTTATTTTGGTATTATATTGGTTTATTGGTAGGTAAACTGAAGTGAAATATTCTTTCTGCATATTGAGGCGCTGTCCTGGATAATCTACAGTTGACTCAACAGACAAAACTAAAGCAGTGCCTTAGTGTGTTACATATTGAGAATGAAGAGATTAGGATTCCAAGTTAGAAAGGCCTATGGGAATGGTGTATAGCACATGACTAAAATAATTTCCTTTTCTCCTGGTATCCTACAAAAGATCAGGATATTATTCCTTCCACCTTAGAAATCTACAAAAGAGAAGAAGGAATAATGTGATTTATTTTGCAGTAATAACTCCCCACTAAGTCACTGCAATATGTTTCATGTACACCTGAGAATTTAGTGTTCCCTCCCTCCATCAAGTAGGCTGTAAAACCAAGGTGCTTTCTTTCCAAGATACTGGTTCACAGAAGAATTTTTCATCACTGCCCCAAAACCTGCACTGATATTTCTACTTCTAGCCTTGTTTTTCCTGTATGTTGGAAATGCCTGATCATCTTTCAAATGATTAAGTGATAAGACAATCAAGAAAGAGAAAGCGATGGTCAAACTAGTCACAGCAAGGGTTTTGATGTGGGAGAATAAAGCACATAGACTGTCCTCAAATTATAGCAGATCAATTCAGTGCCATGGTCAGAACCCAGCTGGCTTCCACACCAACACATCAGCCTCCCACTCTGAACACAGGGGCAACTCTACAAATTCAGTCCTGATAATAGAATCCTATATTTCTGTTTTCCGTGAACAAACTCGATTTTAATTTAGGTATCAAATGCATTGAAGAAGCAAATTCCTCATAATCAATAACTTTGTTCTATCCACAGTCCTGAGAAACTAACTGTGCAAAACTGCACCCAGTGGTCTAAAGAGGACCTTGGTGTGAGAAACAAGCAAGGTAGCAAGTGACTCTCAGAACAGGCTAAGCCACAGTGGATAATGATTACTAACTGGGCCAAACAGTAAATGAATCAGGAAGTTTCGGAGTTAAGAAGATTAACAAAATGAGGATGCGACTAAGCTAGATGTGTGCACCTCTGAGAACAAGGAAAGGAGGGTTGGCCACATTTGCACCAAAAGTTGCCCACGCTAGAGTTTAAACTGCCCAATCATCTCTTTAGACATGATCATGCCACAATGTGACTGAAGTTCTCAGCCAATAAGGAAGTGGGGAGGGATTGCTTGGGTCAGGATAAGTTCGTCTGTTTCTCCCACTTCAGTGTGCCTGCCCACCAGATACCACCAGGCACCCTGCTCTCGTAAGAACGCACATCAGTGCCTTGCTTTCAACATACGCCTGGCCTCATTATCCATTTGTTTTACAGACTGGGTGAGCATATTTCTCACATTGGGCTTACACGGGCGCTCAGGCTAAGTTCTTCAGCAGGACATGTAGCCCAGGCAGTAACTGTCACACCCCTGCAAGAGGCATGTCCATCTACGAGAGTCCCTGTCTTCAGGAGAGCCAAAGCTATGCTTCCACCCAGGTACACAGAGTTGCTCCTGTCACAGTTCAGCTTAGAAATGCAGGTCATTTTATCATAAGCAATTTTGCCTAAAAATAGGGTTGACATTTTACTCTGATCAGGTTACCAGGGGAACAGAGCTAGCAGGTTAACCAAAGGTCAGATTCTGACACCAAGGGAAATGGGGTATGTGCAACTTGAAACATATTATATTTGCAATACCTGTAAGACAGTCCAATGAGCATGGCAGATGGGTAGTCCTGGAATTCAGGAGAGATCTTGACTGGCAATGTAAATTTGGAAGTTAGTTGAATATAGGTGGTGTTCAATGATCTCATCTAGAGTGAGAATATGGAAGGAGAAGGGAAGAAGGTCCAGGAGAAAGTCTAGATCAAAGATTTAGAAATCTGCTAGAGAAGGGCTGAGGGACAGCAACTTAAGAGGTGGGAGAAAAATCCACAAGGCTGTCATGTAGCAGAGCAATCTCAGGTCAAGGTCATACATAACAATGAGCTTTACAATGCTTTGTGTGGAGTGAAATGTTCTTTTTTCTCTCCAAGATTTTATTTATTTATTTGTAGATGGCAGGGTGGAGGGAGGGAGAAAGAGAGGTAAAGAAACATTAATGTGTGGTTGCTTTTCATGTGCCCACAACTGAGGACCTGGCCTAAAACCTAGCCAGGTACCCTGATTGTAAAATGACAATCATTCCATCTTTCCACTCTGACACATTCCCTCCTTCTGCACTGACTGTGTTGATTTATCAGTCACTTAATCTGCAGAGTTCTGCGGTCAGTTGTTTCAGTTATACAAGGTTCCATTCAACTATTTTCCACAGTTTGGGTTGAGCTCAATTACCTATTTATTAAGGTAATTCTAAGATTATACTCCCAGGAAATAAATAGCAGTTAGCTCCAAACTTTTTGACTGCATACCACTATTAGTATATAAGAAGAAAAATACAGTTTCGTGCACTTCTGTTCTCTATACCGTGAACAGTATAATGCATGTGCTAAAAATAGAAATAAACTAAGATAAAATAAATATGGGTAAAAATTATATGTATGCCCAGTCTCCAATTTTCAGAAGTTCCTTAAGATCCCCCTGGTCATTATTTACCTTGCTCAGTACCCAGAAGGTGTTTCTAATCTGAAGACTTATGTTTTATTTTCTGGGGAATTCTCTACCATTGTTTGTTTTTTTTTCTTCTGACTCTGTAGCACATGTGTATTGGACTTTCTAAATCTTTCATGTTTCCTAATTCTTCGTTCATATTTTCCATTTCTCTACCTTTGTGCTATGTTCTTCCAGTCCATTATTTTCTCCTCAGCAATTTCCCATCCCCTACTCAATGTACATAATTATGATTTCCTTTTATTTCTGTTGAGTTCTTGTTCCATTATTACCTGTTCTTATGTTTCTAACTCCTACACTTTTTATTGTATTTTTTTTGTTGTTTTCATTTAGATCTTTTATACTCCTTTCTCCCACAGTCACCACTCTATTTCTCCTATACTTTCTTAGTGATGTTTTCATTTTGTTCTTTATTTTTTAAGGATTAAAAGTATTTATTTAAAATTATTTTCAGGTTGTTTAATGATCACTATTTGGAAGGATGTCAATTCCTAAGCTTGTTAAATAAATGTATTGCATTTTTTTCATGGTATTGACTTTCTCATGTACTTAGAGAGATCATCTTCTATGTGAATCTGTCATAGTTTGCGAAGCCTCCCAGCACTGATGGTACAGTTCCCAGGACTTGAACCCAGTTAAGAAAACTCAGCTAAAGAACATTCCTACTCTTCAGTTGCTACCTATCCCCATGGATTCTTTTTGTTTGTTTGTTTGTCCGAATCATTTTTATTTGTGGTCTCCAGAGATTTCCCTTTCCTAGTGCTTGAAATGTTTGTGTTTTCTTTATTTTTATAAGTACTTACTCAGTGATTTTTTTTTTTTTTTTTTTTGTCAGTTTAAAGCTGATGGGCGAGCATTCAGTGTGTACCCAATTTCAGTGAATTCTCTTGAATCAGAAGCCTTGTCCTTGGTCCTTGCCTCTGCTTTGCTTTCAATCCAACAACCAGCCAGGAAAAATTATTTTTAAATGAGATTGAGTAGGGAAGTGACTAAGAGTCTCTTTAGAGATAGGCAACCACTGCACATTTAAACAATACTCTAAGACAGCCTGAGGACCAGAGAACCTGTGTCTGGGCCTGAAAACTAGACTGGCCACTGCAAACATCTATTCTTAGATCTGATCTTGACTTTGAAATAGCCTGAGGTAAGAGCTGCTGTCTCAGCTCCCTTGTTGACACTCCTCACTAACCTCAAAAGACCTTCCCCTTCAACTCAATTGGAAAATAAACTTGTGCTATAAAATTGGCTAAGAGTTTTTCAGTTCCAAATTTCTCCCCAAAACAAGATCTTACATAAGGAAAGAAAAAAACCCTACCCAATTAAGTCTCTTTTTTCCTTTTTTACCCTTATCTTTCTGCAGGCACAAAGGAAATCCATTTCTTTCATCTTTCTCCTTAGATCTCATTAACCAACATTTAAAAATATAATATTGTTCTCTTTCATGACCTAGTTTTCTAATTTCCAAAAGTGTTGTAGTCCCCAAATAGAATTCTTATAAAAATTTGACCTTAAAATACTCTGTGAGTTTTTAATAAAAACAGATTTTAAGGGTCACAAAATTGTGTTAAGATTTCATTTAAAAGTAGTTTCAAATGTGTAAGAAATTTGAGCACTGGACAGAAAAAGAACATATCTAAAAATTTTTATAAAGTTAACAACAAAATCTAGCAAGGTGGAAAGAAAAGTCTTAGGTAGTACAAAAATATATCAAGGTAACATTTTATAAGGCAGCAGTAAGTTAAAAAAAATTACCATCAATGAAATAATAAGTGAAAAAAATCGAGTGTATTTTTATCTTTGCCATTCTTATATATCATTTTGGTAGGAAAATGTACTTTCTGTATAATAACATATGCTGTTTTCATTACTTTTCTTAGTGGTGTGAGTCATAAATTCATCTGCTATATATTTTTCACCTTAACGAAAGGTTTTAAGGCACCAACAGAGCTTATCCACAGTTTCTGTCTTCTTAAACATTTTGCTTCTCTTGTTGAGATGGAGAATGAGAATGGTGGGATGCAAAGTAATGATGGGCTGACAAGAACTAGTTTGGAAAAAACTCAACAAAGACCTCATTGGTGTGGTTCAGAGCAGCAGCTCTGCCTAATGATTTTGCTAGCCAAGACATCAGTTAGAAATATGTGGAATTTTGGGAGATATGGCAGATTGAATAGCATTGATCTCCATTCCCTTCTAGACTGAAAACAAATACATAGAGATTTTAAAGTTTCAATAATGAGGAGAATGTGAAAGGAAACAAAGAGATATCAACAAATATCTGGAAGGCAAAAAGTGAATGAATGAATGAATTATAAAGCATAGAATGGTGGAACCCAAGGGCCTGGAAAGGAGAATGCTGATAAAAAGAAAAGTAAGCATTCCACAGTACTCAAAAATATAGGTGTAGAAGCACCAAGTATGGAAGATAGAATAACACAAGCTGAAAATGTGGAGAGCATGTATCAAAAGTCTATGAATTGAACAGGTGGGATAGACTTTGGGGGGAATGGGTGGGTGGGGAGGGGGACAGAGGGGAGCAAAAAGGGGATGGTAATACAACAACAATAAAATTTTTAAAAAAAGTCTATGAATTGAAGCAGTTAGACCCATATGTCTCTTTCTCCATCCCATACAAGTGAACAGGATTCAAACCCCCACAGTGAAAGAAGAAAGATTTTGCTCAAAAGTTGACCTGGGAGGGGCATGTCTATGAAGGAAATTGAATAAAGACCAATGTCACTCAGCAGTGGAAATCTCACCTCCTTTAGTGGTTTCCCTTAATGCTAGAAACCTAAAAAGGCAAAAGACTAGAAAGTTCTTTTCTGGATAACTCAAAAAGCTTCTGAGAAAAAACAAACAAAAATACAAAATAACTTGTAGAGATATTGACCTCAGTGAATAGATAAACATGAATCATCTAATCATATGAGAATGAATCCTAAAAGTTGATAAACTGCATTTTCAAGCCCCTTCCAACCCATATCATCACATAAATATTGTCATTATCAAACTTTCAATAGACTATTACATGGACTCTTTCTTAAACAAGGGTGGACACCAAGGATCACCAAAATCCGTCTTCAACAAGAAAGAGAAACCAAAAACAAATGAGAAAAGGGATCTCTAGGGTTTTTATAAAGCAACAAACAAAACCAGAAAGGATATCAGCAAAGAAGCAACAAAAAAATGTTTTGAGAGCTAAAAATGTAAATCTATAGATTAAAAGGGCCATCAATTTCCCAGGAAAATGAATGAACAAATGAAAGGAAATCATCATCAATATTCAAAACACTAGAGATAAACAGGAGCTCCTAAAATGTTGCAGGCTTATCTACAAATAGGTCATACATAGACTCAAATGACATGTTATTTCTTGAAAGTAACACTGATGCTAAAAGATAATGCCTCCAAAATTCTGAGTGAAAGTGATTTTCAACTTATATAGCAATATGCCAATCAATTATGAGTGTAAAATAATATTTTCTGAAATTCAAGGACACAAAATTTTACCTCCTAGATACCATTTCATATGTGAGGTATGAAAACATGAGGAAGTATATTAAAATGAGGAAGACACTGATCCTGGAATTGGAATCCTGAGTCAGAATACTGGCTCTCCCACTTTCTATGTGCATGCCCATTGAAAATATTACTTAGTCTCTACAGACTTCAACAACCTCCTCTGTAACGTGGAGATAATACATAGTACCTATCTCATGAGCATATTAGGATTCACTGAGTCCATGCAGACAAAACAGTACCTGGCCCATAATATATGCTAGTTAGTATCATCATTACCTTTATCATATCACAGAAGACACTGACTTAGTGTCATAGGAGAGTGTACACAGGGTCAGAAAAGATAAGTCCAGATGAGAGCTGTGCAGCCAATCTAGAGAGCAGCCCATACTGTAACAAGAGGTTAGGGTACTCAGGAGGGAGGAGCCCAAAGAATGGAGATGATGCACTATTTGGAACTGTGAACATTTGGAACAATTATCCATGCAAGTGACAAATCTCTGTGACTGTTTAGAACATAAGAGCCATAAGCATAAATAAAATAACCATCTTTAGCTCTTAGGAAAACATTCTATGAAATAACATCATCATGCATTACTGGGGTTGGTGGTGAGCAAGTCATAGGAATGTAAATACCAACTAAGTGATGTAACCAGAAATGGTAAACAATTATAATAAAGGATGATAAGAGATGGAGTCAGTAAATTTTCAATCACTATACCAAGAAGTCGATAGATGGTGCCCAAAACTGACAAATAAGTAAGCAGCAATGTAAGATTACTGTTTAGAGATAGGGAGGTAAATATCAGAAGATGAAGCTAAAAGGGAGTTAAGAGAGGTTATCATAAATTAATAGAGTAAAAATTAAAAACAGTAATTAAAGGGGATCACATCATGTAAAAGTGTGCCCATTCATTCAAATGTTATTAAACCCCTCCTACATGCCAGACATGCTAGATTCCGATGTGTTAAAATGTACAAAAGAGTCCTAAGGTCCATGAGCTCACAAAGGAGCCAGGACCCCAACAGAAACTGAACAGGAGACAGTTTGATGAATGCGATCCTAGGAGTGTGAATAAAATATTCTGGAGAACAAACGACAAATCCATTTTTTAAAACAATGTTTTGGTTATACACACACATTACAAAAATCAAAAGGTGTAAAAGATGAAATATGGTGAAATTTAAATTGCCCTTTCTTCCCTGGCTCTGACAGCTTTTCTGCTTCCTAGAAGCAACGATTGTTACCAATTACCATGTATTGTTCTGAAGATGTTTTATATACTTTGCACATTAACATAAATATATATCCATATACATAAGCATTACAAGTATACTTGCATACAAATAGTTGTACATAATATAGATTTCTGGATGATGGTTTTTCATTTGAAATACTGTGAAAATCACCCCATACTGGACATGTATAGCTGTCTTAGTATCTTTTTTTTATAATGCTGACAAAAGATTGTATTGTACCATAAATTATTTAAACAGATCCCTAATGACACAGGACGAACTTAACAGAAAGAACTCAACAAAGACCTCATTGGTGTGTTCCAGAGCTGCAGCTCTGCCCAATTATTTGCATAAATAATTTATGGTTTTCAATATTTTACTACTGCAAAAAATGCTAAAACCTCTTAGTACATGTATCCCTTTGCAAATATACAAGAATGCCCATAGAAAGATACCTAGGACTGAACTTTTTAGGTAATTGCAAACTTTAAAATGTGTTTATGAGGGATGGCTAGCCTAATGTCAGATTTTAAATTGGATCATTTAAGTGAACACCCACAACAAACACATATGAATTTTAATAAAATGAGGATTTTGATCTGAAGTCTCATTGAATCAACAAAGGGAGGAACTATTTTGTTGAACCAATCTTTGAAGGTAAATGAAAATCCCTCCCTACCTTTCTAACCAAGGCTTCCATATTGAGAATGAGCTTCAGTTTGCTCACTAGACTTAATCCCTTTTTAAACTCAGTACCAATATGATTGATGATCAGACCTACCAATGGCCTTTCCTGTTAGTACTTAGAGAGATGTTGGTTAGCCCAACTCCACCAAGTGAAACTTTGCTTCCCTTCCCCTTTGCCCTCTCTGTGGAGCTGGTTTTAATGAGGATCACATTTCCTGCTCACACTGGGAATCCAAGCCCCTGCCCTGGTCTTGAAACAGTGCCACAGAATTAAAATCTAGATCTATTTTCCACTTCAAAGGTAAATTGCTAAAGGCAATGAGTTCAAATGGAATGATATACATACAGAAGCAGTCCTGTGGAATAAAGCATACCCTATATGGTTACAAAATATTTACTGTTGAGGCAGTTTGTTTCTTAATTTTTAAAACTGCTTCACCCATTGCATGAATTTCAAGATAGGCAGTTTATTCTGTAAACATCCATTGCTGCATCCAATCTACCAGCTGGCTTCTGGACCATTTGGTAAGTAGACTAGGGACTAAGGATTGATAAACCATTCTTTCTCTTCATTGTCTAACTCGATCTCATGACTTAAGATTTCCTGGCTTATAGAACTCAGTAAGAAATTTAAGGTGATGAGGAAGCACATAAACCATGTTAAATTACACAGGATAGAATTGAAGATGGCTGCATTATTGAGTTTTCAACCAAGGGGATTTCTTCTAAAGTCATTGAATAATTAAAGCAGGCTCTAAGAAGAAAATAAATCATCTAGACCACAATTTCTATATAATAAAATAACATGAAATCTCAACCCAGAATAGGCAGGCCATGTTGCTCTGTTCCAGAAATGACACTGTAATAACTTAAAGGTTGGACAAGTGATGATGGTTTGAAAGTCAAGATTTTTTTAAAGCATGGAATTATTAGAGAATGGATGATCTTTTGCTTGATTTTAATTTCTTAATATTCAGGAGATTCATTAGCTGACCAAAAGAAAAAATGCTCATGGTAGATACTAATATAAATCTTACATTACATCTCCATTATAAAAGAACAATTGTTTTATTACATGCAAGAATAAAATATTGTTGGATTCCTTGTAAGAACGTGTTCCTAGAAAAAAACTCACGGCTGACTCACATGTCAGCATCAAGACTGTGGATAATTCAAAAGACTAAATACAACTATAAACCTCCCTTTAGCTCCTTAATATTTTACACGATATTTTATGCAGAAGACTTACTTTGAAATCTTTTACTTTCTCAGGCATTTTTATTGTCTAAAAAAAATCTGCACATGAAGGAGAATATTCTAGATAGCAGGGGAAACTCAGCCTGGCCTTAAAAATTAGCATCTAAATTAGCCATCAAGTGGAAATGCACTAATGGGTAATTGAGGATTAACAGTACCTCAACAGAATAAAAGAGGAACTTTGACATCTGGGGCCTTGAATGAATCAATTGACGATCACTGGGGCTTCTACAGCCCAAAGCAGAGTAATGACTTGCTCCATCCTATAAATTGATAGTACATTTATAATCCCCCTTGGTGCCTAAGGTGAACACTACAATGGCTGAGCACGTAGAACCATTCTGTGCTGAGTCTTTGTTAGGAGAGAGGAATACACATGGTGGGACAGCCCACAGAGATAGCTTTGTTCATTACTATCGCACAATGACTGGGATGTCCCTTCTGACCCTTCCGTGGAGCCATTCTTTGTTAATGTCAAACAAATCCGAAAATCTTCAGGTGTCCATAAGCATGAGTATCCTTCCACTATCATGGGGATTTGACAGAATGGCATTGCAGGTAGCCCTAAGTATCTATTTGGCCAATAAGGCTAGACACTTGGGGAGGCCTTATTTTTCACTGCTACAGATCGACAGGTGAAATTATAACACTTTACCATGCGGCATATGAGTGTGTGATGATTTATAACACAAAAATAAATGTGTCCACAAAATAATGTGCCATATCTGCAACATTTATGCCTCCTGGCATCCTGGTTGATTGGCTGAGAATGAAATGTACAGTTTCGTGTGTTTGCTCTCTGTCAGGCATTATGTAATCACAGTATGTTACCTCATTTAATCCTTACCACTTTGGGAGGATGTGTAGGAAAGAGGTAGCTGTTATCCCTTGAAAGACCTTCTTACAAGTTTCACTCTTAGCTGGCATCTGGGAACTTGGATTTCAGGAGGGTTTCTGCCACTTCCAGAATTCACCAGGCGAGCGGCTCACTGTGCCGAAGCTGAACATGTGGTTTACGAAGAAACCTTCTGGGGGTCAGGAATTTGATACATGCCTGGTGAGCACCTACATGATCTGCCCCCAATATAAACCCTAGGTGTTGGATCTGTAATGTGCTTCTCTGGTTGGCAGTGTCTCAAATGTACCATCACCACTTACTAACGAGAGAATTTAGTGCGTCCTGTGTGAGTCCATCAGAACAGGACCATGAGCAGCTTGTGTCTGAGTTTCCCAGGCTTCACCCATTTTTTATTTATTTATTTATTTATTTGTCCGCTTTTGATTTGTAACCTTTCACTGCAGTAAATTATAGCTGTGAGTACAACCACATGTGGGATCCTGGGAGTCCTACTGTAGTGAACTGTTGAAGTTGGGAAACCTGACACAGAGGGCAAGTAAGTATTCTTATCCTTATCCTACGTATCTTGCAGAGGAGGAAACTGAAGGGTAGAAAGTTTTAAAGATCCCCAAGTAACTCTCCGGTCTCCCACTGCTTCTGAGTTGGTGATACTATTTATTTCCCTTAGATGCGCTGTTGTACCACTATTTGATGATAATGTTCTTCCCATTTCCTGTTCCAAAAATGTCCTGCTGGACACTAGACCAAGGGGTCAATAAACTGCAGACCATAGGCCATATTTAGTCTACCACCTGTTTTGGTTCAGCCTATGTGCTAAGAATGATTTCACAGTCTAAGCTGACAAAGGCGAAAGAAGTATAATATTTTGTGACTTGAAAATTTGGAGAAATTCAAATTTAAGTGAACACATCCATGTTCTCACTTACCAATTTCCATGGCTGCTATCCTGTGCTATGGCAAAGTGGAGTAGCTTCAAAGACCAAATGGACCTCAAAGCCTTCTACACAGTAGCTTGAGACCCTTCTCTAGTTCCTTCATGTTGAAGGCCTTTTTCTCCTGGACAGACTCCTATCACTTGCACTGTCCTTACCTCCCACACATCATTTTTCTAGTCCTGTCATCCCGAGCAAACTCACTCAAACCTCTAAAAGCTGGAGCCCATGTGTTGGACACCTGATCCTTGTACTTGGAGAAAAAAAATATCATTTCGTTTCCTTGGACCTCAGTTTCTCCATCTGAAAAATGGGAGTGATATTATTATTATTCTTATAGTATAATTGTGAAAAGTAAATGAAATGATAAAGATAAAAATGCTTTAGTTCAAAGTAAGAACTCAGGAAATGGCACTTGTCTTATAATCCTTTTTAAAATCTCTTTGTACAGTGAAGAGCTTATGGCAGATGATAATAAAAGTACAACATACTTTATTAGCATGACATTATAGAAACTAACCAGGATGTCACTGGGTGGTTGAGAGAATATGGGCCAACTTCCTACCTTCTCTGAGTTTCAGCATCCCCGTGCTACTAGGTCTGTGACACTACCCAGTTCTCTTTGAGAGGTTCATCAAAGAATCAGGTCCAGCCCTGGCTAGTATGGCTCAGTAGATTGAGGGCCTGCCTGAGAACCTGAAGGTCACCAGTTCAGTTTCAATTCCCAGTGAGAGTACATGCCTGGGTTGTGGGTCAGGTCCCCAGATGGGGGTGTTTGAGAGGCAACCCATCCATGTATCTCTCACACATCAATGTTTCTCTTCCTCTTTTTCTCTCTCCCTTCCCCTCTCTCTAAAACTTAAAAAAAAAAAAAAAATCAAACCTCTATAAAAGAATAAGGTCCCTCTTTTCTCAGATCCATGGTCTAAAATGCTACTCAGGATCAAGGTGTCTCTTCTGGAATCCCTAAGATCCAACCCTTTTGTACTACAACTGACTTCTAAACTCTGGATTTCTCAGCATTGCAACTGGCTCCACAAAACCTCATCTATGTATGAGAAGTCAGTTTGGAAAGGTTCTTTTAGATCTCAGTGCAATTTTCTACTTATCCACTATAGACTCTTGCCGGCTTTTATCAGATTATAACTGACCTCATTTGTAAAGAATCCAGTGAAAAGAGTCTCATTAAAAGCCTTCATCTCTTTAGCAGCCTCTCTTTTCTCCCTCAAATGATCTAGGTCAGAATGGCCCTGTACAACTAGCTAGGAAAATCACAAAGTCACCCAAGAAGCTTCTGCAGGGAGGTTGCAAGGAATGGAGTCTCTACGGATTGGTGACAGGCATGTCCTGGCTAAGAGAGGGATTGGCTGTATTGTGGGGTAAAAGCACTTTATGAAATGTCTGCAAAGTACAGCATTGGGTCACTACTACCCCTTTTCCCTAAAAAGCATTTTGTTTTGTTTCTTAAGAATCTCTAGTCACTGCACTTTATATTAATAACACAAATAATTCAGGGGGTGATTTTATTTTGACCATACTGAAACATGCAAAAACAGTACAATGAAATAACTCTCAATAATAAAGTCATTCAGCCAATGTTTATCAAGTGTCACAATGGGCAAAGCACTGCAGCAACAGAGACTGTGTCAGGTAGGTGTTCCCACAATAATGCCGCACAATGAGCAACTTCTAAATGTCAGCAGCACACAGCCACGAGCATCCACCGATTTGAAGAGGCTGAGGAGGCCAGGCTTCAACCAGCAGCACTTGCACAGCTCTGCTCCACGTAGCTCTTAGCCACATCCTGAGACTGGAAGGCTATCCAGGAAAAGCTACTCGAATAGTAATGGCAGAAGTGGAAAGGAGAGACTTAACACTTAGGCTCAGAATTGGCATATGGTACCTTCTGTCCTATTCTCAGCAAGTCACATGGCCAAACCCAAAGTCAAGGGGTATGGAAGTATTCTCTGCTCATAACAAGTCTGTACCAAGTGGATGTATTAAAGATGAACTGAGGCCAAGATTTCAATTTACTACAGAGTCATAGGATGAGATAGGAATCTAGGGAATATCTAGCCAACCCCCAAATTTTAAAGAAACCTGAGAACCAGAAAAATTGACAGCTAGGTAGAGAAAACCAGTTTCTGCACCATGAGTCACATATACCATGATGTGTCCTCTAAAGGAATAGGCACTCAGAAATATTGAGCGAGATTACCCATTATAAACAATGCCTGGCTAGGAGGTTTTGTTGACAAGTTATGGGGATGAGACCAACCCAGAAGACAGCAAGGCAAGAATAGAAAGTGGAGATAGAGGCAGTGTCTTTGTGTCCAACTGGAAAGTAGAATCAATCATGGGAACGATGAGTCAACGCAGCACTTAAGTCTTCTAGAGGATTATGGGGAAGACAAAGAGGATTATGGGGAAGACAAAGCTCTAGTCCTACAGGGACTTGAACGGAGAATGTTCGAAGGCAGAAAATTCCTTCCTCACTTGTAATATCCTTAACTGCTCTCTGCCTACTTTCTCAGGTCCTCTCTCTAAGAGCACAAGAATGACTTGATCACATTTATCATGCTCCTTTCTCTTCATACACACCCTGCCCTACTAGAGAACGTGTTATGTTTGCAACTTTCTGAACAGATGGTGATAATTAGAGTCCCTAAGGGCAGGGCCATCTAATTCTTAAGATTCTGTATTAAGAATCTCATTTGCTTATGGATATAAACCACTTTTCTCCACAAGTAACTCAAATTATTTAGAAACAGAGTGTTATTTTTAGCCCTCCTTCTCCCTTTAAAATAACAACACAGAGCATAGAGGTGAGGCTCATGCCACAACACTGGACCTTTTCTAGAAAGTGAGAGTGAGATCACCAATTGGATTGAGAAGCTAATCCAAAACCCCCTCTACACTGAGGAATCAAGGCCCGTGGAAATGAAGGTAGATGGTTGCTCAGTAGTAACTAAGCCACTGGGAGAGGTTCTTGTCTCCCAAAGCATCTCAACCAATTATTAGGGTTCAGGGTGATCCTAACTCAGCAAGTGCTCTCCAACTGGATCAGCAGTTTCTAAAAAGGCCAGGTGAAAAGGACACACTTTCTTTCAATATCTCCCTGGTTCAGGGCTGAAGCTCATGACGCAGGTAAATAATGGGTATACACTATGGTTGCATGCAACTGTCGCCGGCCTGGAAAGATGGTGTCAGAGAAATGAACTCCTTTGTGAAATAAGGTCAGAGGAAGGTTGGGAGGCTTCTGGGATGGGCACCTCAGCCACAGCCCCCTCCCTTCTCCCCACCCCTTGCGGGAAGAACAGGAAGTGAGCCCCCAGAAGCATACCAGGGAACATGGAAAAGTAGGGCTTTTCCATCTGGATCCTGAGGACTTTCTAAAATAAAGACTGCATCCTCAGCCAGGGCTCCTAACCAGGTTGCAAGCCAGGTCTCCGGCCAGGTCCCCAACTGGAGGCAGGTGAAAGGCAACTATACATTGATGCTTCTCTCCCTCTCTGCCTCCCTCCCTGCCCTTCTTGCTGAAAATGATGAATAAAATCTTAAAAAATAATAAAATAAAATAAAGATGGCAATTTTCACTATTTAGTTGGCTATTCAAAAGTGTTTTGCAGATGAAAGATGAAATGATTTTAAAAGTAACTTTTTAATATTATCATTTAACAGGTACAGGTTTCAGTTTTGCAAGATGAAAAACGTTCTGTACAGTAGATAGACGGTGATGATGGTTGCACAGGACACATGTTTTTTTTTTTTTTCTTTTAATTTTATTGTTGTTGTATTACATCCATCCCCTTTTTGCTTCCCTCTTAATGCCACTGAAACTTTCATTTAAAAATGGGTAAAATGGTAGATCCCTGTGTTATATGTGTTTTACCACATTAAAAAAAATAAAGTATTTTAAAAATAACACTACTTAAATCTTGGAAAAAAAAGACTTCTCACTTAGATCACCTATTTTGGAAGTGAAAAGTTTTATTATTTTATTTAAATTAATAATCATGTGTGGGGTTTAGATTTTGAATTGCCATTTTTCACCCTCCTCTATCTAAAAGACGATAGCACCATAAATACAAAATCAAGTAGTCTAATTTTACTGATCCTGGTATTAGCATCCATGTTTTGTAAAGGCTCCAAATACTTTAACATAGTCCCCCTCCTTTTAAGAAAGCAGTTATTGATATCTTCATCTTATAGATGAGGATCCTAGGAGTCTAGCAGGCCAGTTATCACCCAAAAAGGTAATGACCCTTAACAGGTACACTGTGATAAGTAGGGAATAAAGGGGGATCAGGGGATGGGAAGTTGGTTGCATATGTTTGTTTTCAATGCTTAATCAAGTTGATCAAGTTATTTCTTGATACCAATAAGGTGCATGATTTAAGATTCTAACACACACATGCTACACTATCTAACTATTTACATGCACATTCACTGAATGATTGAGACTAAGGTAGGTGAGCCATTTTTGAGTCACTGTCTCCATGAATCACGCACCATTATTTTTTAACAGTCTTTTTGCAGTGTTTGTTCTTTCATTTCTAGGCTTGAAGTGCAGCAGAGTTTTCTCTTTCCAATCTTTCATACTATCAACAATTTAATAAACAAACACTGTTGCCAAATACTATCATGAACCCCATCAAACTGTTGAAATGGCCCTGAGATGAATTGTCTGTTGACATAATGAGATGTCTGTGCAGTCAGCTGGCCTGAGGAAGAAAAACATTTTTCAAAAAAATTTCAACAGAGGGTTGTTGCTTTCTCCTTCAAGAACTTTGCTCACAGGGTCATTTCAGCACCTTGACCTCAGGAAAGCCCTAGAAGATCCTAATTTGTATGTAGGTGATGGACTGACTGGTCCCAGCCAAGACTCTGCCCAGCACCTGTCACAGGAGGTCAGTCTCAACAGTCACACCGACACAGAAAAAGAAGTGCCATCTCCTGATATACCAAAATGGTCTTCTTCATTGAATAGACTTGGAAATGATACGCAGGCCCTAAATTAAAATGGACTTTGTTCCTGCTGTACCCCATCTTCAATCCATATCCTGCCTGCTAAGAGATTGCTAAACCCTTGGAGGCGATTAAACAATAAGTAAAATCTAATTGATAAAAAATGAAGGTAAAAGACCAAAACCACACTATAGATGGAAAATAGGTGAGGTAGAAATAGTGATAGGTGAGAAGATTTGATTTATTCAGTGTGTCAAGAATTCATTAAGAAATTTTATATAACGTAGTGATGCAGAATTTAGTAAATGTCAGGCATTATGCTGAATGATTCACCCTAATTATTCCATTCAATTTACACAACAATCATATGGAGATAGGTACTATTCCTACCCCCATTTACATATAAGAAACATACCCAAGATCCATAGCAGCTTAGAGCCAGAAAAGGCCACAGAGGTCACTTGACTCAAATGCATGTCAATGCAGATGTTCCGAGACTCTCTTTACATACTTCCTCTAGAGAGGGTGAATTCACTTTAAAAAATTACATTGGAAAAAAAAAAGGTTTTTCTTTCTTCTAGTTTGTCAAAACATTCATCCCTTTAAATTCTATTTTTGGTTGCTTTCATGCAGAACTCCAGAGACCTCTTTCATGTGTCTGAAGAGAGGCAGCATTATTCCCCTGTGATCTGGCTTCCAGAAACTTCGGTCAGGGGCTAGCAAGGTAGAACCCCCAATCCCTGGACCCCTCAACACACTGTACCTTTTCCAAAGTATCTTTCAGGCTGTGAAAATCTGAAGTGCAGAGCTAAGCATCACGTTCTGAATGGCTCTGTCCAGTACAGAGACGGCACACACTGCCCATCCCCGTTCACTCCCAGTCAGCCCTGGGGGTCATGTGCCAGGGGTCTTTCTTATCACAAGCCACACTTAAGTTGGCTCTCTGTTGACATCCTCTTACGTATTTCTATTTCAAAAAAAAAAAATGTTTTTAGATCTGGTTAAAGTTCATCAGAATAGCTCCAATGAGTCTTCAAGTTTATAAATCATTTTAAAATGTAGGCTCGATTACCTAATGAATCCATCAGTTTTGTAACAATTGAGAGTTTTCTCATAAAACCACAGTGAGAGAGCAGTCAGTCAGGTGCAAGACATTCTCGAGTTGGAGAGAAGAATCACACCGAACTCTTCTCATCCTAGGCTGTGGGTGTAACCTGGGTCTGAAGAACTTAATCTTAGACAGAAACGCCTAGTCACCTAAAGTGGTGTCCAAAGTTCAGACCCGGACAAGCAACCTTCATACAAGGGTTCCTGTCGGAAATCTGCCTGTGGATTTCCTAGGATCTCTGTCCATTAATGGACCCTGTCCCTCTACTGGACTAGAGGTCACTGTCCTGTCTAAGTAGGCACATCCTCCGGATCACTGTGTCTACCTGGCCAACATTTCCCCCACCCACAGGGAGACCCATTTCCCTCTCTCAGCAGCCCAGCTGCATCACAGAAACCAAGTGCTGGACACGGGAGAGAAACTGCTAAAATGGGTTATGGTGGGGCTGGTTCTGGAGGCTGTGCTGAGCCCAAAAATGGAAGGGAGAAAAGTCAACAGCCTTTAATAGAAGGTAGGTAGCAAAGTAACTGAGGCTAATCATATGTAACAAGATGATAAAAGAGCTACCTTCGTTGATGCCCACTCCCTACATGTCAGTGCTTCAGAGACAGAGTTATCCCTCCACACAGCCAAGCCTGAGTGGGTGAATTCTATTACCCACTGGAATTGGCTGGAAGTGGCCCTGGCGTGTGGCTCAGTGGATTGAGTGCCTGCCTGGGAACTGGAAGGTCACTGGTTCAATTCCCAGTCAGGGCATAAGCCTGGGTTGTAGACCAGATCTCCAGGCGGGGATGTGCGAGAGGCAGCTGATGTTTCTCTCCTCTTTTTTCACGTTCTGTTCTCCTTCTAAAAAAGAAAAATGAAGCTGGAAACCCTACTGAGTTTTCACAAGAAAGGCTGTGAGGTTGGAACTGTCATCTCCACTTCAGAGCCGGAGAAGTTGTAACCCAGGGAGAGTATATTTCTGTGTTGGTTTGTTTGTTGATTGGTTTTTGGCTCCTCCAAGTCAGCTGATAACAGCAGCTTGACCATGGCTTGATCCAGGTCTGTCCACAACATCCACTGCTGAGTAGTTTTTCAGATGCAACACCAGAGACCCAGGGGAGTTGAGGGACTTGCCCAACATTTGGTTGCAGATCCAGGACTGAGCCTGGGGTCTTGTATCTCCCAAGAACATCACGATGTAAGGTAATCCCTTACCTGGGATGCGGATTACTATCACTTCCTTTTTGCAGCTACTCACAAGCCATTCCTGTATCTCCTTACGAAGTGGCTGGCATCTGCTTTTCCTCTTTTTGGACCTTGTGACATTTGCCTACCTTTACACTTGAGTTTTTATAATTTCTAGAAATGGCTGCTGGCTTCTAAAAAATGATAGTTTATCATTTTTTCCCCTTAGTCCCTCAAGATATATTGTGCCTTAGCATGAAAGCTTGAACACATTTGAAAACATGTTTGCTTTCTATCTTTTCACTTTGCTACAGAAGGTTATTCATCCTGATCGACAAATCACAAATAAAATATGAATACCGTATGCCAGGCACCACTCAGCATGTTACATGTATCCCTTTGAATCCTCACAATAAGCTAAGAAATACTATTATTATCCAGCCCCATGTTTCAACTGAGGAAACTGAGGCACAGAGAGATTTCAGTACTTCTTCCCAAATCATGGAGCTAATATGTAGCGAAGATAGGCTTCAAACCCAGGAATTTGAAACCAGAGCTTGTATTTTCTAGCTGTGCCTGGTCTTCCTGAATTAGGGAAGGTTTATTTCCTTTTATCATCCATTAATTTCACATTCTCAGCCCCAGGTAACAAACACTTTAACCCTTCCATGTCCTAGCTCCCATCACAGCAAGGAGAGATTTTGGTACTTGCTTTGTTCACTATTGTGGCCTCAGCCCTTTCTTGATTTCAGCTAGGCTGACACATTTCTGGAATTAAATGTCAGTTCTTACACCTTTTGTAAATGACATTTTAAATCTATTATATTAGTTTCTAACATAAATTATCTTTTTTTTTTTTTTTTGCCTTTTGGCTATCATGTTTACTTTTGTTTTATTTCAATAGAATTTCCCATATTCCTTTAGGCTAACAGCAACATAAAGCATAATTCAATAGGATTGTTAAGTTACCTATTATTACTATATTTTGGCTAAATAAGTCACTATATAGATTAGACTTGAATCGCCAACTTATAGATACACAACTTAAAAACCAAAGAGTATTAAGATAGTATCATTATTTTTTCCTGATGACACATTCCAATATAATATTTCTTCAAAGTTTTTTTATTATGATCAATAAGCATTAAGCATATAAATAAAGATATTATTTAAAACATTGATTGAACACATTGAACACAAAGACTAAAAACTGCCATATAAGCCAAATTTCTATTTCACTTTTTTCATTTGTCATGTGTCTTATTCAAAACATACTGGATCCACTTTACTCTTTATCAAAGTTCCTTCAGAGAATCCCTCCACTGAAATTAACTTGTTTTGGTTAGGACTTGTTAAAAAAAATTGAATAATAGGGCTCACTTGAATACTTTCTTTGGGGTGCCTTGTTTTCAAGTGAATAGAAGAAAGGTCTTTGAGCAAGATTAGAGTTCCTCTAGACTGGCATGGTCCTTTGTTCATCAAGAAAGTATATTATAAAAAATTGACTGTAGACCAGACATATTTCTGGGCACCAGAAAGGATTCAGACAAGGTCCTGCTCTCAAGGCACATATATTCCGCTCAGTTGACAGATAATAAACATATAAATAAATAAAGTATTTAATTGTTGCTACCCCAGCACTATGAAGAAGACCAAGTAACTGTTGGACAGAGTGATGAGAAGGGAGGTAACAAAAAGTTAAATATGATTTTGTTTTATATGGAAGTTTTCGGTCTTTACAATACAATGTATTCAACCAATTTTTTAATAATCTTTGTTTCTATGCTTAATGCTTACTGATCACAATAAAAACTTTGAAGAAATATCAGATTGGACTGTGTCATCAGGAAAAAATAATAATGCTATCAATACTGCTTTGGTTTGTAAGTTGTGTGTCTAATTATTTGAAGTTAGTAATTCGAGCGTGATCCATATATGATTTATTTACCCAAAAATAGTAATAATAGTCAACCTAACAGTCCTATTAAATAATGCTTTATGATTTTGTCAGCATCTCAGGGGGGTCCCTAGGGAGAAGGTGTCAGACTGGAGGCCAAGAGGAGGAGGGGGCCAGCTGGTGATGACCTGGGAAAGGAGCCAAGCAAATCTGGAGGGTGTGAGAGCCAGAAAGACTGGCTGGGATTAGTAAGGAAAGGGTAGGCAGAGTTGAGGTCAGAGAGATAGATGGGCTCCAGTCATTTTAGGAAGTAGATGCAAAGGGTTTTAAATAAGGGAATGACACACCTGACTTATGCTTTTGAAAGATACACTGTATAGAAGGGCAAAAATGAGGACTTTGGAGCAATTCATGTGGGGGATGACAGTGACTAGATTAGGGTTGTCACGTAAACTGGTGAGAAATAAAAGGATGTATGCTATATTTTGGAGAAAGATCCAACAGGATTCACCATAGGGTGGTTTGGGGCTTTGAAGGGGAAAAAAGAAATGAGGAATTGCTCCAAAGTTTGGGCTTGAGGACTGGTGGATAGTGATGCAAAATACTTAAAGAAAACTTGATTAGGAACAAACTTGGCAATGGGATGGTGAACTCGGTAGTTCTTTTAGCGTCCTGCTAAACTTCCTGTTTTTATAGGATATGCAAATGATGGGGAGGCAATGGCACAGATAGGGACAGACTTCAGCAGAAAGTCTAATACCAACTTGGCAATCAATAGCATAGGTTTATTATATCAAGCCATTGGTTTCGATTTTGTCACCTAAGGGAAAAGTACAGTCACAGGAAAAAAGGGATCAAGGCTCAAGCCCTGGGTATGCCAGCATTTCTTCAAATGCCAAGAAAAGGAAACAAAGCTAGCAAAGATGACCTCAAGGAAACAACCAGTGAAGTCTGGAAAATCAGGCAGTTCAGTAAGAAGCGACATTAGCAAGGTGGCAGAATAGGAAGCTCCAAACCCTTCTCCCTTCTCCCCCAAGGAGACCTGGATTCAGCAATACGTAAACCATTCGCTTGATGAGGAATCCTGGAACGAGTTCAGAGGCTCCCGTACCCACACAAGGAAGAGGAGAGGAAATTCTGTGGCACCATCTCACCAGAGCCCCTCCCCCTGACACCGTGCCACATGGCTGCGAGGAAACTCCCAGCTCCCAGCAGCTCTTTGGGGATGAAAAGATTGAACCATTTTTCCAATGTTGTGACTAGAGGGGTGGGCGGCATTGCTGCCTGAGGAACTGGCTTTTGTCTTCCCAGTCCCAGCACAGATGAAATCAGATATAGCCTGGACGACTGGGCCACTGAAAACTGAACAGCTGGGCAGCTTTTTACTTCTCCAGGGGACCTGCAACACCACAGACAGAGGCCAGGACAGCTTGGCCGCTGTCCCCTTGGGGGTCAAGGACATGGGAGAAGAGTAGACATGAGTCTAACATCCCAGTTCTTCAGGGGCTGCCTGAGGAACTGGCTGCCATCTTGAGGCCCTGATGAGACCTGGCATCAGCCTGGGAGCTGCTGGGAACAAAAGGTAGATGGGTGGCCTGATGACGGACTCCAGAGGGAGTAAGAGTCTGTGAGATCCTAGAAAAATAACTAGCAAATCCCTCTAATCAGGAATCCATAAGCCCAAGTCCAGAAGGGGTTTGAGAGGCCTCCCAGAGTTATAGCCAGGTTGAGCATGTCTTTTTGATAATAACTATCTATCTGATACATGTGAGGTGGTACCACAATGTGGTTTTAATTTGCACTTTTCTGATCAGTGATTTTGTGCATCTTCTCATGTACTTACTGGTCATTTGTATCTGTTTTTTTGGAAAATGTCTGTTCAGGCCCTCTCTGCCAATTTTTTAATCAGATTATTATTATTTACTTTTTGCTATTAAGTTGCAAGAGCTCCTTAGATATTTTGGAAATAAACTCCTCATCAGAGATTTGGTTTGCAAGTATTTTCTACCATTCTTTAGTTTGCTTATTCATTTTGTTGATCATGTCTGTGCTATGCAGAAATGTTCCGTTTGATGCAGTCCCACTTATTTATTCATGTTTTTGTTGCTTGTGCTTTTGGTATCCTATCCAAAAAGTCATTATCAAACCCAACATCAGGAAGCGTTTTCCCTATGTTTTCTTCTAAGAGGTTTATAGTCTTAAATCTGTATTTAAGTAAATCCATTTTGAGCTGATTTTTGTGTATGGGATCCAATTTCACACTTTCGTATGTGAACAATCAGTTTCCCTAACACCATTTATTGAAAAGACTATTTTGTCCTCCCTGAGTATTCTTGGCTCCTTTGTCAAATGTTAGCTGACCACATATTCACGGGTTTATTTTTGGTTTCTTGGTCCTGTTCCATTGGTCAACGTGCCTGTTTTTACGACGTTTCCACACTGTTTTGAGTACTGTTGATTTATAATATAGTTCAAAATCAAGAATTGTGATGCCTCAGATCTGTCCTTCTTTCTCAGAATTATTTTGGCTATTCAGGGTATTTTGTAGTTCCATATAAAATTTAGAATTTCTACTTCTGTATAAAATGTCACTAAATTTTTGATAGGGGTTTCACCAAATCTATAAATGGCTTTGGGTAGTATGAATATTTAAATAATACTAATTTTTCTGATCCATAAACTGAGATATCTTTCCATTTATTCATGTCTTCCTCAATGTCTTTCATCAAAGCCTCATAATTTTCAGTGTACACATCTTTCACATCATAGGATGAACTCATTCTTATTTTATTGTTTTAAGATCTTATGGAATATTACTTATTGATGAGAAAAGAAGGAACCTGTCTTATGCTACAACATGGATTAAACTTGAGGACACTGAGCCAGTCCCAGAATGACAAATTCTGC
Organism: Noctilio leporinus; assembly: GCA_004026585.1. NCBI lineage: Eukaryota > Metazoa > Chordata > Mammalia > Chiroptera > Noctilionidae > Noctilio > Noctilio leporinus. Next base: position 115,518 of record PVIW01002144.1, read on the forward strand.
ATTATTCCACTTATATGAGAAATCTAAAGTAGTAAAGCTTCTCGAACCAGAAAGTGCATAGAAGGGTGGTTGCCAGGAACTAGTGGGAAGGGAAAAGGATGAGTTGCTATTTAATAGTTATAAAGTTTAAGTCACCCAAGATGAAAAGTTCTAGAGATCTGCTGTACACCATTGTGCTTTTAGCTAACAATACTATACACTTAAAAATTGTTAGAAGCTCTTTCTAAAAATAATGAAATAAAATCTTAAAAAAAAATTTTTTAATTGTTAGAAGAATTAATCTCATGTTATGTATTTTTTTACCATAATAAACAAAAAGTACACTAAGGAGGCAAAAGAAGAACATGTTTCAAAAAGATAAGTGTGGTCAGCCACATCAAATGATACTGATCAGTCAAATAAGATAACAATTAATCATTCATTTTGGCAAAATATGGACCTTTGGCAACCTCAATAAAAAGAATTTTAATGCAATGGTGAGGAAATAATGCAATTTGTATAGGCTAGAGATAGAAAGAGAAACAACAACTTAAAACAGAGGAGATGTTTCTACAAAAATCAGAAAGAGTGCAATGTATAGAGAGGCAGGTATAGTCAAAGGGGGCATTTTTTTAAAAAGAGGGGTAACATTAACATGTGTTTGTGTACTTATTCAAGTGATCCAGTAGAGACAGAGTATGTGATACAGGAGAGAGGGGCACTCAATTTTGGAGTAAACTTTCTGATTTGAATGAATAGGATCCAGACCATAGAAGAGAAGTTGGACTTGGGTATAAAGAGGCCCACATCTTCCTCTTTCCTAAAAAAAAAAAAAAAAAAAAAGGCAGGGGGCAGAAATAGATGCATGGCAGGGAAGATGTTGGTGAGTTAATGATGAAAAATAGAAAGTTCTTATATGTATCTATTTTCTTAATCTAATTTTTTAAAAAGATTTTATTATTTCCAGAGAGAGAGGAAGGGAGTGAGGCAGAAAGGGAGAGAAACATCCATGTATGGTTGCCTTTCACCTGCCTCCAGCCACGGACCTGGCTGGAGACCTGGCTTGCAACCTGGTTCTGTGCCCTGGCTGGGAATCAAACCAGTGACCTTTGGGTTCACAGGCGGGCGCCTTATCCGCTGTATCTATTTTTAATATAAAATAAGAGGGGCATAAAGAGGTACGGAACTACCATCTGAGAGAATAGAAAATAAGCTTACTAGGGATGTGCAGCAAGATTCGTGGTGGGAAATTTCTAGTGAGTCCAAGGCATTCAGGCTGTGTAATTTTTCCAGAAACGTTTAGCCCTGAAGTTTTTTGGGATTGGGTTATATGGAAAATTGAGTGTAACTTAATTTGGAATCTTTCCAGGAAAGTAAAAGAGAAAAGAGTAAGACAAGAGAACTAAGGACATTTTCAAGAGCAGGACTTCAATACTGGATCCAAGGAATTTGAGCCAATTCAAAGAGAAAAGACGTCATGAGGGAGTAATAAAGACTGGACAAAATTTCACAGTTTTGCAGCCTTCCCTTCTAGCAACTTTTTTTGATTTTAACTCGTATTTCTTTATTTTAAAATTGTTTTCATTTAAATATTTTATTACAGTTGTCCCAACTTCTCCCCTTTTGTCCCCCTCCCCCCAGCCCACCCTCCATTCCTAAAGTCAAATCCCCATACCATTGTTTTCTGACTATTCCCTTTGCCTTCTTCCATCTAGTCCCTACCCACCTCCTCACTCCGCTCTTACAGCTGTCAGTCTGTAACCCTTCTAGCAACTTTTAAGACAGGATCTTTATATTCCTTAATCGCCTTTCTTTTCTGAGAAAAGCTCAGGGCAGTTCATGGCAGGAATATGCTTAGCACTAACTGTGCTAAGACAGACATGGTTTTTATCCCCTCCTCCTCCTCTTTATTTTCTTCTTCCTCCTTGCTCCCCTCCCCCCCCCACCCCCCTTTTTGGCAATGGGGAGTATGACCTGGGATGTGCATTGAGGTAAGTTCTCATTCACCCATCAGGACTTCTCCAATGCATCTACTTTTTCACCACAGCAAGCCAGAGGGGTCTCCAGGAACGCCTGACAGGCAAACAGATTGCCATTCATCACCATCCACTTTCCTTCATGGAATAAAAATTCTCCAAGTGCACGAAGGAACACAACCATTTGTTACAATGCTGATGAAAGGTAAACATGGCTGCTTCATGAAAACTAATTCATAGGAAGAATTCTTCTATGTGAAATACAATTACTAGCTGGAAATTAAGGTAGATTTGGGGTGAGAGCGGTCCACTCCCAGGATGTAGAATGAAACACAGGATCATAACAAGAGCGCCTCTAACAAATCCATGGGCCATCTGGTTCCATACCTGATCTCCGGACCTGACTGATCCTGGCTGTTTCTCAAGAATGTTTAACCATCCCCTCCTGCCCCTCTTCCTGACCCAGTTTCCTCTCTTAATAGAGCATAATAAAAGCATATGGTGCTGTAGAAAGCAGCTGGTGGCAGAATTCTGAACCATGACAAATTTCTCTCCCACTTTCCCCTGACTTTTGAAATATATGATCTTGATGCCTTCCAGGTCTCCAATCTTTTGAGATTGATCCTAATCCTACACAGAGAAGGAGAATAAGAGAATGTATAAGATTCTTGAGGATATTAAATCTCACAATTTGAGATCTGGGAGTTTCTTGAGTGCCCATCAAAATGACATGTTCTCTGGTTCCCGGAAGCAAGTGCTTATGGGTAAAACGACAGCCTCAGTGGTGGTAATTGATGAAATTTCCAGGTTAACAGAGCTGACAGTTTTAACCAACAATAACTAAAATGTGTGTATATGCGTGATGTGTGTGTAAAACTTAACCTTTTCTTGAAAGCTCAAAGTAATTCCTCTACTAATGTGCTTTAAAACAATGGAGCTAATAAGGATTTCTTTAAGTACATCGGATCATGTGGTCCTAGTTACATTGTCCCAGGCTGCTCCCTGGGGACAATACAAACCCCAGCTGTATTCCTACTTCTGGACGGGGCTGGAGGAAGGCAGAATTAGGTCACATCCATTAAAGGCCTAGTTATAGAAAAGTCAAGAAGCTTCTTGGAAAAAAGTTGTCTTAAAAGAGCATCGACGCATGTACACACAGAGTGAGCTAGCACTGAGAACGATGCGGAGTGGAGAATAAGATCTATCCTGCATAGTGTCTTCTGCCAGCCCTCATAAACTCATACTTGAGTCTAAGGACAAGGGGCCAATGACAAAGAAGCAACATTAATCAAAGAGCTCTTTTGTTGATATCCCTACTACACAGAAGATCGAAGTGTCTGGCCATGCTGGCACCCCTGGCTCAGCAGAGGTGGTGGCAGGGGCAGCAGGAGAAGCCTGCGACAGCTTCCACGGTGAGGGACGCAGCTGTGGGAACGCTGGAGCACAGTGGGCCTCTTACACGTGAACACTCCAGGGTGGGATCTGCAAACACAGCACATGCCCTGGTGGGACGGACAGCAGCAATGGCACTCGGGGCCTAAAACTATGAAAGCATGATTCTTCTATGGGTCAAAGCATTGAAAGTGACCCCCAAATCAGGAAAGAATGAAAATGGCAAATACCCTGTGGTAGCTGCCACAGGTGACTTTGAAAAGACTGAAAAATTGATCTGGAGATTCCTAGAATTATTTGGAAGTCCAGCAAGGAGGTACCTGGGAGGAGTTGCAACTGACAAGAAACATGACTGTGACATCACCATTGGGCTGGCAGGGTTTAGAGAACACAGCCTCTTGTGTCCCTGTGTTGGCTCTGTTAGCCTTTCCTCATGGACAGTCCCTGTTATTGCCGACACGTAGCACTCAACAGTTTTACTCCTTCTCTTTGTAATTGACTCTATTTTGATGGGGTAGCACTGGATGGAATTAAATAAGAAAAAAATAAATTCTAACCATGTGAGAAACTTTCCTATGAGCAAAGCACATGGGCTTTAACACATCAACATGGTAGTGTGCATTTTAGCAGTTTGAAAGGGTTCTGTTTTTGTTTTGTTTTTTTAATTTTAACAATTTTAAAATGAAAGAGCATTGATTGTGCCAAACATCTAATATTCAAACACGTGAGTTATCACTACATTTGTGCATATTTCCATTCCATGTAAATGAGAACTGGTTAGCAAATACAAAAAAGATTGATCACTGTCTTTCCACCAGAAATCAATGTATCATTTACCTTTGTTTTTTTTTTTATGGCTTTCTGGTGCTGCTTCTTACTAATTTTTGCATTCATGATGCCACTTGTACTCAAGAGCAATATGGAGGAGTTCTAGTTTACACATAGGCTGAGTGAATCTGTAACCTATAAATATAACCCAGGTAGCTGAGCCTGTGACACAGCAAGGAATGAGACCAAATGGACAAAGAACCAATGCAGAGATGTTTTCTAAATTGTCCTTAGTGACCACCAGCATCACCAGATGGGCTGATTTTAAGTGCTGCTGATGCCTGATTATCAACGAGCCCCAGGACTTTAAGGAAATGAAGGGAAGGGTTTTACAGTGATCACAGGACCTAATTTGAACACTTGAGTAGCAATTAACTCCCATCTATTGTGCAAGGTGCATGAGGACCTGTAATGTCAGTTATCAGAAATGTGCCCAACCTGGGCCATTAGCCTGAGTAAATAGGGGCTCGGTCTCTGAGCCTGGCTGTGAATTTACACACTCAGAGATAGCGTGCACAGTCACGAAAGAGCATCGCCAGAGATATACATCTAAATTGGGCTCTGCTGCTCACATAAAGGAACCCCTGAGAGACACCCTAAAGCTGTATTTCTCAAATGTTGAATGCGTATATAAATCACCTGGTGACCTTGTGAAACTATGATGAAATCAGCCTGAGGGGTGGGATCTGAGGCGCTGCCTTTCTACCAAGTTCCCTGGCCCAGCTCTAAGCAGCAAGACCTTAGATCGGTCATTTTCGACCTGCATGCTGCCAGAATTTTTAAAACATGCAACACCTGATCAGGTAGTTAGAGGCACTGACCTCTTTTCCCTTAGACTGTCACATACAAAAATAAAGACAACAACTAGCACAACAATAGCTGTTGGTGTGAATGAATCAAAATTATAGTTAGTTTATGCATGTCTTGAGATGAAAATGGTTGAAAATTGCTGCCTTAGATGCCCGAGAGAACATGTGAAAAGCACATGTGCACATGAGAGAACATTGCATGAGCTGTAAAATAACATAAGCATTACCTTATATTGATTGTAATAGTTGGTGAATCATTTCCACTGTTCAAGGAAAGGTCCTAGTAGAATAAATTACGTTCTAGATGGTCTTCAATTTCTTCTCTTTAGCAAAATCAAAAACAAAAGTGGGGGATTGGAAAGGCAACACAAGAAAGATATTCATCCTAAATAATTTTGTTGCTTATGGGTCGCTTTCATAGGTTAGCTTGCATGTAACCAAAAGATGAAAAAGTAAAAACCCTGGCTTAAAAAAATTATACAATTAGGCCTGGCCCCAGAGTTGTCCTATAGATTGTCTCATTCTAATCCAAATAGAAATAGTAAATTACAAAGACAAGGAAGAAGACAGTTGGCTCCAGGAATACTAGCAACAAGAAAAAAATTGCTGTTGGGGAAGGAATTAAAAATAAATAAAAGCAAACACAGAACATAGAAGTCAGAGCCGTATGAACATCTAATTTCCCTAAGTAAAACTGTTCCCTTTCATTGGCGTTGGCATTTTCTGTAAGAAATGAATACAGCTGATAGGTATAATCATTGATTTCCAAAGCATTTTTCTGTTCCTATGTTAAGTATAATCAAGAATTCCTTTTCAAATGTTGGATCACAAACTGGCCACAGTACCCAGAGGGCAAGGAGAGATCAAAGAAAGAGGCAGGCCAGTCCAGATTGACAGGTGATAGCTTTGGTTAGCAAGGGAACTTATAGACAGTGGCCACAAGATGAGATCTGTCCCCCATTCCCACCCTGGCCTGCCAGACTTCTAGAAGTGTGTATAGAGGAATTCACTGGGTTCAGTCACATACCCCGAGCCGGTGGCCTCAATGGCACATTGCTCTCGCAAGGCTGTGACCTTGAAAATGGCGCTGATGGTAGGAATGTGGGCAGGACAAACACTCCAACAACAGGGGAGCGGGTGAGGAGCCTCCAGTTGCCTGAGTGCTGCTCCTGGGTCCACTGGCAGTCACACGCTGTATATGAAAGTCCTCCAGCATCAGAAAAGCATGCCCTTTCTCTGAGACTCCAGTCCCGCAAGATGTTGGTCACTCTTGGATTATCTCACAGTCAACACACTGTACTACGGGAAGGACACTTTCACCACATGCCAGAAAATGCTTGGCAGATCCCTCCCACGGAACCCTTCCTGATCACTGAGGCTTTGGACAGTGTGACACCCTGTCACAGGCCCAGATCACCTGCACCTTGTCCTGATAAAGCAACTGCTGGCTTGCCCCCGTGATGGGGCCTTTGTAGAATGGCCCTGGAGCCACCATGATTATAGAAATAAAGCCTCTGCTTGAAAGATGCCAGAAATCCATCCAACTCACCAGAAACTCCTCAGACTCCCCTGCACCTGCATTTTATACTTTGTCTCCCTACTTCCATCCTGTTTACTTTCTCTAACCTTTTCCTGGTGAGAGGAGGCGTCACCCATAACCCAGAATGCCAGGGTAGTGTTAGACGAACACGTGAATGACAATTTAGTTTGGGGTCATCAGAGAGGAAAAAATCGGAGTAGCTGCCAATGTGTCCAGCACCGTTCCTTTGAAAGGCACCTGAAAGCCACACTACTAGCACCAGTCATTAATGTCATTCTTTAGGCCAGTCGGTTCCGAGTGATGAGGCCACCGAGTGATGAGGCGACCGAGAGGCCTGGTTCTCAACACAGTCAAGACGCAGACACTGAGAGACATTCCGAGGCCAGAAGTGCACACGTGTTGGGGACTACCACACCTGCAGACTGTTCGGAGGGCCGGGCCTGCCCTCACCTGGTTCAGCTGCCCCCAGCGGGTGGGGCAGCTCCTCACTCTCCAACCGTGTCACCTACGAAAGCTTGGGCTTTGAGGATGCTAGGGGAGCAGTTCCCCTCCACGGGGGCACTTGTGTGGCGCATCAGGAGTGGTTTGAAATGGTGGAGATAATTACTTAATTCACGCTGCAGCAACTGGCCAAGTAAACATGTAGCAGCCAGGAAGCTATTAACATGATTTTAAGGCAATTATTCCATTAGTGTTTAATAGTCTCCAATTAGTCTTTTCTGACTATGGCAGTTTGAATGTCTTTCTTTTTTCCTCCAAAAATTCTCATAGTTGAGTAATGCGGAAAAGTACCATCGCCCAGTTTTAGACCTGGACTCATAAGCATGGACCTACCAAATCTGCATTATAGAATCGTGGGGAAGTTGAGGGATGTAGACTTGGAGACACAGTTTTTATTTCTCAGATGTATTGGGGGTGAGAAGGGGAAGCTTTGCAGAGGTCCATTTGGAGAATAATACTCATAAGGGTTGGGAAAGCAGTAGAAATTTCCACCACATCTGATGCCATCACCCTAATGTCTGTAAATCTACCAGATGATCAAAGTCTCAGGTTTTCAGTTTGTTCCACAGGGAGGAAAGGAGAATGCCCTGTTCCTGCTCAAGCTATTCCCTTGTGCCTTTATCCTGCTGGCATCCAGATACCAATGCCAAAGCCTTTTGCTCCGAAACTGCTGGGAGCTCTTCCCTAAGCACCATCCCCCTTAGGGGTCAGATCCCTGCACTGATATTAGGTCATTTGCCTTCATGGAGTTGCAATTTTCACATGTGTGAGGAGTTACATTGCGGACCGCAATTTTTATACAAAATCTAATGCAAACAGGGGCTAACGTTATTGGTCAACAACCTTTGGGCTTATAAACATGAGTTTTTTCCTGGCCCGTCAACGATGTGTTAGCAGTAGCAGCAATGCCTGCCTGGTGCCCCAGGTATGAGGAAGGATTCTGAGATTAGGTATGTATCCAACAGCTCTGGAAAGCTAGGTATTACGGAAATATGAGACTCAGGCAGGGTGCCGCCGCACCTCTGAGAACTAGCTATGTGCATTTAGGCTTTTAACCTCCCTGCGTCTGTGGTCACAGATCAGAAGACCAGCCTCAGGGCCCCTGTCTTACCTTCTGTGGGGAGAGAAAGGCTCCCGGGAGGCCACGTGAAAGTCACTTTAAAAACCAAAGGAAGAGGAGGATAGGAGCGCTGGTGGGAGTGAGGGTGGCATTTTGCCAACTGAGCTGTGTACTTTCTACCATCTCCTTCAAAAGAGCAATCCCCAGGCTGACCCGGGGGGCAGGTGCAGTAAATGGGGGAAGCTGGGTTGTTCTTCCCCTAGGAGACACCTGGGCTCTTTGGGACACTGCTTTTTAAAGAAAGAGCAAAAGGAGGCAAACTCTTCCCTTCCAAGTTGGTGCTCAGAGCCCATCAGAGCCAGACACCCACTTGACTCCTGGCCCATTGATCTGGGTGACTGATCAATTCCAGCCTTGCTGGTGAGAGCCCCCCAGGATTTTTTCACATTTATTTTCATCGTTGACACTAATGACAGATGCCCCTATGTCTCCCACCCAGCCCCCCATTTCCCTCTGCTCCTCACCACAGTTTTAAGAGAGCCCCTCTTCTGCTTTTTATAAAAGTATTACCCCCTCCCCTCCCTCCCCTACTGGATGGGCCAATCAGAGGAGGCAGCCCAGAAGGCTGAACTTAATAACCAGGCTCAGCGAGGGGCCAGGGTGGACCCCTTGTCCCTGAGTGATTTGTCCTCTAGCCATGTCCTAGAAGATGAGGAAGTACGGGCAGGTCCCTGGCTGTCCCCGTGGTACACTGTCCTTACACGTCCCCCGCCTGCTTGCACACCTGAGCTAGGTAGGGCTGCTGCGCGCCACCCTGAAGCCGGCCCAGTGCTGGGACCAAGCGGCGCGCCATGCTGGAGCCCGAGGGCGCCTCCTGCCTCGTCCTCACCACCGCGCCAGGCTCCTTTCTCCCTGGGGTCTGGACCCCGCGCGGTCCCCTCTCCCCACCGGTGCCTGACAATGCCCCGCGCCGCTCCCGCTGCGGCTCTGCCCCAGCATCACACCCACGCCCGCAGGGGCTCGCTCCCCTGACCCGGGCGCCCGTGGCGGACGGCGCTGGCCTCGCAATCCGGAGGGTGGCCGCCCAGCCAGGCCACCGGCCGGGCCGCCAGGTTCCCCCACTGCGCCCTCCGCCCCTCGCCCCCATCAGCTCCGGGGTCAAGGGCAGCAGTCACACCGCTGCGGGTCCCTCAACTTTCATCACTCTTGGGGAAGCGCTTTGTCCTTTAAAGGAGGCTGGAGGCGAATCTAAACGACTCAGGTGGGTTCCAACCGAGAACCGTCCAAATCCCCTGGATTCCGTAGGGATGGAGTCGGGGGTCCACGCGCAGGGTCCAAGCCCTTAGGGTACATCGCGTGCGCACGGTCACCCCTCGGACCCACATGCGCCCCTCCCCGCCTCCAGGTCTGCAGAGATCGCGAGGAGGGGACACCAGGCGCCAGCCTAGAGCCCAGCCTTCCCCTGCCGACCTCCGACACAGCCTGCTTCAAAAGCCCAGTGGGAGAGCAGTCACCTTGACTCTCCGCGCCACAGTCCCCGGAGGTTTGGAAAAGGCCAGGAGGCCGAGGCCCCCGGCACCCGCTCGCCTGGCCCGAGAGCCGCCCGGGCACGAGCCCCTGCCCAGGGCACCGGGCAAGTTGGCACCTGGTGGCAGAGGACGCGGGGCGGGCGGCGCGGCGGCGCGGGGCGCGCCTACCTACCCGGGATGGCCAGATTGGTGAGGGGGATGCTGTGGATGCTCTCGGGCAGAGTGGCCATCCAGTCGGCGAATTGCAGCTCGTTCTTCCCCTGAGACGAGGCCATCGCGCCGGCGGCGTGCTGCTGGTCCCCGCGCGCCTGGGGTAGCGGGAGGCTCGGCCGCCGGTCCAGCGTCCGCTCCAGCCCGCGCGAGTTTACGCTCCGCTCCGCGCCACACCCACAGGATGGCGCAGACACACGCGGGTTTCGATAATTATTCCAAACACCCCGTGCTCCCCAGCCTCCGCCAGACTCCTCCGGAGCTCGGGTGCCTGACGTCTCCCTCCCCGCCCTCCCCGGCTCCCCGCCCGCCCGGTCTCTCCGCTGTCTCTCTGCCTTTCCTCGCCATCCTGCGGCTCTTCTTGGCTTATTCCTCTTCTTCTATTTCTTTTTTATTTAAACTTGGTTCACCCATGGCCTCCCTCGGCCCTTTGATGTGACTACCTGGTCCTGCTTGTGTAAAAGACAGTCCTGTGGTTGGACCTGAGATCTTAGTAGACTTTGGGATGCTGTCATCTCCCGGAGAGGAGACCCACACCCTGGCTTGCAGGACTTCGCCTGCTTACTGAAGAGCTTTTCTTCTGTGAGCTTCTCCCAGTCAAAGCCCACAGGCCTGCTGATGACACAGTGGTCGCCTGGCATCACCCTCTTGCCCAATTTTTAGAGCAGCTGATCAGTGGGCAGTGAGTGCTAGGTGGTTCCTCCTTAATCCCTGGTACTTTGCTCCAGACATTTCAAGGTAAAGAAGCCCTCAGCTCCTTCATTTCTCTGATCATGAGAAACCTATGTGATTTCTGTGGGGAAGGCTATCTGTGTTCCCTCAGTGTCATCATGGGGACAAGACTCCTGGAGTCTGATGCTGGAAGAAAGTGACCACATGCCTCACTTACATGCTGTAATTATTGCCAGTAGCATTTGGTAGAATTTAGTTGGCACCATTCGAAATGATCTGTGTGACTGTGGAAATGTTCATTCCTTGGCAAGTTAGATTATGTGCCTCTTTCAAGAGAAAACACTCATCGAGGCTCCAAAGAACTGTCTTGGTCCACCTGCTCTCAGATGAGAAAGAGAAGAGAAATCAAGTCTTAGAAATGTGATGGGAAAATGAAAACCAAAGTAGGAGCTGTAAAACGAAGAGAATGATGATTTCACTCCAGTAAACCATGTAGCATTAAATAAAACAACCAAAGCTTGCTTATAGTAAAAGGATGTAGAACCCATGTAATATTTCAAATGGACAGCACTTAGGAAAACATGGTGAGAGGAGAGAAAGGCTTGTCTTTGTAATCAAATTTGCCATGGTCCTGTGGGATCAATTTACAGCTTCAAGAGGGAATGGAAGAGTGATCTTTAAGAATCAAAAAGAGGCCCTGGCCACTGGCTCAGTGGATAGGCACCAGCCTGCAAACCCAGAGGGCACTGGTTCGATTCCCAGCCAGGGCACATAACCAGGTCTCCAGCCAGGTCTGTAGCTGGAGGCAGGTGAAAGGCAACCCTACACTGATGTTTCTCTCCCTCTCTGTCTCCCTCCCTTCCCCTCTCTCTAAAAAATAATGAATAAAATCTTTTTATTTATTGCACTAAAAAAAAAAAAAAAACACAGAATCAAAAAGAGATGTATTGGGATTTTTTCCCAAGGTAAATCTCAATATTCTTACTAACACCGGAGAATCACATATCCTTTTGAGAAGACTAAGCATTTAGCTCCCTGTGGGCTTCTTGGTCATGAGATGACAGAGGCCACCCTCTGGCAAATGCTGGGGCTCCGTGGGCATCTTGGAGGGCGATGGGGAAAGCTCAGACCTAGGGAGCAAATGCTCTGTCTGGGGAGTTTGGGTGGGGGCTGCCATCTCTGTCAGCCGTAGCTGTGTCCATTGTAAAATGCTGTTAGGAACTCAGAGGCTCACAGTGAAGATTACAGGAAAGAATATATGAAAGCTCTTGGTTGTCAGCAGAACATCACACAAAATGAGAGACTTGGCCCGGCTGCCGGGGCTCAGTGGATTGAGCCCCAACCTGTGAACTGAAACATTATGGGTTCAGTTCCCAGTCAGGGCTCATGCCTGGGTTGCAAGCCGGGCTCCCAGTTGGGGGTACGCAAGAGACTAGCAACTGATGTTTCTTTCAGACCTTGATGTTTCTCTCCCTCTCTTTCTCCCTCCCCTTCCCCTGTCTCTGAAAATAAATAAATAATATCTTTTTAAAAATTGGAGACTTAAGTTTATTAAGACAACATGTGGATAGTTTTCTCCTTTCTGGTCGCCTTTTCTATCCTTATCTGTTTTCAAGAGGATGAGAAAATTATTGACTCTTGGGAATATTTTTAATAAGATACACTTTACAAACATGCCTTATTTGAGTAGATTGAACTTTTTAGTTTCTAAAAGTTTACAAAGCATGTTTTTAAAATGAAACCATATTAACTATTAAGGAAAGTTGCCTCTATAAAGAATTGTACACTGTAGCTTTTGGTAAAGCAAACAAATAACCCCTTTCCTACTTTATCTTCTTTGAATGTCAGAATTTTTAATGTACTGTGTTTTGCATAAAGGTTTAAATTTCTCTGCATGCAATCATAAGAAAAGAAAGGGTCAGAAGTTCTGAATTTCTTTCCTGGCCTTATAATCAATATTTTAGGCAAATTTATGACTCATTTTCCCAATCTTTCTATAATATCAGTTCTGCCACCACTTATTAGATGATGTTAGGAAAATCATTCAATTTCTCTGGGCTTTTGTTAATCAGGAGTTTTCAGTTTTATATATACAGGAGTGGGCAAAAGTAGGTTTACAGTTGTAATACAAATAAATAATACAAGAATAAACTCTGTTTTGAATACTTACAACTATAAAGCTACTTTTGTCAATTCCTATATATATATGACAGAAGAAATTTTAAGAAATTGATTTGTGTGATTTGTGTGATTGTGAGAACTTGCAAATCTGAAAGGCAGGCCAGTAGGCTAGCAACTTAGGTAGGGTTTCTAAGTTTCAGCCTCAAAGCAGAATTTTTTTTTTTCCCCAGGAAACCGCTGTCTTGGCCTTCAACTGATTAGATGAGGCCCACCCAACTTAAAGAAAGTAATCTACTTCACTCAAAGTCAAATAATTGTGTATGTTAATCATATCCACAAATACCTTTATAGCAACATCTAGATCAACATTTTTATCACTATGAAATGCTGATTATTTTAATTGTGGTGTGAAGAGTAGCCAACTGTTTTCTAAAAGATACTTTTAAGCATAAATGGAAAGAGAAAAGTAACTTATTATAGTGGTTTCATGCTGTTATTAAAAGTTATGTAATCTCAGCTGTCCATCAAAATCACACTGTGCAGTTTATAAACATTGTTTCTCATCTGCAATATTTTCTTACTTTATATATTCTTTCACTTGAAAAAAAGGCTTTCTGTTACGTATTTTCTATCATTATTTCATAATATTTCTTAATTGTTGGAGCTATATGAATTTGTTCAATGAAATCAATGTTGACTTATGTTCTGAAAAAATAAGATTTCTTATAGGTCAGGAAACATTAGAACACATTTCAGCTGAATACTACTTTATAAGAGAAACTGTTTAAAATAGTTCATGCAAATCATTGAAAAATGATATGCTTGGAAATATACATTCACAAACTTAAAATGTATACAAAAAGGCAATAAAGAACTTTTGTATGGCCCTGGGTGGTGTGGCTCCGTGGATTGGTGCCGACCTGTGAACCCAAAGGTGGCTGGTTTGATTTGTAGACAGGGCACATAGCCAGGTTGCAAGCCAGGTCTCCAGCCAGGTCCGTAGCTGGAGGCAGGTGAAGGGCAACCATACATTGATGTTTCTCTCCCTTTCTTCCTCCCTCCCTGTCCTCTCTAAAAATAATGAATAAAAATATATTTTTTAAATGAACCTTTGTAAAATAACTATTAATAATCAATGCATTTTATCATTTTCTACAACCTCTACCTAGATATTTTACTCACAGAAATTTATTTAATTATAAAAATGCTTTTTGTGCTCAAATTCAAGATTTAAAAAAAAGTGATAATTCCCACTTCCCACCACCATTTTAATCCTTCAGAGTTTTCAGTCTTATTTTTCCTCTCTTCCCCTACATCGATACTTTACATGCCAGCCCCGCAAAAGCTAATTAACACTCACCAAATATAATCTAGTGGTTGGGATCACAGGTTATGGGATCTGAAGGCTTGGATTAAAATGCAGGTTTTCCCAATTAATTTCAGTATGTTTCTTGGTTTCCTCAACTAAACTGTGAGGAATAATTCTTTCTTCCTGGGCACGGGAAAATAGAAGGCATTCTGAAGCCTAAATGAAGAATTTAAAGTTTACTGAGCAGAATGGAAGCACAATCAACTCTAGTTCAGCATTATGCTTCTTGCTACCCTCATGCCTTTCTTTTTTTGTGCTACTAACTCTGCATGGAATGTGGCTGATGCACTGATATAGAAAGAAATACTTCAAAAATTTAGATGGAGCCAAAAATGCCCACGAATAGCCACAGCAATCTTGAGAAAGAAGAACAAGGTAGGAGGAATCACAATACCTGACTCCAAGCAATATTACAAGGCTACGGTCATCAAAACTATCTGGTACTGGCATAAGAATAGACATATAGATCAATGAAACAGAATAAAGAACCCAGAAATAAACCCAGGACTCCATGGTCAATTAATATTCAACAAAGGGGAAAGGAACATAAAATAGAGTGAAAATAGCCTCTTCAACAAGTGGTGTTGGGAGAACTGGGCAGGGACATGCAAAAATATAAAACTAGACCACCAACTTACACCATACATCAGAATAAACTCAAGATGGATGAAGGACTTAAACATAAACTGTGATACCATAAAAGCCCTAGAGGAAAACATAAGAAGTAAAATTTTAGATATCCTACACAGAAATATTTTCACTAGTATTTCTCCAAGAGCAAAGGAAATAAAGGAACAACAACAAAAACAAAAAAACAAAAAACAAAAACAAAAACAAATAGGACTGTATCAAACTGAAAAGTTTCTTTTCAGCTAAAGAAAATATCAGCAAAATTCAAAGGGAACTAACTGTATGGGAAAACATGTTTGCCAGTGACACCTCAGACAAGGGTTTGATCTCCAAAATATATAAAGAACTTATGTGACTCAACACCAGGGAGACAGACAGCCCAATTAAAAAATGGGCAAAGGACCTGAACAGACAACTCACTGAGGAAGACATACAAAGGGCCCAAAGGTGTATGAAAGAGTGCTCAACATCACTAGTCATCAGAGTGATGCAAGTTAAAACCACAATGAGATACCACCTCACACCTGTCAGAATGGCAATCATCAACAAATCAACAAACAACAAGTGCTGGGGAGAATGTGGAAAAAAGGGAACTCTAGTGCCCTGTTGGTGGGAATGCAGACTAGTGCAGCCATGGTGGAAAACAGTATGGAGTTTCCTTAAAAACACTAAAAATGGAACTGCCTTTTGACTCAGCAAAAATTATACCTGAAGAACCCTGAAATACCATTCATAAGAACATATGTACCCCTATGTTCATAGCAACATTATTTACAATAGCCAAGTGCTAGAAACAGCCTAAGTGTCCATCAGTGGATGAGTGGATCAAAAAACGTTGGTACATTTACACAATGGAATACTATACAGCAGAAAGAAAGAAGGAACTTCTACCTTTTGTGGCAACATGGATGGTACTGGAGAGTATTAAGTTTTGTGAAATAAGCCAGTCAGTGAAAAACAAATACCATATGATCTCACCCAATACAGTAGACTAATGAACAAAACAAACAAGCAAAACAGAACCAGCAACACGAATACAAAGAACACACTTTCCGTGTGCAGAGGGGAGGAGGAGGGATAGAAAGAGGCAAAGAAGGGAACAGTTTGGTCAAGGAACTAGCATGGATGACCCATGGACATGGACAACATGTGGGATTGACTGTGGGAGGGGGTACAGGGAGGGTGGGGAAAGGGAGAGCAGAGGGGGAAAATGGGATGACTGTTATACAACAAAAATTAAATTAAATTAAATAACTAAAAAATTAAAAATATAAAGAACAAGTTATTATCACTACAAGATGGCTAAATATCAGCTTTCCTAGCCCCAAAAGGGCAGAGAAGATGAAAGAAAAAATCTGAAATAAATCACCTAATTGATGAAAAGGTCAGAAAGGATACTGACTGCAAATGCCTACACTGCCTTATTTTCCCAGCATAGTGATTCTCATTTGTGAAGACTCCCATTCACACACATGCACACACCTCAATGTAGGATGAGGAAGTTATGTGTCTACATTCCTTAAACAGAAGAATTAGCACGCATGCAAGCTCTAAATTTTGATGGGATTAGCAAAAAACCCATGGGTTCAGGGCACTGAAAAATGGAACACTTCTCAATGTGAATAATGATCCTGGTTTGCAGACACAACAGGACAGTGTGTCTTGATTTCTCATGGAAATTAAAAAATGCAATACATAAAAGTTATGGTTAAGAGATGTGCCCATTTGTAGGCTGTTAAGCAACAGAGGAAGAAAGTCTCACGATTCACTGGCTAGTAGCAGGGAAGTGATTTTCTACTTAAAATAACTTACAGCAAGAAAATTATAACCCATCATTATCATCTGCTTTGTGTAGTTATAAAAATTGAATTCTTTATGCATGACAATTGTTGGTATGGTTTTCACAAAGATATTACTCATTATACCTTATTATTAATGTTGATTAGTGAGATTGAGGAAGAATACATCTATTATGGTTATTCATGCCACTCTTCTTTCATAAACATTGAAGGTGAGATATGGCTATCAGGTTCTTCCTAAGAGACATGGGGTTTATACCATTCAGCATTTAAAAAGAATGGGTTTGAAGTGATGTCAGCTCATCACAATGTTTCTAAGGGGGTTGGGAGGTTATCACCTAGTTAAAAATAATTAACAGATAAACTACAAAAACACTATTGGAAACAATAATAAGACCAGGTGAAATAAGCATATTTCCACATATAATGCATTTAATTATGTGATTTGATGTCAGGGCATTTGCTGAAGTCAATAGTTACAGGAGTAATTAAGATACATTATGAACAATGTGGAGATTATGTTAACAGATTTTTATGTGAAGAAAAAATTGGAGATCAGCTAATTAGCAATATGACACAATGGTTTCAGACCAACAAAAGACAATTTGAAGTATGTCATTGATAATATCAACCATTTTACAATTAGCCTGTAAACAAGTCTGTATAATCTACATTGCAAATGACAGACACAGGAGACAAGCAGAAACTATCAAAGGAATGAAAGTAGGGGAAGCCAAGAAGAGAAACAAAAACAAGTAAGATGAAAAACATGGGAAATAGTGAAATGGCCAACTAAGGAATACATCATGAGCTTTCTTGACCATTCTTGACAACAAAAAGAAAAACTGAAATTTGAAACTTTTTCAGTTATTGCAATTACTGTAGAAAATTTGACTGATTAATTTGGATCAAGACATCAAGTTGGACACCTCTAGAATCTTGTTTACTTGATGACACTTATAAGCATGATCCTCTTCACTTCCTTTCCATGTAGTTGGGCCTAAAGCTACCCTCTAACAAAACACCCAGATGAAAACAATGATTCACATGTTTTGCCTGTATCAGTAAGCTTGATTTTTTTGGTTTTCATTTACACATTTTAGCACTATATATTATTTCAATAAAAATTAGACCCAAGTATAAATTTTTGTTTAATCCTCAGAGACACATGCCATGTCAAAGGAAGGTGAAAAACAATAATTTTAAAATAAGCAATATTTTTAAGTAGTTCCAGAAAATATGCCTTCATCTCATATATTAATTAAAAGAGAAATTAATCAGACCTAGTTCATCTATGATTCAGACTTCCTGCCATATATTATCTGGAAATCACTCCAAGGAGGAGGGCAGGCACACTAATAGGATTAGGGGCAGTTACTGAGTCCTCAGAACATACTAGAACACTTGGATAAGCAACACAGTATGATTTTGTTATCATTTCACATTGGAGTTAAGATGCCCAGGGCCCTCCCTCCAGGCTGAATGTTCAGCTGTGTCATCAGAGAAAGGCAAAGATCTGATTGATGATTAGGCATCTATATACTGGCTTTGTCAATTGACCCACTGTAGCCATATTCCACGTTTCCCTTGCTGATGCATTAAGTACCCTCAAAACTTCTCTCTATAGCCCTTCATTATGTTTTTTTCAAAATTTTTACTTTCCCCATGGCTACTCTCCTGTGAAGTATATATAAGAGTCTGGGCATAGTACCAAGGTTGCCAGTTAGACCTTTGATCATGGTTTTGAATTAGGAATCTAATTTATAAACTTCATTTACAGATGGGTTTTGCTCTTCTTTCATTGACTCCTGATTTGGTCTTCCTCTCTATCCAGCTATCTTTGTTTGACATTATTCCTCTGGAAGTTAAATTTCAAAGGTGGTCTTTGTCCTTACCTCTATCTTTTCAAATCAAAATTAATATTTTCCCATAGAAACTTTCCTTTCTAGTCTAACTAGCATACCTTATGCATCTTTTCTATTGTCCAATAATTCAGACTGTTAAGGTCATTGCTCTGTTGGGTCAACCTGTCGGACAAGGCACAATTAATCTCATTATACGATCCCACTAAGTTCTCAGTAAACAAGCCCCTTTCTAAGGGCATGGGAAAGCCCTGTGACCACTGAGGCTCTGTGCTGTGAGGAGCAGGTGCCCAAAAAGCATGGGCAATGATTCAAGGAAGCAGCTACTGGAAAAGCACCTACTCACCTGAACCTCTATTCTATGCTCCAAGAGCACTAGGCCTCCTACTGGAATGCAAGAATATTATCTACTTTATTATACTTCACACACACACATGCACACACACACGTACCCCACTTCAGTTTTATCTTTTGTGGGTTAGTTTTCCCTTTAAACTCCATTGTTTATGTAGCCCAAATTCAGATAAATATATAGAGTAAACTTTAATGTGACTTGCTCTGTGTCCTTAACTTCTCCTACTCAACCCCCAAGGTTGATTATTTTTAAGGCAAATATACTTAATTGTTTTGACCTTTGGTAGCTTTATATCAATCACATCAGCCCTTCCCAGCATCTCAATGACCTTAGAGTGCTATATAGCCCACTGAGTTGGGTAGGAGGGGGACTGGGGGGAGGTGACTCTGGGCAGTTAAAAATAATTACATTAAGTGCATTAAGAAGAGTGAACTTCTAGACAAACATCATCCCTATCTGATGAATAACATCTTCAAAGGCCGGCTGTGAAGCTACAGAAGAGGCTCCAGGTTGGTAATTAATGTCAGAGTATAAAAAGCAGATTTAGATGTGATCAAGATCACATTTCCATGATTGAAACATTATTATTTCATGTCAAGTGCATTTATCTCTGGCAAGAGAGTAATCTAAAGAATGATCACACATGTAATAAATGAGGTCATAAATTAAATGTAGTTTCACTGATGCACACATCTAAAAATTCAGATGGATAGTTTCTTTTGGCATCTTATGTAAAGACCTTATAATTTATACATCTCTCAATATTTTATCTCTCTTGCACATATGTGCACATATATATGTAAAACTTTATTAAGATCATCACTGTGCCGGACTATTAAACCACTGATATTAAAAATCACATATGTATTAAATTAAATTTGACCAAACTAAATCTACATAGTTCTAAATTGAAGCTG
The DNA here is from genome assembly GCA_004026585.1 of Noctilio leporinus. Lineage (NCBI taxonomy): Eukaryota > Metazoa > Chordata > Mammalia > Chiroptera > Noctilionidae > Noctilio > Noctilio leporinus. The sequence goes on from PVIW01002144.1 coordinate 135,067, forward strand.
GATTAAAACTTTCTAATAATCCTTTACTATATTCCTTTAAGTGACTTTTCTGTTTCAAAAAAATAATCAAAACTAGTGTGAATGTCTCAATTTTGGGTGTTTCACATTAAGAAAAAAAGTTGGGACTGATTTTGTTGGGAAGATAGGTTTGTCTTCCTCTCTCTCTCTCTCTCTCTCTCTCTCTCTCTCTCTCTTTCCTTTTTCTACATGTTACTCTAGATTTACCTTTCTATACCACAATGTTCACTGCAAAACAACCAGCAGACAGACTTGAAATAATTTCTTTTTCCTCACTGCTAACTACTGTCTATTTCTTCTAAGGCCATTATCAATCCCTCTTTAATTTTATACTTATTTATTTGGGGAGTTAAAGAAGACTGATCATAACTGGAAAATCTAAAAATGAACACTATAACATTTTTTTAAGAAGCTGCTGTCATCCCTAAGGCTGGAGAAGTGACAAAAATACTTTGAAGCTATCAGAAACCAGATGCTTGGAGCAGGGGCTCTGATGGGTGGAGACTCAGACATCTCAAGCACTCCATTACCCAACTTGTGAGGGTACCTCTGTGGAGAATCAGACCAATTCCAGAAGTGTGGACATTCTGGGGATGTGGGAAGTAGGACCTGTGCCGCCTGCTGCTGCCAGGCAGACCCTGGCTAGTGCAGGCCCAGTAAGAGTACCCAGCTGAATGGAAAGACTTCTCTTCTTCCTCTTTCTGCCTTCCAATATTATTTAATGCCCCCTATCAGCATAACCTAACAGAGAACCATCTCAATACAGAGATGAAGAAAAGTGGATTTATCACCAAGGAAAAGCAGTTTAGTAACTGGCATGTATGGAGGAGGGGATAATGGTGAATAATGGCCAAAATTATCTACTCTCAATCAGTTTATAGTACCTTATTTGGCAGAAGAGACTTTTTTAGATGTAAATATGTTAGGGATCTTGAGGTAGGGAGATTAACCTGAATTATCTGGTGGGCCCAAGGGAATTAGGAGGCTTTATCAGAGGGAGGAGGAGAGTGGGAGAGTCCGAGTCAGAAGAGATGGGACAACAGAGCAGAGGACAGAGAAAGATATGAGTAGTGAATAAAGATTTTAGTCTTTTCAAAAATGTACGAGTATTTAGCAACAATTTATCTAATATTTTTGCTGTAATTCAGAGCTTTAACTCAAAACAATTGAGAAAGGATGACTTTCCCCTCTCCTCTCCAAGAACAGGCAGGAAGAACTTAGAGAAAATTATACAGACACTCCCAATAAATGGCTTGGTGAGGATTGGCAACTAATACCTCTTTTTCCATTTCTGTTACTTCCTCTAAGAAGTTGGAGTTTAATAGATTTTTTCCAGGGGAGTTCTGCCCGCTAAGTCAATTCAACAATGTTGTCCCCTGCCGTTGAGGAAGCAGGACATGCCCACAGTCCCCTAAATTCTCTGGCATGTGTAGGCTGGTCCTTGAGCGAACACTTAGAACAGAGTCAGTTCTTAAAGGGGGAGGAAAAAAATAGTCATGTTATGATGCTCAACTTTGAAAAGAGTTGAAAAGCCTAAGCTGGGAGTGGGAGAAATACATGAGAAAATTTTATATTACATGGAGGCAGGGGGAGTAATGGGGGGGAAATTGGGACAACTATAATTGAACAATAAAAGAGTAGAATAGAATAGAATAACAACTACATTGAATAACTATTACTTGACTGGGCTTGTCAGTGGTCTGTGACTTTTAGAGATCATTTTCTCTGTGATTAACCCTACGATACTCCTAGCCAAGATGGTAAAGAGAAAACAGGACACTTTTTAGAAAACAGAAGGAGGAATCTTGCTACATTTCCTATTTTTTCCCTTCTTCATCCTCAAACCCCTACCAATTAAGTCCCAAGTAAAGCTTGTGCTAAATTTGGGGTTAATTTTCCCAATCTGTTATGGATCACATGGAGTCTCAGAGAGAATGAGCTTTACTCTATATTCACTGAGGTATCCTTTAGTATACTTTAAATTTGTTTTATACTTATCAATATAAATACTGTATTCACAAAGCAACAACAGGCTCTAACCTGTGGAGTTACTGAAATACCTATAAATTAGCTCAGTTCAATCTGCCAAGGCTGTGTAATCTCATGATTTACATGTGTACTTGAATTGCAAATGGAATGAGTTTGAATTCCTTTGAGTTTTACTTTCATGGTAAAGTTCCCTATCTCCTTTTTCCTCTGATATTCAATGAATCATTTTATCATTTTTTTATGTCACTAATGGAAATATTGGAGTGATCTATGGTTCCAAGAAGGACAACTCCAATACGTGATATTGCCTACATTTCAGAAAATTTACTGCATGTGTTGTGGACAAGGGACCATGCCTCCTTAGTATTCTAAGACACTTGATTAAATATTGTGCTGTTGGCTTTACTTTTATTCTCAGTGTGTTTCTGCAGCTTCGCAAGCAAGAGTACACCCCACAACAGCGATCCTTTAAAGGGGAACTTTCATTGACAAACATTCGATCAAGACAGGTGCTCCCAGCAGCTCAACATATAATGATGCTTGCCACATACACAGTGGATGATGCTAAAAGCAACAAATTTTTACTGGTCTGATCAATCACCCCTTTTTCCTCTGTTGGGCTTCAGCCAAGAACAGCTGCCCATTGATAAAACTCACCCTCCCTTCCTTTACGGCCAAGTTGTGACTGGAATCATGGAAGTGTAGGGTCAGGTAGAGCACAGTCCTGCAACTTCTGTTCTCTAACAGATTTCTACTGTAAAATCCAGGTAGCGCTCCCACAGGACAGAAAAGTCTCACATGGGGCTGAGTCAGAAATTATTGGTAGAGAAGGGGGGGTGTTGTTGTCAAAGAAAAAGCTTTTTTTTTTTTTTTTTTCAGTAACCAGGGAGCTGGAGTTTACTTCAGCAGGACCCACTTCCCTGGAGGGTCTTACTTAGGTTCACCTACCTACCCAGGGGTTGACCTTCGCCCTCTGTACACTGATTGACAGTGTGTACCCAGATGAGGGGTGAGCGGCGGAGTCTGACAGATGTAGTTGCAACCCCAGCTTCACCGTTTTGGGAACTTATTTACTTCCCTCAGTCTCAATTTCCCAACTATAAACTTAGGACAAATAATGCTAAAATATACACATATTTGGGCATATACATACATCTCTTAACTTCTATGTTTCTGGGTGTCATGGCCTATCAACATTTTAGGTAATTGTAGGAAGTCATGAAGATGGATGATGTAGGATTTTGGAAGGTGAAATGCTCTGTTCTATATCTTGATTTGCATGATGGTTACACAATTGTATGTGTTAGCCAAAATTTGCAGAACTCGACACTAAAAAGGAAAAATTTTGCCAACTATAAATTATATCTAAGTAGAGCCATGGAGAAAAATAACCTGGATAGTGTAGGAAATAGTGATAGTCCATTAGTTATATCTACTATTAACCACTTCAGGTGCTGAATGAACTTAGAGAGAACTTCATTTTTTTAATGTGTTTTTCTTCTTACAGTTAAATCCTCTTATTTTACACTTTATAATAAAAGTTAAGGTCACTTCACAGGTGTTTGAGAAGAGATGGCACAGGTGCTTTATAATGATTTAGTAGAAGTGGGATGCTCTCTAAACCTAAAGCAAAATGTGGACCTTTGTTCATCATTTTTTCTTTACAAAGCTCTTACTTATATCAATTAATTTAGGGAATTATAACTAGGTCTCCCTGTTCCTTGTATGACCTACCTCAGAGAATGGTGTGATGAAGATCTCCCATATAAACATTAAGAATTGCAATGGTTTGCGCCAGCATGAAAGAGGATAGAGAGACACTGGTTCTCAAATTTGAGTTCAACAATTGCTTTCACTTGAGAAAGTTCAGCCTCACCCAACATAGAAATAGGAGGGTGGTGACTAAAACATGTAAGTTCTAGTCCCAACTCCCCACCTTACCTGGTGGCTTTGAATGACCCTTCAGTGAACGTGGAGTCTATTTTATAAAAATGTATGAGGATGAAATGAGACAATGGGTATAGAAGCATATTTAAATTGTTGAGTCTTATATACAGTTAATAGTAGAAGTATGGATGTGTGTTGGGCAAAGAGCTACCAATTACAATCCCCTGCAGTGCCTTGTTCCAAAAATATCACTTTTCACTTGCTTTTGAAAGCAATCTGTGAGGTTTCAACTGGCCAATATGTGACGGCAAACGCTAGTGTGCCTCCTTTTACCAAAGACAGCAAGTTCACAATGATGTTCTTGGTTTGCTGGGCTTCTGGGCCAGCATCCAGCCTGGAAGAGCTCTAGGCGGCAGACAGCAGTGTTCCGGGACTGTTAATCTCATCCATTCTACCCCACCAAGTTCCAGGAGGTGACACAAAATCCAAAGGGGAGAGGGGAATAAGGGGACTAAATGGTCATGGGAAAAAATGCAATAAAAATTAAGTCAAAAATAAAAATGGAAAAGCAAAAATGAGATTTAAAATACTCTCTTCAGTTCTTAAATTCTTTCATTGGAATGACTTACAGTTTTCCAGTGTTTTTAAATAGATTACCTACTGGGAGCCTATGGACTAGGACTAAACGTCTGTATCAAAAAGATGAACAGAATGGGACGACTTTGTGTGTGTGTGTGTGCGTGCGTGTGCGTGTGTGTGTGCGTGTGTGTGTGTGACATACCAAAGGCAAAGGCCCTGTGTCAGGTCAATCTTTGGCAGAGGCCTCCTACTGGGGTCTGCTGGAGAGAAAAGGAAGGGCTGAATGTTGAAAGTTGTCTCCTGGTTGCTGGAGGCTACTGGACACCAGACAACGCTCTGCTGGGGGCCTGCGGCTGCTGAGTGCTCCCCTCGCTTTGAAGTTTCAACACCTGCGCTGTGGTCTGAAGCCTGCGTCTCAGGAGGTTTGCTGACAGTCATGCACCTAGCCCTCCACTGGCCTCTGCAGAGGCTGCCGCAGCTCCACCCGAGCGCTTTGGAGCCTGGTGGCCTACCCACCTAGAGGTGTGAGACCTTGGGATGTGTTCTTCCACCTATTGGCATATATATGTATATATGTTTTTAAATATAAATAAAATATTATTTATATTCCATACTATTTGTTTAGTTTTGGGTGTATAGAATAGCAGCTAGAGAATCAAGTACTTTAAAAGTGTCCCCCACCCCGATTTCCAGTGCACACCTGACTTATATTTTATTATATTATCCTATTCAATTGTGTTCTTCTAATCGATGCTTTTGACTTTCACTAAAGTCTAATGTTTAATTATGCTGACTTTTGAATTGAGATATAGCAGAAACCCAGGAAAGCGCAGAGTGCATTAATCTGGACCATGCAGCCGGATGTTCCTTTACCAATGTGACCAGCACTGGACGCAGGCACAGAACATGACTGGCACCTGAGGGGTTTCTCTCAGGCCATCTCCCGATCACACTCCCCTGAGACAAACACTATTCTGACTTCTGTTACAGATACATGGGTTTTACCAGGTTTGAACCCCATGTAAATAGAGTCAGAACTGTGTACTCTTTTTTGGTCTGGCTCCTTAGAGAATAATTATTTTGATATTCTATTCATCCATGCTGTTGGTCAGGACTCTATTCTGTTCTGTTGCTGCAGTATCCCGTGGTATGAATGCACCAGGCTTATTTACCCATTACACTGTTGATAGTTTTGTTGTTTCCCGTCTTTAGCTATTATGAATTATAATTCTGTTAACATTCTTATATAGGTTTTGGTGATGATATGGATACATTTCCATTCCTTATATAATTAAGAATAAAATTCCTGAATTATAAACTGCATATTTAGAAGATACTGTCAGTTTCCCAAATAGGAATGGCATTATTCACACTACTTTAGACCCCCACCAGTAGTGTAGAATAAGCCTTCTTAATTAAAAATAAACAACAAAACTCAACTTTTTGCCATTCTAGCGGCAAAAAGTGCCACTTTTTGAGGTTTTAATTTATATTTTCTTGATAAGTAATAATATTCATTATTTCAGACTTTATGAAATGTCTGAAAAAATTTTTTAATTGTATGGTTTGTGTCTTATACATCCATAATTTAAAAGAGTAATCCATAGGTACATAATATTTTGGTGCTATTTTATTTTTTAATATTTTATTTATTTCTTTTTAGAGAGAAAGGAAGGGAGGGAGGAGGAGAGAAAGGGAGAGAAAGAGAAACAGTGATATTGATTGCCTCTCATGCACGTCCTATTGGGAACAGAATTTGCAACCCAGGTGTGTGCCCTTACTGGGAATTGAACTACTGACCTTTTGCTTTGTAGGATGTCACCTAACCAACTGAACCACACAGGTCAGGGCTTAGGTGTTATCTTAAATGGTGTTGTTTTCTAATATTGTTCTATTTCTTGGCTGGTATGTAGAAATAAAGTACATTCTTCTATATTGAATTTCCACTCAGTAAATTTGCTAAATTAGTTATTCATTTTAATAGTTATAACTTTTCTGAATTCCTTAGATAATTATGCCATTTACAAGAAAAAGCAATTTTATTTCTTTCATTCTTTAATATCTTTATAATTTTTATTCCATTTTCCTCTCCTGACTACAACTTTCAAAATTATGTTAAATAGACACGGTAACAGCAGACATCTCCAAAGTTAGGGGAAATGTTCTCAAACTTCAGGGAAAAGGGTGAAGAGAATAGGAGGTAGGTCATTCTGATAGAAAGGTTAAACTATTGGCTAAAATTCAAGTTTCTTCGTATTATTTACAAGTTATAATTATTCCTGCTTCTTATTACTACAGTGACAGAAACTAGGCTCTTAAAGAAGAGTCAAGTTTTCATAAAAATTCTTTGAAACTAAGCCCAATAGATGCCAGACCAGCTACCAGTGTCTATTTCATCATTCATATAATGTGTCTAGCTCCATCTGCTCACTGTCTTCTTTGAAGTCATTAAACTCTTACTCAACAGTTTCTGACTGGGAATGGAGTGGTGACCACCTCAAGTTCCTGTTCTCACAGGGTTCACATTCCAGTGGACAGGGGACAGACACTGAAAAATCCCTACTGAAATATAAAATACAATGAAAAGATTGTAATATGTGGAGTGTCTGAGTAGAGAGGCCTAAGCAGAAAGCATGCCACTCAGTTTTCAGTCATGGATTCCCCACAGAGGGCAAGGAATAATCTCACATTCCCTTCCTAAAAGAGGTATTTCTGAAAAGGAACGCCTTTTCCTGCAATTTCAAAGAACTCAATTATTTTCTGAACCACTTTGCAAGCCAAGCAAAATCGCACATTTTCTTTGCTGTCACCTTCTGGAACGAACGGTAAAGGTCAGCTTCTGACCGGAGCCTCATGGTGGCAGAATCCCCTCGGCCAACTACCACGCAATCTGGGGACCCACACTGCTGCCACTGTCTGTAATGTAACAAAGCTTCTGGATTAAAACATGCCTCCCTTGTTGACAACCATGCCACCTGCTCAGGTGGCCTGCCAAAGCTCAGATTCAATCAAGCTCTCAGCTCACTTACAAGTTGATGTTTTCCTTTAGCCGGGTAGTTTTAAATTCACTGTTGTCTAACAGCCACTGTCAGTCAGTTAAGGGGGAAATTGAACACATGGCTGTATAATCATTTGCCATGATTTGGAGTAAGGGAGATACAGGCAAGGCTGGGTAATCAGAATTCACGATACTGGACTTCAAAGAAGAACCTAATTAAAACAGGGAGGCCAAATCTGCAGGAGAGCCCAGCTGCCACGCTGCAGATTCTGGCCTCTTCATGCATGTGGTGAAAGCTTTTCAAGGAAACTTGCCACGTGACGAAACTACTAAGGCAACAGTGTAAGGTTAACTCTGGGATATCATCTTTCTCTTGCTCTACACGATGCTTTGAAATTTGTGAGTCTGTCTTCTCTAGAAAATTCGGGCGGGCAGGGAATTTCCTATTCCCCTATGTTCTTCAAGTGTCTCAGTGATCAGCTCTAGAAAAATGGGTGGATTTGCTTAACTAATGAATAGCTGAAAGCACTTTGAAGAAGCCTATTATGAAAGGAGCTATTTAAGTGAAAGGATCATTAGATTATACATTTAGAGTCAAGTAAGATGAAAAGGATAATGGGAGTGACACAGTCGTTAATCAGGAGTTCTGTGAATGATTCCTTTCCTGCAGTAGCAGTTACAGTCAACAACCACATTCATATCCTTGCCTGAAAGGAAGTCTCTCTCCAGCCATGAGCTGAGGCTCTCCCTCACTGGATATTCTTCCACAACATATTAAAATCATTGCATTGGCTGCCCTGGCTGGTGGCACAGTGGATAAGGTGCTGGCCTGTGAACCCAAATGCCGCTGGTTCAATCCCAGCTGGGGCACATAACCAGGTCTTCAGCCAGGTACATGGCTGGAGGCAGGTGAAAGGCAACAATACATTGATGTCTCTCTCCCTTCTCCTCTCTCTAAAAATAATAAATTAAAATCTTTATTTAAAAAAAAAATCATTGCATTGGGATACAACAATAATCAACACAATTTCCTGAAAACTGAGGTAAGTATTTTCCATGTGCCTTTCTTTTCTTTTCTTTTTCTTAAGGTTTTAATCATTATTTTTAGAAAGAGGGGCAGAGAGGGAGGAAGAAAGTAAGAGAAACATCAATATATGATTGCCTTTCACCTGGCTCCAGCTGGGGACCTAGCTGGAGACCTGGCTTGCAACCTGGTTCTATGCCCTGGCTGGGAATCGAACCCACGATCTTTGAGTTTGCAGGCCAGCGCTTATCCACTGAGCCACCAGCCAGATGTCTCTTCTCATAAAGACACAAATCATAGTAGGTTACAGCCCACTCTAAGGATGTCATCTTAACTTGATTCAATCTATAAGGACGTTATTTCCAAACAAAATCACACTCACGGGTACCAGGCATTATGACTTCCCATGTATTCTTCAACCCATAACAGAAGCTATGAGAAAAATTAAGCAGGGGAACTAAATTTGACATGTACATATATAGGTGGGAGTAAGGGTCAGATGCAGTATTAAATAGAGTACCAAAGGGAAATCTCACTAAAAAGGAGATATTTTCATAGAGATCTAAAGACGAGGGAGCCAGCTAGTGGGTGGTTGGGCAAGAGCAGATGCAAAGGCCCTGTGGAACATACCAGACATGTTCAAAGAACTGCGAAGGGCCCAGTGTGGCTGAAGCAGCGTGACTAGGGGGTGAAGTAATCAGATATGAATTCTGAGAAGTAACAGAGAAGCCAACTGTAAAGACTTTGGCTTTCATCCCAACATGAAGGGAAGCCCTTGGAAGGTTTTGGTCATACCTGAGTAGGACCTTTCTGGACACTGTTGAAAACAGATTATGGGGGAGCAGGATGGAGCAGAAATACAACCTAAAAATGCCATTGAAACAACCCTGGTAAGAGATAATGGTGGTTTGGCAGTGGGGGCGGTGAAGTGGTCAGTTTCTGGATATTTTTTGGAAGTAGAACTAACACCATTGGATGGTGGATTGGTTGTGGGGTGAGAAAGAGAGGGAGCAAATAAGATGACATGAGATTTTTGGCTAGAGTAACTAAAACAAGACAGCTGTATGTAACTTCACATGGGCAGGATATGAAAACAACTGGTATTGGAGGGAAAACCAAGAGATTGTTAAAGATGCTAAGTTTCAGGTTATTTTTGGAAACCCAAGGGGAGAGATGCCCAGTGGGGAGCTGGCTGTGAGTCTGTGCAGGTGAAAATTAAACTCCCTGCTCCTCCTGTCACCTTCATAAGCACCGCTGAAAACTGGCTTCTGTTGAACGAGGGGCGCTCCAGAAAAACAGAATTTATTTATAAAAAATTGTGTATTTATTCTTACATATTTAAACTTGAGTCACCTTCAGAGTGCTCTCCGCTGGATGCAATACACTAATCAAGACTTTTCCATTGTCCAAAACAGTTTCTGAACTCAACGATTTTGATTCCTATTAGTGCTTCTGCCATTTTTTGTTTCATTTCTTCCACATTGGCAAAACCTTTCCCTCTAAGGACTTTTTGCATCTGGAGAAATAAAAAGTTGCTGGGGGTGAAAGAGGGTGAATAGGAAGGGTGGGGTATGGGGGTCATGCAAATTTTGGTCAAAAATTGCTGAACACTCAGTACAGTGGAGGCAGGTGCACTCGTAAATCACCCATCATGAAATGGGCAAACATGTCGAAAGAGTTTTCAGATTATCTCACTGAAGCTGAACCCAGCCTCTCACAACAACACCAGCTGGTGCACTGATACAGAAAGGTTCCTAGAACACTCGCTTAGCAGGGGAAGCCTGGACTACAAAGGATGACCCCTCCAGAAGATAACTCTAGTTTTGGGAGGGTACCCCCCTCATAGTGTGAGCAGGAACCTGAACAAAGGTTAAGGGGTTTGTTTGGGAAAATATTCCAGAGGAAAAAAGCAGAATTTCAGTTTGCTCATGATGTAACAAGTTTACTCATTTATTCAACACACAGATATTTATTGTAATAGCTGGACAGTTCTTAGAACTATAAGTATATATTAAAAGGACTGACAAAGGGTAAGAGACAAGATTACAGACTGAAAGATCTTGCTATTTTGTCTGAGTAAGATCCCACAGATAACAGACGATGTAGCCAGAAGACTGAAGCAGACTGGCCCACATGTTCATGAAAAAGGGACGGAATGTGGTTCTCCAGTCAGCAGTGGCAGGAGACTCATCCTGATCCCTTACAAAGAAGGGAACTTCCATGGGCTCTGGGAGGGAAGGCACTCACAGCAGGCCCCATGTGTGACCTGCCTTCAGTTTGGAAGAGTATAGCGTGTTCTCTCCAGCACACAGGAGAGTCAGTGTGGACATACACTTCCTCTATGACACATTCTAGGTCACTAAGAGATGCTATGACCCTTTCAGTGACTTTGAAAAATGTCAAGTGTCACACAGATCTTAGCTGACTTCTCTATGCCCTCTTAAATGAAACACTTTTATGTCTTTCAAGTACTCACGGGATCAATGTGTATAAAAAGTTCACTAATCATTTTACAGAGGTGGAAAAGGAGGGAAAACTAGATTGTGACTAACTTGAAGTTTTACACTATTAGCAATGGAAATAGGGGTAGGTGCCAAGTTTCTCTTGACTTCATGGCTGCTTTTTCACGCATTACTCAGTATTTCACTACCCATGTTATGGCTGCCAATATCTTCAAGGTGTGTTTTACTTAAAGCATCAACTTAGAACTCTGAAAGGAGCTTCAGTGGCCTTCTGGCTCCAGTCTTATTACCATCAAACCTTCCCAAGGTCTTAAAAACCCTTCTAGACACTTTGAGAAAAGGATGGCCTGCTATGATACATGGCTGCACATTGTGAAATCAGGCAGCTGGAGCCAGGTTGTCCCTCACTAACTCTATGACTTAAATCAACTCACCAAGCTTTTTAGAGCCTTGGTTTCCACATGGATAAAATGAAAATGACAAAGACCTGTTTGAATGATGAATTGTAATACTGTATTTAAAGAGGGCAACAAGCACAGAATAACTGATAACTGCAGAATAATAATGATCATGGTTGGAAAATAATGACAGTTGGAAATAAAGTGATAGTCAAGTAGACAAAGAGATAAGATGCAGTTACAAACTTCAAGGTAAAAACAAAGTCCTGGATACACATAGATAAGTCACTACGATAGTGAATGGGTAACTAGAGGTTACTGTGACTGAATAATTGTCCACACCAGGAATATTACCCAGCCTGGAGCCCTTTCATATATTCCTTTGATGGGGTATTGTCAGCATATAGTGCCAAGAATTTTGGAAATGTATGATTAAAGTTTAGAAGAAGATAAGCAGTTAAGAGGGAAGCAGGGGGATTCTAGGATGTGGTAGAATGTGCAGAGTATATAGATGTCCCTCAGAACTACTTTTACATAAGGAAGCCTTTTAAAATTGAAAAGAAAATCCAGAGGCAGTATCTTGGCTGTGTCCCTAAAGTCACCCATTGGCCTTTTCATCCCCACAGAAAAAATGCAAATCTTCATGCCAATCAATGCTTTTGCATGGAGAAGGATCTTAGGGGAGCCAGGAGAGGATCGTACAGAACACTGGGGGGTGGACACCCCCACCACCCTGGCCTGTCCCACCATCCCATTACCACCCCTTCTGGGAGACCAGAATTGCAGTGTGAGTCCCCATGGCCACCATGGTCACAGCCAGGGGCAGGCAGAGAGCAAATCTGCTGCTTCTCAGCCAGTGCCCCAAACACAACACTTGGGAACACTCTTCAGTTTTATGTCCAAATACATGAGACACTTCTCTGGGAAAGGGGCCACTCAGGCCGTGGTTTTCCTCCAGGTTCTTGCTGAAGGTTCCTTTCTGCCCAATTAACACCCCTTCTAGTCACAGGAAAACCCAGCTTCACCCTAAAAGGCTGTGATCCCCTTCCATTGTGTGGCCCTGTCTTCCTCTATTGTGACCCAGCTGGCCTGGTTAATAAGGCCCTGGGGGGCGAGGTCACGGTAGCCAGTGCATCCTGCACCTGGTGGCTGATTGCAGTTGGGCATCAAGGCTTCAGGGAGCTGATTACCATATGTTCCATTTCCCTTTTTAGCACACCTTGGGCTCTGTGTACAGAGACAAGGTACTTCCTACTGATGGGCTGCAACAGTTTTTAGAGGATGACTTGAGCTATAAGCAGAATGCTGAGCTGTGTTGAAGCTGCAGGCTGGAAGAGAGCACTCTCACTTTCGTGAACAGCTATGCCACAGCACAGGATTGTGTGCACATATTAAAAGGCCGGGGCAGTTTAGTTGTCCTCTATGCTCAATGTACCTCTCCTGCTGTCAGCCCCAATGGTATTAAGCAAGCCTATTAGGATTTGGGTGGAAAGAAATCTCAGACAGTCATTATGTTTCCTGGTAGCTGCAAAACCAAAATAGACTCTGCACATTAACTTCTTGTTGGTTTTTCCTAAGATGGTGTTCTCACAGGTTGATATAAGCAAAGAATTTCTCCTTCATCTCCCATGTTCCAGACTGGGAAAGAAAGGTCTGTAGGTCTGAGATCCCACAAGTGCTGTCCCTGAAAGCGCCAATGATTAGTAATGACCTGTTTTAGGCAATGTTTTACAGTGTAGTTTGTGTTTATATTTAAATACCTTGGCTGCCCCACATACCATAGAATGTGATCAAGTTTACTGGAAAAAACTTATGTAGCAATATTATAACTATTCACTTTTTTCTTAGAAGGAAAAGGCTACAAAAGTTTATAAATATTAACTTGCCAGTATAGGAATACCATGAAAGCATGCCTTATGCCTTTTCTTTTTATTTTAAAACTCCTAATAGATTTCTTTGCAGCTTCTGGTCATGAGTCCCAAAGGAAAGTTCCAAAGTTGTCTGGTTTACTTAGTAACAAAATCAGGTATAAATTGTGGTCCTGTATTTCCAAACATCTGTATCCAAGCAACATATTAAAGTGTGCTGCCAACTGTATCGATAGCCTGTAGGTAAGCTTGACTTTACAGAAAGAGGTTAAGAGGAAGGGAAAAGAAAGATATAAAAAGCAAAGTAAAATAAAAAATAAAGTAAAATATTTTCATTTTAGTTTTATAAGGAAAAGTGATACAATTTTTCAGTTTTATTTTTCTTGTTTTCACTTCTAAATCTGCAAACAAACTAAAAAAGACAGCCAGGTGTCAGGTCTGATCTTGTCAGGTCAGAGACCACCAAGTGATGACAGCGGGAAGGGCCCTGGTCTGGGGCAAAGAAGAACTTGCACAGAGCCTTTGGGAGGTTTGCATGCTTTATCATCATGGCAGGGTTAACACTGCAGAGAGTACAGGTGTTCCCACACCCACTCTCCTGCTTCCCCAGCAGCTGGTCGCTGGAGAATGCTGGTGTTTCCATGCACATTTTTTCCACTTTTCCATACAACAGTGCATGTGCTGAGCTTACAGCAAGGGCAGTCTTTTATACACATTAGGACAAAGGAGGCTCTATGCCCAAGGGTTACATAGGGGGTGACAGCAGCCTACTCGGAGTTGCTAACTCGGTTACCTCAGGAGCCCAGTGTTCCAGAGGTTCCAAAGATAAGATGAACTCCAAGGTTGGCTCCATGACTTACCCCATCAGAAGGCACAGCCATGTATAGACAGGGTACTTCCTTCCCCTGACACCAGGCTATTAATTTTTAATACATTACTTATTTGTGGGGAATTCGTAGTTTTGGGTTACATGATAATAGTTTACTAGATTCTTCTATAGCTAGCTAGTCATTCTAGCCTGAAAGGAAATTCAAGAAAGTTTCCTGGTGGTTATTGAAAGGCCTCTTCTTTGGCAAGTAGCAGGGAATTAAAGAGGCCCAAATCATTGAACATGAGCCAGAAAGAGTGTGGAATAATAAACTGATCATCCAGGACTCTAAGAATAATCTGCTGACTATTCTCAAAGGGTGTCTAATATTCCAAACCTCAGACTTACCTTTCCTGACACAACCCTTCTTTCTATAATGATCCAGGAACTTAAGGCAACTCTGTCTGAAAATCCAAATTTACTTCCAATTAAACTCTCCTAGACATATAAATTCTAGACTCTAAAATTAAGGGCACAGACCAGCTCTGTGCCCCTAGGAAATAACTTTTACTTTCATTAGGACTTAGCTACCTCATCTTCAGAACAGGAATAATGGAGTAGGGATCTGTTTAATGGGCATAGAGTTTCAGTTCCAGAAATGAAACGCTTCTGGAGATGGGATAGTAGGATGCCTATACAACACTGTGAATGTGCTTAATGCCCCTTAAAATGGTAAATGTTATGCACTGTATATTCTACCATAATTAACAGAAAACATGGACTATAATAATACCCCATGGGATTGCTTTGAGAATCACATGAGATAATGAACTGTCAGCATATGGCTGGCACAAAGAAAGTGCTCAGCAAGCGGCCCTTATTAGTGGTGTGACTCATATTAACATGAACTAAAATAGACTCGAACCCCTCAAGGAATCACCCTTCCCTGTCTCTCCCCTCCTCCCCTCTTCTGTGTGGCCTCCTCACTATGCTTCTATTTCATGTTTGTGCTCTCCAACATCCTTACCTCAGAGATGGTCACCACAAAACTTCAAAAATTGCTTTGGAGGGGCCAAGGTCTTTTAATAAACTTGCATATAAGAACAACCCTAAAAAAAAAAAAAAGAAAAAAAAGAAAAAAAAAACTATTTTAAATTCAGCTACCAGCTGACAAAAATCCCTTCAAAAGTGACTAATGCTTTGGCAGTTACAAAACTAGCTATAGGTAAAATTCTAAAATAAAGTTTGATTTCCATTTCCTCCTATTCTGGCTTAGAGGGGAATATGTCCAACAACAGTGCTGCAGAGTTTACAGGCATTTTCACAAAGGACCATTCATTGGTTTCATCTCCCTACAGGTGACACCCCAGGATAATCACCCCTGACCTTGAAGTTAGAAGATGTCTTGTTCCCTGGTTACACTAACAGGATCCATCCTCCAAGTCTTTTCCCTTCCTCCAGACACCCAAAAATATAACTGGTTAGAGCTTGAAAGAGCCTTGGAAATCTTTCAGTCAAAGCCCTTCAGTTCATCACTGAAGCCTGAAAGCCTAACATGGCTAGAAAATGAGCCCCACCTTCCACATCTCTGCTCTGGGTCCTACCATCCCCAGGCTTCTCAGAACCAACAGCATCAGCAGCACCCCTCCCGCCTCCATAACTGCAATGTGGCTTCACAACTTGTTTTTTCCAACTTGCATTTTATATGCACAAATGGCTCCTTTCTTTAAAAATCTCTTTCTCTAATCTCTTTCTCTAATCTCTTTCTCTAATCTGTAACACGCTCCAGTCTCCTCTCACAATCCAGTTTCTCAAAGGAGTTAGCTACACTCCTCAGCTTCACAGCCCATTGTGGTCCAATGTCTTCCACTAGTACTCATCCAAACTTGTTCTCTCAGGCCAACAACCCAAGTCTCCCAGGTCTTCATGTTCACTTTTGATCTCATCTTCCCAGACCCTTTATATATATATATATATTATTTACTAGCAAATCCAATTTTTAACTTCAACCACATATTAATCATCATTTAGGCATTCAGTGCTACATATGTATTTTATACAAAAATCCCATTTCTTCAAAATAAGCAAATTGTTATATGCTTCTGGTAATATCATTTTTCACTAAAAATGAAATGTCTTTTAAAGAACACCACTTCCCACTTGTTAAAAAAAATAAATATCTTTTAAAGCACTTTAAAAAAAAAAAAAAAAAAAAAAAAGTTGAGTGGATTTCTCGTCCACTCAACACTCAAGCCGTCAGGCGTATCCCAGATTCTTTTAATCTCCACCAAAATTTACCCATGAGTCAGATTGCAGGTAGAAAATTGATACACAATGTAACTATTAATGTTTTCCCCTATACCACTCCCTATACATGTGTAAAATTTTTTTTAATGTAGCTGCATATAATAACGTCTTCTCTTGGCTAGTTAGGTTCGCCGTACTTGTGCAGCGGTTATCTGCTCTTGGTACTTCTCTAATATATATATATATATTAGAGGGAGAGGGGAAGGGAATAGGAGAGAGAAAGGAAGAGAGAGAGCAAGGAAGAGAGAAATATCCATGTGAGAGAGAAACATGGATTGGTTGCCTCCATTACGTACCCTGACCGGGGACTGAACCCACAAAGTAAGCATGTACCCTGACCAGGAATTGAACCTTTAGCCTTTTGGCATACAGGACAGTGCTCCAATTAATTGAGCTGCCTGGTGAGGGCTTCCTTGACATTTTTATCACAGTTGACACTGGTCAAATACTCCCCTTTTCAAATTCTGCTCCCTGACTTCCTTGTTGCCACCCTCTCTCAGTTTTCTCCACCTTCTCAGGTCTCTTAGTCTCAGTGACTTTGGCTAGCTGCCCGTCCTTGCCCACACAAATGTTAGAGTGCCCCAGGGCTGTGTCCTTGACCTCTGTTCCTTTAGCTTTCACTCTATCACCTCATTCTGGGCAGTTGTTCCACTTCTGATGTGTAAGAAACATTTCACCCAATGTTTTAACCTTTTGATGGTCATTGGATACATTAATTACTAAGTTGGGGTGATCTTTTCAAAATATAAATCTGGTCATTTTTTTTTTTTTTTCTCTTCAGTAACTTTCTATTACTACAGAATGAAGTCCAAGGCACTTAGAATGCCTCTGAGACCCTCAAGGTCTGCTTACCCCTCGGAACAGCTCCCCCTCCTTTTTCTCTCTCAATACATTCTACTCAAATCAGTTTTCTTTCCATTTATCAGCCAAGATACCTCACCCATTCTTGTGTCCTCACTTGAAACATTAACTCTTACTCACCATTCAGATCTCTTCTTACATATTATTTCATGGGGGAAGTTTTTACTGGCCCCTCAGGCTGGAATAGCTTCTTCCACAATATGACCCAATGTAGCCCATAGTGTGAGATTGTTGTCTTCATAACTCCTGATCAATGTAAAGAACACATGCTAACAGGGGGTCCTGAGGGAGGGAATATATGAAAGCTCACATATTCTGCCTTTAGTGATGCTTTGGACCTCCTAAAAATCTACTTTTCTGTTTATTTTCTAGGAGAAAAATAAAGCCACATGACTTGAAGCAAAGCTGAAAGTCTCTGTAAAGCCAAATAATAATGTTTTCTTTTAACCTAATGTCTTTTGCGAAGCAGCGGATTCCAAAGGTTCTTAGGAGGCAATAAAGGGTCTGGTTCTTCGAAGGGGTAAAATGTCAAAGATACAGCTTTACTCTGATTTTTAACTGAAGGGGAAGAAAGAGAAGTCATCTGATGTACTTTCAGTGTAACTGCTATTGATAAAGGGGTTTGGTCTGAAATTTCAGCCCCTCTGGTTCATCCAGAGGAGGATTAAAGGGAAGCCAAATGGTATTGCATTTACTTTCCTTCCAGGAATTTCAGCTTCCACTGCATTTCACTTTCCAAGTCCTTTTAACCTCCTAAGATTCTGGCTGTTCACAGAACCAATCACTGAATTGCTATTATTATTATGCCCGGACTATAGAGCCACTGCACTTTCATTCTGCCATCCTGAGAACATCAAAACTTAAACAACCCATAGGTGAGAGAAGACATGTGGACACTAATTGCTCTGGCTACAGTCAGGTGTGGCCTTTGGAGGCCAGTCCTTTAGACCACTCAATTCCACATGTCACCAGGCAGCCTTCATCCAGGTGAATAACAGAGTGGCAGGCAGCTTAGGAAGTATTTGTTAAAGACATAAAAATTTGAAGCAAATTTACAACTTCTCCACTATAAGATTAAGTCATCCACCCTGTGCGTGTTAACAGCAAACAAATGCGTTGGCTGGCAACAAGGTGAGTTCTTCCACACCACTCTCATTTGCCTGTTTCTCACGTGTGTCCTGGGGAGGGTTCTCTAGCCCCCATGTGGGCTCCTCTTTCCCTTCGGTCAGGCTCCCAAGCGGAGTTTCTCAGCTCTTTCCTCTCCCTTTTAAGGTGGCCCTCCTGTGCCATGTGGTCTTCCAGGGACAAAATCTCAGCCTATTTTAATGATGTTTCTCACACAAAGTCAGCCTTGCGGGGTGAAACAGAACCCTGGAAGGCCAGCCAAAATAAGTTCTTGGTCCAAAATGACTGTCTTAAGTCTAAATAAGGGCAGTCCTTGAGAAGAAAAGGGGGAGGCCTACGTGGAAAGGGGCCAGCAGCTGTTGGCTTTTCCTAACAGCCATGCTTGGGCTTCATCGCTGTGTCCTTACTGAGGCCATGCTTTCTACAGTCCCCTCATCTTCTCTCAGCTCCTCTGGTCTCTGCCGAGAAGCCACTCATTTATGCTGGCAGATGCTTGAACATCCCTACTAGAATGATGGCTTGTCATATGGACCATGAAATTAAACAGCCACCCAAAGGACACCTTCTCCATCATACTATTTGATCACATGTTAAACCCAAATGAAGCCAAAATTTACAATCAGTGAGCTAAGATACTACCTTTATTTGAACCAGGAAGGTCCAATCGACTTCATGATAAATAGTTGCAAGTACATGGCAAAGTATAGATAACTGAGTACAGATAGACACATTCTAACTATATTCAGCCTTTCAAGAATACCTACTGGGTATGTGGTTGACTCTAAGGACAAATGTCCTCACCCTTACGGGGTCAGCATTCTTTATGGGATGAGATACCTCAACAATTTACAAAGCATTTGCGTAGAAATAAATGTGTAAGAACTGATGTGGGGTCACAATGACAAAGAGATTATCCCTCAGAATGACTATAAAGAGTTCACAGCAGAGGTACAATAGGAACAGGGCCTTCAAGAATCAGTAGGAGATGATTAGGGAGAGCAGGAACAACGGCAGAGGGACAGAGCTACCAATAGGTCCATTTTTGCTTGGCAATCTTCCTCTAGGTAGTTTTTCATCTTTTACCATCTGGCACCTACCACACACCATCAGGTCATTTTGGCTAACGGGTTGAAAATGAAGGCCCCATATTCATTTAAATGACATGAGAGTGTAAGAAAAATGTGCTGCTCAGGAATGTCAAACACAGATCATTTTTGTTAGATTGCATGGAGTTGGATAAAATCATTTTCTGTGAAGAGGTTTGCAATCCTTCCCTGACCTCTTTTGCCTGATTAGTTTCTCCCTTCTCCCCTCTTCCTCAAGTTCAGTTTCTTAGGAAAACCGCACAGAAGAAAGCACAGGTCCTTCCAGAGCCTGACTACCTCTGGGGGATCTGAAGCACTGGGAATGTGTTACATGGCCACAGGTGGCATAAAACAAAAAGTTAGCTTTGGAACTAGGATGATGGGCATGGAACAGCAGGGATGACAAAGTTCTTTGGGATAGAAGCAGGTAAGAGAATTTAATATAGTTGCCACAAAATACGTATTTGGACTTTTTGCATCGAGAAAGGCAAGTAAAGGTTAGAATTTCTGTTTGGGTTTGGCTGGTATAGTTCTGACCCTGCTCTAATCTCAAATCAGACAGGGCATAGCTCCCGAAGTGTTTTGTACAGAAGACACAAAATTCTGTAGGGCTGACCCATGCTTAGCAACATGGGAAGGGGAGCGGGATAGGAATTTCCATTTATTAGATACCCTCCACAAATGCCACATTTCAGGCATTTGTTAGACATGTTACATATGTTTCTCAACACTGGCATAGGGTTCCTTCACCTTACTATCAAGGCTGCCCACTCATGGAAGCCTCGCACTGCTATGAACTCTTCATGCTGCACCAGATATCCTGGTGCCAGATTTCTCGTCCACTCAACACTCAAGCCGTCAGGCGTATCCCAGATTCTTTTAATCTCCACCAAAATTTACCCATGAGTCAGATTGCAGGTAGAAAATTGATACACAATGTAACTATTAATGTTTTCCCCTATACCACTCCCTATACATGTGTAAATTTTTTTTTTAATGTAGCTGCATATAATAACGTCTTCTCTTGGCTAGTTAGGTTCGCCCTACTTGTGCAGCGGTTATCTGCTCTTGGTACTTCTCTATTAACAATGAGGGGTTTTCAATGGCTGAGATAGTCCGACTATATGTAGTCAGGGTTTTATAGGGATTCATGCTGTCTGACAGGGTTTCTCGGGGTTGTTCCCTCTTCGTATCAGTGGCATAGGGCTATTGTCACAAATCACAGTACACTTGGTGGCTTAAAACAAGAGGAATCCATTCTTTCCCTGTTGTGAAGGCCAGAGCCGCACTTGCTTTGAGGTTCTAGTGGATGATTGATTTTTCATGGTCTCTCCCAGCCTCTCCTGGCTCCCCGGCATTCCTTGCATGCAGCATCAGGACTCCAGTTTTTGTCCTTGTCTTCGCGTGACCTTCTTCCCTATGTCTGTGTCCTCTCCTCTTCTGATAAAGACACCAGTTGCTGGATTTAGGGCTCACCTTAAGTCTAGGATGACGTTTATTTTGAAATCCTTGACTAATTATATCTGCAAAGAACTTATTTCTAAACAAGGTCACATTCTGAAGTTCTGGTTGGATATGAATGGGGAGTGTCAATTCCACCCATTACATTATTTTCTGTAGTCAAATCAAGGAAAGAAGGTGGAAGGGGGACCAAAAGTCCCTGTCCCCTCTAGGGGGACACTGCTGTTCATTTTTCTATCTACCTGTCCCACAAGGTGGCTTTGCATTGTGGCACTTACACCTCACCTGGTTGTCATCTCTTGACAGTCTGAGAAGAGGCAGCTTTTCTTTCTCTGCAGCTCACATACTTTGCCTTTTCCTTGCCTTGCATAACCTGCTTCCGTGGGTCTATTATTCTAAAGTCCTTTCCTTTTTCCTTGCCTTGCATCACCTGCTTCCATGGGTATATTTGCCTGATGTCCTTTCCTTTTCCTTGCCTTGCACCACCTGCTTCCGTGGGTCTATTTCTCCGACGTCCCAACCACCCAGAACATTCGCAGGCATTTCAAATTATCTTTCAACCTGTGCCTCCTTCAGGCAGACCAATTTGTGCATATTCCACCCATTGAGAATTGCTGTTTACTATGATTTTTCTCTGACTCAATCTGCATTTTACTACACAGAATTCTAGATATGGTGCAGGTACTGACTGCTGTCTCGATTTTAAACACCCTGGTGTTCTTTAGGTCAGTATTCACAGTGACAGTTTTTCAATGCCAGCCTATTTAAACTAAGCTTTTCATGTGAAAATTGGAAAATTGGTAAAGTCTACAGCACTCTTGCTGTCTGAGTGTGAAACCCATGTTTCCTGACCGCTAAGCTCAGACATGTGATGTGGTCTAACCTGCATGAGCACACTCTCTGGAACTGCATATTTGAAATCCATACTTCTCTGTAAAGGAAATTTGTTGTAAGTATGAAAGTCTCTGTAAACACTGAGCCAGGTTTTGTGAAAAATGTCCAACTACAGCGCCCTTGCTGTCTGTGAAGAAAATAAAATAAAATAAAAATATGTCCATGAAAAGAATATTCTCAGATGTTCAATTACAAAGGTTTGTTTACCAGATTTAAAATCCAAAGTAAAATAGAAAATAGAAAAGACACTTCAATTTTAGAATAATCTGTGAGAAAGCAAGATTTGTTTAAATTTGTACCAAGTAAATATTTGTCTTAATATGTGCAAACATAGCCCTATTTCAAGATTCAACAGATAAATTCCAAAATCAATCATCTTACTGGTGAAAACCTATAAAGACCCTTAAGTTTAGTCACTGGAGTGGCAAGGATATTCTAGAAAATCAATTTAGTGATGCAACGTGCAAATCTTCAACAAAGTAGATGGAAGTATTCTAACTCACTGCAAAATACAATATCTTTCTTTTTTGTCTTTTAAAACCAGTTTTGTAAACTTCCCAAGTCCTAATTCATTTAAACATGCTCATTTTATTTTCTTAGTAAAAAGAGATATTCTTAAATAAGCCAATTAGGCTAGTCATTCAAAATATTTAATTTCTTTCTTATAAAAAGAGAATGTTTGCCTTCCCTTCATCATTTCACAGTTATTTTAAGCCACCCTCTCCTCTCTTTAGCTACTTTTGGCAGAAAAAGGAACACACATTCGTTTTCATTCATACTCTATTTCAGGACTCTTTCCTGAGTCTGCTCACAGCTTGAATGAAGTCCGGCTATTATCTTTGAGGTACAACATAAGTAAATAAACACAATTGAAATAAAACAGAAACACTTGTTGGAAATAACTGTTCTAATACCAGCAACAAACAGCTCAGTCCCAAGTTCATCCAGCCTCCAATGCTTACTTTTGATGTTTCATGCTCCACAAATCCCGCAAATGGCATCTGGTCAAGAGGGGGCTCTCTGAGAACAGCCCTCCTTGCTCTTCCTTTACCACATATTTTTCCAATCTCAGGTAAGTGTTCAGATGGGCAAACCCCTGCCTGGCTCTATTCCTGTTTCTCATGTTTGCTCCTCAGCCCTTCACAATCTGCCACCCTTACCTCATCAGATTACACCCAGATGGAGAATCCCAGGTGACTCAGAGAATCAGAGATGAATTAATTGCACATATAATTCAGGGCATTGCCCTAGCTCACACCCATGGTCTCTGAGGTCTTGCTCTCGCCTAGCCTGTACAAGGAAGTGATGCTTCTTTTCCCTCTGGTTTCTCACAAAAAGGATACAACCCCTGAACTCCTGGAGCTTTGTTTCCAGGATTTACAGGATTTTGCAGGCCCATTTACTGCAAAAAGGAATGAGAGAAGCAGATGGTGGAGATTAGGAGATAATCCTGTGAATCACTCCCATGAGCCAGCAGCTGCCCTAGAAGATGGTCCCATCCTCTCAGTTGGCTTAAAAAAAAAAAAAAAAAAAAAAAGAATAAATTCATTCTTTTAGATTAAATGGGATTTAGTTGATTGTGTCTCTTATAATGGAAAGAATCCTGACTAATTTTAAAAGGGTGGGATGCTGGGAACAAAGTTGAGCAGAAGCTTTAGACACACCGCCAAGTGGGTAGGAAGCTGGTGGCATTAACTGGAGGGGAAAATAGAGGACAAGGACAAGAGAGGATACTGGTATAAGTCGAGGTAGGGTGAGCAATCTGCAGAGGTTTATGCAGCAGGGGGTGCACAGAGTGAGGGATATGCGAGTGAGGGACAGGTGT
This sequence comes from Noctilio leporinus, assembly GCA_004026585.1. Lineage (NCBI taxonomy): Eukaryota > Metazoa > Chordata > Mammalia > Chiroptera > Noctilionidae > Noctilio > Noctilio leporinus. Next base: position 158,656 of record PVIW01002144.1, read on the forward strand.
AGAGGGATATGTGGTGGCAGGTGGGTATCACAGATTTGACATTTGGTAACTAAGCTAACATGTCAAATCTGTGACTTGGTAAGGGAAGAGAAGTCATCAGTAGTTAGAAGTTGGCACACCAGGACCCTAGCAGGCCCAAGCAAAAGACCAACAGATACAGATCCCTTGAGCCATGACATTCACGACATCTAGGGGTTTGAAGCTGGAATGGAATAAAGTAAGTTCCACGCACAGGTATTTACAGCCTTCACCATTCCTCTCCCCACAACCCTTCAACTGTCAATTTTTTTTAAGGCTTGAATTGCATTCAGATCCTTCAGTATGATCTTTTCCCACTTCTTAACAGTCCCTGCAGTGGGGTACGTGGACTTCTTATATGGCATCTAGACCTCCATAAGAATAAAGTTAGAACTGCCTGTCCTTTCTGGGGCCAGGTACAGACTGACAGAACATTGTTTGTGTCACAGGCTATTGGTCAAACTAACATGGGCCAGCCCAGATTCAAAGGGAGAAAAAATGGACAGACCTTCACCTTTCCATAAGAAGGGTGTCAAAGAATCTCAACCATTCTTAATTTACCATGGTGCTCCTTAAGAACTCTTAAGAGAGCCACATACTCATAATGGCCACATCTCTGGCGTCTTGCCTCTTTTTAATGTTCAAACTTTATTTTAAACCTCATTTCTACAAATTTCTTCATGTGAGTTTAATAAGTCCTCATTTATTCACTATTCATTGGGAGAAAATAATAATCTGAGAACAGTGCCAGGTCCTGGGACTATAATGATAGCAAGGTAGACAGATAATTTCTGCAGTTATATAGATTACACTACAATAGACAATATAAGAAAGGAAAACACAGTCAGTATATCCTCTGAAAAGTTCTATGATGGGATGTTTAGAGCATGAATATGTCCCAGAAGAGGTGACATATAATGGGTGACCTGCAAGATCAGTAGGAGCTAGTCAGACAAAGAATGGAGCGTATGCAAGGCAGAGAGAGCAATGTACAAAGGGTTGAAGTTTTTACAGACAGCATGGTGTCAATCTACTTACAGAATGAAGTGGAAAAGGGGTGGAAGGTCTGTAAAGGAAGAAGTAGTTGAAAGAGGAGGCTGGAGAAGTAATCAGGAACCAAATCAAGAAGAGCCTTGTAATCATTTTAAGAAATCAGAACTTCATTCTTATTATGGGAATCCATGAATAATAGAGAACTGAAGGATTTGAGCAGGGAAAAGGCATGATTGGATTTGTGTTTTTAAAAGGTCTGTGTGCTGCTGTAGAGGGAATGCATTGGGTGGTAATGAAGCCGGTAGCGAGAGCCTTTAGCCGATTGTGCAAAAATGTAGGAGAAAGGTCAAGGTGGCCTGAATAGGGTAGTGCAGTCAGTATTGGAAAAGAGTGGGTCAAATCAATTGCAGGGGGTGATCAGATGTAGATGGCAAGGGAGGGGAAAGAGGAAAGGCTGCCACCCAGCTTGTGATTTAAGGTTTTGGAAGATGGTGGTCCGTGTCATTCCCTGAGGTGTCTGGTTTGGACGTGTTGAACTGGAGGTACCAATGAGACATCCATCTAGAGACATCCAATAGGTGGTGAGAAGCCTTTCAAAGGAGATTAACAAGGAATGGCCAAAGGAGTGAAGGAAAAAACAAATAAGGGTAGTACCACAGGAACCAAAGGATCAAAGTTCTGGAAAGAGTGAGTAGAGTGATCAGAGGTTTTGAATTCACCCCCTAGGCACCAGGCACTGAGCTAGATAATGGGCCCAAGAACAACCAGGCTGTTCTTCCTGCCCTTGGAAACATTATCGTTATTTCCCTGTGTCTGGTCCCTTCCTTGGCTCCTTTGGTACTGAGATTCTTTTGTCTTTCTCCCCAAAATTGTCCAGGAATCTGAAGTCCTGGCCCAAATCCCAGTATGGGTGGCATGACACCCAGTCACACTAACTCTTATTATTTCTTACAAATCATCATTGACTCAGTACTTGACTTCCACTGCTAAAAATTGTCTACATTCCTGTCAGTAGAGGCAGCCAGGAAGGAAGGTGCTATTGAACCTGGTCAGAACAACCGAATGTGGCAGAACTCCAACTGAGAAAAACTCTTGCTGGATTATGGAAATCAACCTGGGCAGAACTACAGAACGCTGGGAATCCACTTGCTCACCCTTACTGTAATGTGTGGCTTGCATGTTTGAAAACCATGCTGGCAGCTGTCTTCAGTGAAGACTCCTACTGGCACCAGGAGGAGGGCTGGGAAGGTCCATTCCCCTGCCCCAAAAGGTCCTCCAAAGAGTACTGGGGCAGTCCCTTTCCCCTCAACCCCCAATAAACCCACTCTCATCTCCTGGGTCCTGGCTCCCGGAGAGCTCTCAGAGCAAGGCTGCCTAACAACTCCTTCTTCTATTTAACCAAGACCTGGGCTGCCCAGATGCCTGTTATGATCTCACTGACTCTGTTTCTAATTAAGTACAAGACCTACTCTCCTTCCCACTGCTCCTAACCAGCATGAGACACTTGTTCCTATAAATAGAATGATCCTAAGTTGGATGGACGTATGACAGAGGACCCGTTTTCTTGAGAACGAAGAGTCTCAAGGCTTATTTTCAGCCAAGAGTTTTCTTTCAGAATTCTGGCAGCTCCTTTATGTGTTCCCTTAAGAAAGGTTCTGTGAAATTTCTGTCTTTAGAGGATATTTCTCAGCAGGGTATTGACCCCACAGTATCTTTGGACAGGAAGGTTTTATTCAGTACGGAAGGGCTCAGGCTCTCCTCCTGTTACATCCTGTATGTTAGGTTTCCTGCAGGCGGGAAATCAGGACAGGACATGGAATCGGCTGCCCCCTGGTTCTGCAGTAACATCTGGCAGATGGAACCTTAAGCCTGGGCTTTGGGAAGAGGCATTCTGTCCTGCCATTGGCAAGAATTTAGGGCAGCTAGTCTTGGGTTCATAAAGTTGTCCTTTGTAAACACTGTAATTTTGACTGTCTAGTCCTTTCTCAATTTTCCACGGGAAAAGAAGCTGAGCCTTGGCATAGAAAATGCACAATAACTACACAGAGAACATATTTTAATGGATAATTTTTTGCAATAGACATGATTTTTCCCCATCTGTGCTTTGCTTTCATGGTATTAAGTGGGCACACAGCCACTGCCAACAGTTTTATGGACAGAGTGGAGAGTATTGAGGAAAAGCCAGGTGATGGTTTTTTAAATTTGTGGTGAAAAACTCACATCCAGTTTTTAAAGCACTGATTGTGCTTTTAACCCCCAAAATACATAAGAGAATTTAATTATGGTGCAATTCATCATATATCAAATATTTTGGAAGAGTGAAGTCACATCACATAGGAAAGTGACCTTCCAAAGAGTGTCTCATAAATCCAAATTTGCATAGAGTCAAACGGCTTATTAACATTTCTTACATGTTGACAGTGTTTCATGTCATGATTTGAGTGTATTTTGAATAAACTCAGAACGACACCTTTCCTTGCAGAGTTAATATAGATGGCTGTTTCTCCGGTGGCCGAAAGCACACCCAAGGATCTCACCAAGCCCTGTCTCAGAGCTCCCCATTGGAGGGAGCAATAAATATAGTTACTTCCAGGGTGCTCCAGTGGCCTGCTGGTCAAGGGATGTCCTGGACCAATGAGTGAGTAAGATGTCCCCATTCAAAGTGCTGGTAGTGAATGGCTGGACACAATGGGCAGTTAAATAAACCTCATTTGAACTGAAAATGGCCTATGTAATACACACCACCCTGTGAAAGAAGGGATTGGCCTACAGAGTTGCACTAAATACGTGTCAGTAAGAGGCCACATGACCGAGTAAAAGGAATGTTGAGTAATGTTAATATTTTCCCCAAGGTCACACACATTGCAAATGACAGAGCCAGTATTTTAATACAACTTTTCCCCCAAAACCATGCTGCCACTCAAATATTATGAAGCTAACTGATCCACAAAAAGACAAAAGACATGACGTTGACCATCTTAGCAACTGAAGATCACGAACAGTTTAATTTATTCTCTGAGTTTGGCTTTGTGGAATTCCTCAGAGCAAAGTTGTAGTTAAAAAAAAAAAAAAATATCTTCTAATAACCAGTATCTATTGATGCCTGACTTCATTAAGTGATTCTGCCACCTGTGGTTCTGCCCCTGTGTTTTCATTTATTGATTTACACAACACACAGGTACAGGCACCACTGTATCTGGGCAGCCCCCAAGGTGTGGGGATAGACAGAGGCAAAAGTTTGCGATATCAAAGGAGGGGTATCCAAAGCAGACCTGAAGGGTCGCTCTTAGAAGAAAATCCTACAGACTTTGTGGAAGTTGACCATGTGGGGAGGGGGTGGTGGCCAGAAGAGCAGGCTTCAGAAGTGGGGAGCTTGTGCCTAGACCCCAAGGCAGGGAACAGTCCACTGATGATGGCCATCACATAGGAAGTGCCTCAGACTGGGGTCTGGACCTAAACTGTCTGCTTCGGTGCCATCAGCCATAGGTAGGTATTTAAATTCGATTCATTTAAATGAGTTGCAATTGAAATTTAGTTTCTCAGTTACACTAGCCATATTTCAGAGGCTAGCTAGGTGCACGTGACTATGGCTAGCTAGCAGATTAGACAGTGCAGATAGAGAAACATTCCATCATCGTAAGCAGTTCTACTTGGACAGCACTGGACTAGACTGCCAGCATGGGCTAATGTTCAGAAATGTTCACTTTTAAGTCAGACCCTAAAACTGATTAAATAAAATCCCTGGGGGTGAAGCCTGGGAATCTGGATTTGTAATATGTCCCCGGGTACTTCTAATTGGAAACCAAAAGTATACACTGTGAGGAAAAGTCCAGCAACTGATGAAACCTGGAGATTAGGGGGTTCTTTGGAAGGAGAGAAGGAAGAAATTCAGTTAGCAGCCTTCAAACTGTTCTCTATCATATTGCCAGAAAGGTCTTCACCAACTCAGATCTCCTCTTGCCAACACCAGCCTTTCCATCGCTTTTAGCTAATAAGCAAAATCTCCAACATGACCAGCAGCCACCCCTGGCTCAAGGATCCCCTCTTTTAGATCCAAGCTCCCAACTAGACCATGGCCCTGGATGTTGCTCTCATCCTCCCCACATTTTGCCTTCAAAGCCCTGACCATTGCTGGCAGCTGCCCATTAAGGAATCTCAGCTCCCAGAAGGCAGAAACCACATGTGCTGAACTGACCATGTGTGGTCAGCACCTGGTAGAGCGCCTTGCTCGTAGTAGCTGTTTCACAAATATTCGAGGGATGAACGGGTGGCTATTTTAGAAAGATCACTGGCAGCAGAGTGGGAGATGAACTGGGGTAGGCTTGCTGGTGGCAAGACATAAAGCAGAGAGCCAAGCTGGGAGTGTGGCAATAGCCCAAGTGAATGATGTGACGCAAACAGGGGCAGTGGCATTGAGTATGGAGAAGTAGGGACAAATCTAGGAAACAGTCAATAGTAAAAATTATAAGTTAATAAAAAAAAAGAATCAGCAAGAACTGCAGACTCTGCAGTTAGATGAATCTACACCAACTGTCCTTTTCCACCCTTTTATGTTGGTGGAAAATAAAAGGGTGGAAATAAAAATAAAAGGGATGGGGTGCCCTTCACCCCATCCCTGCTAGATGCCTATGACCCCTTCTCTCTGAGTCATTATCCTTTGGTTAATCTTATTCCCACCAGCTGGCGTTTGGTCTCTACATATGGATGTATTCCTCAAATGCTTGGGGCCAATATCCATAGGAATCCTCGATGAACTCTCCTCACTGGCTCACTCTTAATCTATACGCTCCAGTTTGGTTTTTCTGCCAAAGAGAACGAGCAGGAAACTCAGCGGGAAGCTCATTTGCTCAAAAGCAGGGCACCCGACCCACTCGGGGCTTGCTTCCCCTGGAAATGTCGGATCTCTGAAGATTGAGAGCCCTGGAAAAGGTTGTCTAAAACAGCCAGCTCTCTCCTTTTCACCTATTCCTAATTCCGCGGCCACACAGCAGCTCGTACTCAGGCAGCGTAATTTATAATTATAAATGGCATGAAATTCCAAATCCTATATTTTATCTCTATTTGCCCCACTTTATCACTCAGGATCTGCATAACCAACCACGTATTGGTCTCGCCTCTCTCCCCGGTCCTACGACCAGCACAGGAGAACCATACGATCTTCCATCTCATTGTATTATCTTCTACCTGTCTGTCTGACCTGCACATCGGTGCCAGGCCAAAGCACCTGCCTCTCCGTCTCCCTGTCCTCACTCCAGGCTCTCCAGGAAGCAAGAGGCTCCCAGTAGCTCATTCTCTGAAGTTAACAAATGGAATTGGCTTTGTTTCCTTCAGAGCACTTCCCAGGTACCTAAGCTCCCTGCAATAGATAGGGCAGCAGTTCCCTGAAATAGCTGCTGTTAACCCATTCACTCTACTCTTTGACTTGGATATCCGAACCCCCCACGTCTTCGCTCATGTTGACGCCCGCGAGCAAGCATGCATGCTTCAGTCCCTTGCTGCCTTACTCACCTTCTTCCAATTCTCCCTTTAAGATGGAGTGTCCTGGCTTTGCCTCAAGATGATTCCACGGGAGCATCCCAGGCTCACCTGCTCCCACAGACATGCTGAACCTGCAACCAAACACGGGACAATTTCTCTGAAAGAAACTAAAACTGAAAAACACTAAAAACCATCTGATGCTCCGTGTGAAGCAGGTAGGTGGGTGGGACACTCACCACAAAGCCCATGGGCGCAGCAGCAACCTACGCAGGAGAGGACTCAACACCAGGAGCTCTGGGGAAGGCGGAGAGCGCAGACACACCTTGCACAGCCCAGTTTGTAAGGCCTGCACCTGGGAGAGGAGTCCTGGTAACACCCAACTTTGAAAACCACTGGGGCTCCTGCCCAGGAGACCCCTGAGGCCACTGCACCTGAGAAAGAGGTCTTCAAGGGTTCGGGCTCACCTGCGCCAAAGCTCAGGCCACAGGCGCTGATGGGGAGGTCCCCCAGGCCTCAAAGGAATGAGGCTCATTTCCTCTTTTTTTTTAAAGATTTTATTTATTATAGAGAGAGGGGATGGGAGAGAGGCAAAGAGGGAGAGAGACATCCATGTATGGTTGCCTTTCACCTGCCTCCAGCCATGGATCTGGCAAAAGACCTGGCTTGCAACCTGGTTATGTGCCCTGGCTGGGAATTGAACCGGCGACCTTTGGGTTCACAGGCCTGCACCTTATCCACTGTGCCACCAGCCAGGATTGTCATTTCCTGGGGGCAGGCCTCTGAGGTGCCACAGCTGGGGTCCTGTGGGATGACAGCACCTCCTGGCTCTCTCTGCCCCTTAGACCTGTGGCTCTGTCTCTGTGCTCTCCCTGTGCCCAGGGCGGACCACCAAGATTTCCAGAGGGGAACCTCTGCACACATATCTGCGCCCCAGTTTCACGGCTGCCACCCAGGCGTCACCCTTGATTGCCTGGCTCTGGAGGCCAGGGGAGCCTTCCATGCTGGGCCCCTGATGGTCACAGTAGGACAGTTTGTTCTTGGCAGACTGGCACCCCCAGGGTGCTGCGCAGCTGCGGACTGAAACGTACCCCCAGGCTTCCTGGGACAGAGTCTCAGTGCTGGTCTCCAGAGCTGTGGCCTCAGGCCAGGCTTCTGGTTTGGCACACAGGCAGAGGCTAACTGACATGCCTGCAGGACACGGAGGGTCATCTGTTGAACCTCACTGTGAATCACTGTCTGCTGGCTCTACTGGGCCCAGGAGTGGGGGGTTAACTACTGGGGTAGTTTCCTTTGACCTTGGGCCATTCCCATAGCTGCTGGGGGTAGGAGATGGGTGGGCACCATCACTACAGCGGGGCTACTAAATGGGATGATAGTCCCCAAGGAGGAGAAATTAGTTTTTGGAAAGTGTTAGACATAACAATGGATTGTAGCCCTCCAAAGGGCCACAGAATACAATCAACTGTGCAGTATAGCTACAGTGTTAAATTCTTATGGGAAGAAAAACAACAAGAACAAAAATTCTGCAAGTCTCCTTAGAGGGATGATAAGACATACTAATAAAAGTTGAGAAGCCCTGCAGCATAGCGTGTGAGCTGTTTGTGCTCTGAAGTCCTAATCCCCTGACTGCTACATCAATTAATTGTACGTGTGTTTACACTCATCTTCACTCCCCTCAGTGCATGGAACAGAACATATATTTATTAGACAGCTGCTCCCTGGTTGTAGAATTTAAACAGGGGTACAGCTGCTCCAGGTCCTGGGGAAACTCCCACCTGAATCTGTTTATTCCTCATTGATTAGAAGGTAAGGTGTCCCCCATATACCCTCATTTCCATCCAAAGTGTTCAGTTCACGATGCTAAAAATATCCAGTGTTAGTGAGTGAGCTGTCATTCCTTTCTTCTACCCTACTTTCTGGTCCTGAAACGAGATCTTTCTTCCCTTTTCCACTGCGTCCCCACCTTTCTGCTCGGTTTCATGAGCCTCCTCTTTCCTGCTTTGTACCAGCGACCCGTGTCAGCCAACCTCGCAGCTCCAATGCCCTGGCAGATGGGCACCTGCTGGCCATTGCACCCGTCTCCGGCCCCAGGCCCATTCTCCACACTGCTCCGGTGCTGATGGCAGGCAGGGGGAGATGGGACATGCTCCTTCCCAAGGGTTTGCTGTCCCTGTCAGTGTCACCTCAGTGCTTCTTTTTGCCTTCCCGGGTCCCCAGTTCCATGTAACCTGTGTGACTGCTATTCTAACTAGATTCTGAGCTCTGGGTGTTAATATGTTACCCTTGGACCTAGACTACTCCAATTCCTTGATTTCGCTTTGAAAAAGCTGAGGGAAGGTGGGCTGCCTGCCTTCAGATTAGCCAAGAGAGAAAGCTAAGGAGAGGGGACTTACCCAGGAAAGGACCAGAGCGGTACTTAGCAATGGAGACCACTGAGTTATGTTCAAGTCCTGACCCCCAGTTCCTGTGAACGTGACATCATTTGGAAAACAGGTCTTCATAGGTGTAATCAAGTTCAAATTAAGGTCATACTAGGCTAGGGTTGGCCCTAATATAATGACACATCCTTATACCAACCAGGAAATTGGGACCCAGAGACAGGGACACACACGGACATGGTCATGTGATAACCGAGGCAATGGGAGCAAGGAATCTACAAGTGAAGGGCTGTCAAGGACTGTCAGTAGCCGCCAGAGGCCAGCAGAGAAGCAGGGGAGAATTCTCCCCTAGGACCTTCATCTCGGCCATGCCAGCCTCTTGGTTTTGGACTTGGAGCCTACACGCTGAGAAAATTAGTTTCTACTCTTTGAAGCCAAAATGTGTGGTAGTTTGTTATATCAGCATTAAGAAACTAATACTTTTTTTTTAAAGCATGAAAACATTTGCTTCTTCCTTATGTGTGTAGTTTCAACTTGTCTATGCAATTAGGAAATAATTTTTACTTTTGAGGCAATGACAATGAAGCTAATATTAACCCCTCCCTGACCACTGATACTGAATAAATGGTTTCCAATGATGATAAAACTTAAATGTTGGCCTAGCTGTTTTTACCCTGGCATCCGGCTCTCTTGGAATTCTGTAAATATTAATACTGAATATGCACTTAACCATTTCTCTGCCTGTAGCCCGCAAGGCCAATATGAAATTTTACATTTACAGGCAGACAGACACAAATAAGACATATTCAGGCTTTGCCCATTACTTATATTTCTTTTTTTTAAGTAGTAACTACGAAATCATAAATAACATGCTGATAGCTTCCTATTACCTGTTAGTCTCCCTTATCTGATGAACACTCACAGGAGCTGAGGTAAGAAGAATTTTGACCTTAAAAGCCAGGGAAGAGTATGTTTGTACTTTGCCATTGCTAATTAATGGAAAAACTTTGGAAATTTTCTGCATTTCAGTCAAAGTCAACTTAAAAATAAATAAATAAATAAAGTCAGTGAGGGCAATGGCCCCAGGGTGAAGATGCATTCTCCTTAGGACTGAGGCCACTGGGAGGTGGGATTGCTTACCAGACCACCCGCCCCAGCTGCAGGTCCCTGGGCGCTGGTTCCCAGCTCCTGCTGTGAGTAGGGGTGTTGAGCCATGTTTGCCTCTAACTCTACAAACAATGACTAACAACATGGTATATAAAGACCATGGCTGACTCTTTCCATCCTGGGGCATATTTTAGAAATGGTTTCCTCTTAACGGCTCTACCTATTCCCAGATTCTCTTTATCATTTTCATTAGGCCATGGCTTCAAGCCACCAAAACATTAAAAAGAAGTCAATGATGTCTCAACTCTTGGTCACCTCAGCCCTCCTCTGCCTTCCCTTATCCTGGGATTCTCTAAGCCACCTAGACAGGAAGACAGCTCATCTTTATTTATGTTGATTTGTATTACTCTTTTGTTTTATTCTTTCCCTTTTGGGTGGTGAGGAAGCACCACAGTATAGTAACTGAGCACATAGGCTCCAAAGTAAAATGAAAATTTGGGTTCAAATTCTCTGGCTCAAGCAAATTATATAAACGTCTATGACACCAATTGTCCTCATTATCAAATAGAAACAGCAGTACAGAGTTACAATTATTTTTGAGGATTAGTGAAGCAAGAAAGAACTTAGCCCTCTTAATATAAGAAGTAACACAACAAGTTGTCACATGTCCCCCTTTTCTTGATAGCTGTCTGCAATCACATTTAGATTAGACATGAGTAAGCTTTGGCACATCTTATATTCCAGCAGGGCCTAACTATGAAATCTCATGGCAAATGGAAATTCCAGTGTTGTTGTTGATTATAGCTTATCCATACAAAACCATTCTTGATATATGGGATATATGGCCAGTGACTGATTATTGCATGCATGAAACAATAAATAATTATAGTAGGTTGAATACCAGCCTTTAAAATACATTGCATGTATACAAAAGACAAATGAGAGGGAAATTAAAAATAAATATATTCACTGACACCCATACCTGTTTTCTGTTTATCTGGGTTATCAGTGTGTTTTGTTTTAGTTTTGCTTTTCCAGTCGAACAGTAAAGCTGTTGAATTTTGCTCTGGGAAAAGGCAGCATTTGTTCCTTTTTTTCCTCTGAGAAATATTGCAGATTATTGTGTTCCATGAATAGCCTGATTACTTTCACAATACCAAGAGCCGTCACAGGTGCAGGGTTCTGTACTGCACACTCTGGGTGAGACCATCGTTAAAAGCTTTGTTCTCAGTGTCACCAGAAACAGGCACCACTTTGCATTTCACAGCTGCCACCCCAGTGTGTTTAGAGAGTCAGACTCCCCCACACATCATGAAACAACCTCTGCTGGAGGAGGCCACCCCATCATGCCTTTCTCTTCCTCTTGCACAGACCCAATGAAAGCAGACGGTGCCCGGAACTATGTGACACCCAGTGCTGGCTCTTCACTGTTAAATATTTCATCCAAACACACACTTTCTGAGGCTTCCTATGGACTTGCTGAGATGAGACTGGCACCTGCTCAATCCAGGTGTGTTCTCCATCTTCCTCCCACACACCTGTCAGGCATCATGTCCTCTTTGCAATGACCAGAGAGCAGCATGACTCCGGTAGTTTTGACCTACGCAAGTGAAGGATGGAATTGTCACCAATTGAGATGGGGAAGAATGCCCAAGAAGCATGTCTCGGGAGGAAGGGGACAGGGTAGCCAGAGAAGGAGTTCAATTTTGACCATATTGCGTTTGAAACATCTGTTATGCAGCCATGTGAAGATGTCAATAGTTGAATATGAGACTCTAAGCTCCTGGAAGAGGCCAAGACTAGAGTTGTACATGTGAGAGTTGTCAGCATGTAGGCGGCATTTGAAGGCATGAGAATAGATACAATGACCAAAGGAGTTAGGATAGATGGAAAAGAGAAAAATAAAGAACTGACCTCTGTGAGATAATTCAGCGATAATAAAATGCAGGGGAGGTAAAAAGGGATAAGCAATTAGTACAGTACGTGTTTATTAAATTCATTTGCTTGCATGTTAAATACGTCCAGGTTTTTTCAATCACTTTCATGGGACATGTTTGCCTAGCTCAGCACCATATTTCACTGTCCTTGTGAGAAGTAAATAAACTTAGCAGGCCAAATGGAATACAGCAGGTTATGGCATGAAGTGGACAGAGGAAAGAGAGACCCACATATCCCCTGATTTGAACCCCAGACCTTAATTATTGCAGGCCACGTTCCATTATTTTCTTTAGAAAGCATGTCACTTAAAACCCCCAATTCTTTTCATACCCAAGTCATTATAGGTTCAGTTCTCAAACATCTATTTACCAGGTTGAATTCTTGAACGTACAGGCAGTAACTTACATTTTTTGCCTATAGGTTTCATCTTATTATATGTAGCTCATCATTAGGCAAATGAGGTACTTTTTAATTCAAGGCTAAATATTCACTGTATTAACTGTCCTAACTTTGTGCTCCACGTATTTGAAAACCATGTCTGATCAGTGTACCCATTTCTTCTCCTCCAGGCAACATTATGTTGTCATTAGAAATCTACAGGATCTTATAAAATTCTACCCTATAAATAAACCCCATCACATCAGCTCAAACTGTCTTATTTAAAGACATTACTCTATTCTCAGCAGAATGTAAGAACTACTAAGTTTAAATATACTTGTTTGTCAATAAAATGTTTACATGTGTGTTATGTGACATGCGAGTCAGCTCCAGGTTTTGGTGACCTTGCAAATGAGTGATGTCCACTGTGTTCTGTCCCCCGAGCCCTGCTCAGCACCTATAGTGATGCTGATGGCTTCTTTTGAGGAGTGAATCCATCTTGTATTTGGTTTTCTATTTGTCTGCTGCTTTCTATTTTTCCAGCACTATTGTCTCTTCTAAACACTGCTGCCTTCTCAAGATGGGCCCAAAGTAGGACACCTTCAGTTTTGTCATTTTTGCCTCCAGCAGCATTTCAGGCTCAATTTGCTCTAGAACCCTCTTGTTCATCTTTCTGAAAGCTGAGGTATCTGTGGGTCTCTAACAACCAGAAGTACCAGAAAAACCCCTTTGATTAAAATATTAAAACTTTTATTCTGTGATCAATTTATTGATTATGTTTTTCTTTACCTATGAATTTCTTTCTTACTCAAGTTATAAATGAACAACATCATTTTTAAATGTAATTAAAGCTTAAGGTATACGACATGATGATGGCTTGCCATACATATACAGAGTGGGGCAGAAGTAGTTTATAGTTGTTCGTATGGAAAGTAATTAATACATAATTAATAAAAATAATACAATAATAAACTCTGTTTCATGTACTCACAACTGTAAAGCTACTTTTGTTCCACCCTGTACATTGTGAAATGATTACCAAATCAAGTTAATTAACATGGCTGTCACTCTACATAGTTGCCTTTTTATGTGTGGTGAGAACACATAAGAGTTATTTCCTTAGTAAATGTCAAGTACATAATACAGTATTATTAACTAGAGTTACCATGCTATATATTAGATCTTCAGAACTTATTCATCCTACATAATTGAAACTTTGTAGCATTTGACCAATATTTCTCCACTTACCCCATCCCCAACCCTTGGCAACCACTTTGCTATTCCCTGCTTTTATGAGTTTATTTTAGGTTCCACATATAATATAGATAGTATACTCTTATTTCTATGGAAAACGTAAATCTCTTGGAAGAGAAATGCCATTTTATAGTTGGGATCTAGAAAGGTAAAGTATTTGACTTCCGTTGCAGAGCAGAAATTGAGACCCACATACCCTGAAGTTCATTTTGGTGACTTTCTATAGAGCTGGGACTTCCTGATACAAACTGAAGACACTAAATAGCCTGAACCTACTAGATGCATCACTTTAGCTGTAAAATAACTACACATTCACTTGCATTGTACAAGTCAGTTGTACAGTTAGCTGTACAATTATTTGATCTCAGTTACAAAGCCAAAATATGCCAGAAAAAAAAGATGTAATTAAAATGTAATTTAATTTAAAAAATGTAGTCAACAAGTTTCAAAATATTAATGGCCTAAATAAGGTCTTCATGAACATCAGCAATAACATAATTATCATTTTTAAAAAATAAATATCCACCTCATTTATATAAGGATTATTGTAAAGACTAGGTGTGTTAGTTAATGAGGAAGAGAAAGAAAGAAGGAAAGAAAGAAAGAAAGAAAGCATTTGTTACAATTTATCAAAGCATTCTTTCAATTACTGTCAGAAAGATTTTCCGTAAGTATTCATTCTGCTGAATTATAAAAATATAAACATTAAAAATTGTCCATCTCTAAGGAAAATGATTTTGTGAACTGCAATTGGTCATGGCAAATGGCATAGTCTACTATCAGCTTGATGAGAAATTTCCATCAACAGTCATCTGACATCTGGCAGAGGCTGAACAAACAAATATGAAAACAAATCTAAAAGTAGAGGAAAGTATTTTGAAGCAGTTTTAAGCAAGTCACTGAGGCAGCCGAAGTTAGCTTTCTAATGACAGTATCAGCTAAAACCTGGAGGTCTTACACTTCAGTTTTCAAAGCAAATGGCAATTCTAAAATAAAAGGACAAAGGGTGGACCTAGAGTCCATGCAGGTGGACATTGGAAGAATGACCTAAACACAAAACAAGAGTACTAAAGGTATACACCAGCCATACTGGGTGAACAAGAAACAGCCAGGCTGTGCAGGAAAAGATGGCAAGGAAACTTGTTTACCTTTACCTTTGTGTTGGACAGAGAGGTAGTAAGTGTTTCATGAAAATTCACAGATACAAAGGCTGGCCTTATAAAGTTCTATGCTCATATTCATTCTATCTGTGTGGTCTGGAGGGGGAAACCCTTAAGCTTGAAATATAATTTAAGCTGATCCAAGATATCTACCAGAAACAATTGCAAATTTTCCAAATAAGTCAACTTTCAGCTGAGTTCCCAGAGGTGATGTTCTAAGGACTATATGTTTACAGCCAGAAATCACAGAGTAACAGATGTCAGATTGTATCTAGTACTGTAAAAAGGCAATGTATACTTCTTGCCAGTCCCTTCTAGCCTGCAAAGTTTCATTTGATAAATCATCTGACAGTCTTATAGGAACCCCTTTGTAGGACGAGGCTGGCAAGAAGCATTCAAAGTGATAAAAAGCAAGGACCTACAACTTAGATTAATCTATCTAGCATAGCTATCATTCAGAATGGAAGGGCAGGTAAAGTGCTTCCCAGACAAGGTAAAGCTAAAGGAGTTCATCATCATCAAGCCATTATTATATGAAATCTTAAAGGGATTTACTTAAGAAAAAGACGAACAAAACTATGAACATTAAAATGACAACAATTTCACAACTATCAACAACAGAATCTTAAAAATAAAAACAAAAACAAATTAAGCAAACAACCAGAACTGGATCAGAATCCTAGGTATGGGGATCATTGGGAGGGTTATCAGCTGGGTAGGGGAAGGGAGAGAAATAGGGAAATGGTGCAGGGATTAGGAGACATAATTGATGAGCACAAGATAGGGGGAAGTTAAGAATAATAGAGGAAAGGGTGAGATCAGGGAACTTGTACGCGTGACCTTTGGACATGAACTAAGGGGGATGCAATTGTGGGAGGGAATGAGCATCCTGGGTGGAGAGGAGCAAAGGGAAAAGAAATTGGGACAAATGTAACAGCACAATAAATAAAATACACTTTTATTTAAAGAGGCAACATAAAGTTAGACAAGAACCAAATAGAACTTCAGGAAGAAGCTAACGTAATTACTTGAATAAGAAACCCAATGCACAGGATTAACATCATATTAGACATAGCTAAAGGAAGGCTTGTAGGACAACAAGAAAATTCAAAGAAATTACCCATAATGCAACCTGTAGAAAGTCCCAATAGGAAAGACAATCCTTTTCTCATTGTCTAAAGAACACCGAGTTAAATCTTTTATTAAAAAATAAGTCTTCTGAAGTTAAAGGGCAGGTCTTTCCCCACCACTTCAGCCTTGCCGTGCAAGTGGGAATGGAGCTGTCCTCACAGCTCACAGTCCTTCCTCACACAGCTGTGCTGGCCTGACACCCTGCCTCTGGAGGAGGACTCTAAGTGGTTCCTGTGCTGTTGGAGATCAGATTTTCACAGGAACACCCTGAACCTGCCAGTCTTCCCCTCTCACCTCCCACCCAGACTCCGGATGTTCATGGTGAGATTTTCCCACTGACGGGCACAATGAAGGTTCAAACAGGGATACCTGCCGTTGCCCTGCCTCAATTCTGGGAAGCCTCCGATGCCCCTGAGACCCCACCAATGTCTCCAGAGGGTGAGCCCATGCCCTGCGTCATGGCTCCAGGTGGAGGCTGGTTCCATCAGTCGCTCAAGCAACTAGGGATGTCCTGTACCTGATCATTCAACAGTAGCAAGTCTTCATAAAGCCCCCTCCTCCCATGTGGGCTCAAACTTCACAAACTACAAAGCAGTACAGCCTTGGGTTCCTAACCTGATAATTCACTGAGACCATCACAAAATAGCTTTTAGAGAGGAAAAAGAAACTCAAGATCACCTTCAGTCTAAGACCAGGATCCAACCTTGTAGGAAGGAAAGGCATTGGGGGCAGGAGGACAATTTTCATGCGATACTTTGTGTTGTGCTCAAATCCTGAGGTATGGTTCTCTTTATGATATTTGGGGTCTCTGGCAGTTCCCTTAAGATGTATGCTTTCAGCTGAGAGTGTCTCATTGCT
The DNA here is from genome assembly GCA_004026585.1 of Noctilio leporinus. Lineage (NCBI taxonomy): Eukaryota > Metazoa > Chordata > Mammalia > Chiroptera > Noctilionidae > Noctilio > Noctilio leporinus. The sequence continues at coordinate 175,349 of PVIW01002144.1, forward strand.
CACGGACAAAGGATAAATCCGGATGGTATTAATCATGCTGAGATAAACTCTCAGGGTTCCCTAGAACTCTGTGTGACTCCACTGACAGTGACAAATGAAAGTGGTCCCCACACTCCACTGGACTGTGCGCCCTAACTGGGGCACAGTTAGCACTAAGTAAGAAAGAAGTAAAGTGTCCCCATGGGTCTATGTTAACAAGTTTGGGGTGGGTGGTTTTGTCTTTGTTTTTTAGTTATTTTACATTTAAGCTACAAATAATATCAAAGAAGAAGAAAAATAAGCACGTAATGGAGTACAAGTTCTCTGGACTTGAGTACCAATTGTCCTTTGCTATTTTTCCCCCCTGAAAATGGAGTTTTGTGTTAATATGAAACAAAGTTAGACATTGTGGCTCAGAGGGAGTTTCAGGTTATGAGGGACAGTTGTTTCATGGAAGAAAACTGATACCAAAATGATATTTAGGCAGTATTCTGAAATGATTGTGACATTTGAGAAAAGCAGTTAAACATGACCTTCATAGGAGTCATAAGATTATACCATTTTCAAGAGAAATAAAAGGACTTTAATTATATCAAGCTTTCTTTTGGAGTGCATTTTCCAATTTTAGCTACTGACTAGCATCTTAATTTATGAGACAGTGAGACTTTGTCCCATGGAAATGTACCAAGTTCTGTCCAGGTACAGAAGTTCCTACAGTGATTTCTTCTACAGACATTACAATGACAGCGCCCAACAATTCAAGGAAATGAGAAGCTATTTACCTAATGAATAGCAACACAATAGCTGAACTAGGATGCACCAATCTTTTCTCCACGAGACTGACTTAAAACTGGATGTGTCCTCTAAGTATGTCCTCTTGGTATTTCAGGAGCTAAACAGTCAAGAAAAAATAGGAAGCCAGGAGCTCAAGGAGGCGGTAAGATTATAATAGTTCTTGATATTGCTAGCAAGACAAACTTGATTTCTTCAAAATTACTTTAGGAACTAAAGTGATTCTTCATCCTGTGACAACATGGAGCATTCAGCTCTGTATTTCAGAGGCCATTAATAACCTATGCATCTGGGCATCCATCAGGGAAAGGCAGAAAGAGGAGCAATTTGAGAAACATGCCAACACAAAAAATGTTTCACGTCCAGCTTATGTCATATTTCAAACCTGCGTTCAGACCCTAATGTTCTCGTCACTTGCTTCTAGCTTTCTCAATCCCAAGGGGCTCTTTTTGACTGAGGCTATTTGATGCTTAACTTCCTGGGCAAGTTAACGGGGTCTAAATAGAAGCTGAGCAGTCTTGGCAAGTCTAGGGGTCTGCGGAGATCACAAACGCATAGAGGACCTGTTTCATGGCCATCTTGATCTGATTCCACTTTCCTGTCTCCCTGCCATGAGAGCCAGATTCTGAGCAGGCACGTTTCCTGAGCTAGAGTGCAACACGGGGACCTGAGGGGATGAAACCACCGGACCTGGGGTAAAGGAAGTATTTGCAACCCTCTAGGCAAGACTTCAACCTCCGGGTACCACACTCTGAAGCTGCAAGTGGCAGAAAACCCAATTCAAATTACCTAAGCAAATGAGGACAGCAGGTTCACGGAAGAGTGCGCAGAAATGGCCCCATTCAATGAGCACGGTTGGCAGGGTCGGTGTCTGGCTTTATGTTGCCTGTTGCCTTTCTTGTCCCTGTGTTACTCCATTTCCACAGAAGGCTTTCTGCAGCTTGGCTGGACACCTATCAGCAACCCCAAGTTCCATCCTCCTATGTCCAAACCCATGGTCAAGAGAATGACTCAGTCAGCAAAGCCAAAGTTCTAGAATGAGATCTGAGTGGGGAAAAAATCACCTTGGCTTAGGTGCTGTTTCATTTTCCTAAACCAATCTCTGCAGAAAGGCACATGTGATTTGAGTGGGTTAGGGATGGCCCAGCAGGATAGTCATATCACATCACCACCATCACAGAAAGGGGCCATAGGTATGGACAGGCGAAAACAGTAACTGTCCACTAAGGCATTATTGCAATGTTTTTGGTTTTTTCAGTTCTAGCTATGTCTGATCCATTGTGCTTCATATAAATGTGCCAACATGCATGGGCTTCATCTCTCAAATATTCTGAAACATTAGGTCCAAGGTGGAAGGTAAATGCTTGTAGTTTGAAAAAGCTCTGTAGATTATTCCGTAATCAGCCAGGGCTGTATCAGTAAGTGGTCTCAATTAATTCATTGTTGAGTGAATGTGATAAAAATAATTTAGCCAATGCTCAAACTTTCCAGCTGTGAGCCACTTAACAGCACAGAGAACACTAGAGCCCACCTACCTCCTCACCCACTCATCCCTCGGCAAGCACTAAACACACTTCTCTCATCACTGTTGTTTCAATAGGATACCACTCAACAAAACCTTCTTTTAAAACATTCTAAACAGGACTCTGATCTCTGCTCTCCTTATAGCAATGTGCTTGTCAGGGTTTCCAGGGTACCTCAGAACGGTTCTGAAGTGTTTATTTAATGGAAAAACCCAGCCTAAGCTAAATGTTAAAATATAAGAACATGGCGAATTCAACAAACAGCCTCTCCCTTCTCTTCCTGGTGTTTCTCTCTTAAATTGCTTTCTCCCATGGTTACACATGGGTCTTGGCATTACGTGAAGCCATATGACCTTTAAAATAAATGATATCACACATCCTCCTCTGACCAGTCCCCTTTCCTTAATAATTTGTTTGGTCGTTCTTTGTCCTCACAGAGCCTCAAGTTCATTGATAGTTCTAGCCTATCTGTATCCATTGGCCTCTACCTGTCACATCGGTTCTTCTGTGCCCACATTAGAGTCTAGGGTCAACACATTCAGTAACTGCTCAATACCTCTCTGTCTTTTCCTTGGACTTGCCAGCCTGAGTCCTGGACTCCCTCCAAGTGTGCACTCAGGCAGCTGAGCTTCGCTACAGACAAATCCCAATGTGCAAGATTTATTATGTCACTGCTCTGCTCAGAACCATCCAGTGGCCCCTCCTCACATTCCCATTAAAAGCCAAATCCTTTCCACTCTCTAGAACATTCTGTGATTTGGCCCACAGTTGCCATGTTAGCCTTTCGTTCCCTTCACGTGACCTCAGCCACTCTGATCCACTCTGGCCTCTGCTGATCCTTTTTCTTGCCTCAGGGCATTTGCATTTACGGTCATCAGTTACTTCCTTCCCTGAAATACTCTTTCCAGATACCTACAAGTCTCCGCTCCAGGGTCTCTTTCCCTGACTACTCCTCTGTGTAATAGATTATTTTCTGTAACTGTCCATGATGTTTCTGCACAGCCCCTGTCCCACCTAACACTTATTTATATGATCCTGGCCTGTCTTTTTCTGCAGAAATGTAGACTCTGTAATGATTAGAATTTGCCTTGTTTGCAGTTCTATCCTGGAACAGTACTCACAATAAATATTGGTTACATGAATTAAGTAAATGAAGCAAGTATACTTTTACTATTGTAAGTTCATGGTCACTAACTTTAATCAGGCCTCAGCAAAATAATGGTAATTCTATTTTTTTGTCTAATCAAGTCAATGTCTCATGACTATTTTAAGCCTTTTCCACTCTCTTTAAACTTCTGACCCTCTTCCCAACATACCTACAGACCATGGCTACCCTTCTCAGCCAGCAACTTTCTTGCTACTTTACAGAGATAGAGATGCTCACAACAAGGAATGCCTATATGCCCCGTGAGAGAAATTGCATACATTTTCACATGCATACTCACATTCTTATTCTCTAAGTCAGTCCCTCTTCTATTTGGTGGACCTTATTTCCTCCTACCTTCTCAGAAAATATCACTTGCTGAGTTTTCAGATAGCTTCAACTCTGTCCTACCTTAAAACACAAATTCTCTCTTGAGCCACCAAATCCTCTACAGTCTCTTTTTCCTTCATTGCCCAGCTTTCAAAAGCAGTTTCCATCCCTCACATCTCTTGCCTCACCTTCCCACCCAGTCCTCAGGCCACTCGAATCTGATTACAGGGTGCACCTGTAATCACCAGAATGGCTTAGTTTTTATTCTCCTTGGCTTCCTCTTGTCTAGTTTGATCTATTTTCCACTAGCAAACAAAGAGATATTCTCAAAACACAACATCTGCTTGAAATCCTTTTATGGCTTCTCAATGAGCTTAAGACCAAAATCTTGAACATGCTTTGAAGGCCCAGGAGGAGTTGGCCCCTACCTTCCTTACAGACACTCCCACCGACTATACTTCAGGTATCCTGGTCTTTAGTGGTAGAAGGAGCCATGTTCCTATAACCCCAAGGCCCCCCTGCCATGCTGTTCCCTTTGTACCCACGGGCTTTCCCCATCCATCCTTCCTAATTAATTTCTACTCTTTCCTTATTGTGCAAATCTCAGTTCTTGACTCAAAGTTCAAGTTTTTCAGGAAAACTATTCTGAGTGCCAGACTGAAACATTTTCCCGCTATGTGTCCTGAGAGCTTTCTAGGGTTTCCTATCTGGCATGTGTCTTAGTAAGTCATTATGGAGTGACATAATTATACAATCAACATTGGCTTAATAAGGAAGACCTTCAGAGAATGAATACACCTATGCTTGACTAAATCATTACTTTGCTAATGAACATTTTGGTGGTTCTGCAGCATCTCGTTATTCCTTGAATTTTGTGTAAAGAAGATGCACTTCTGTGCTTGGGAGAGAGAAACGTTATTTTAAAAATAAGTAGTTGCTCATCGAACAGTTGAATGAAAGGATTTGTTTTTCAGAAATAAAAGTACGAACACTGCCATTCTCAAAGACATCACAACTTCAAACACCAGCTGCCGCCGGTCCCAGCTCTAGAGGTTCCTGCTTTAATTGGTCTAGAATGAGGTTTGGGCAGCAAGACTCCCAGGTGACCCTGATGCACAGTCACATTTGAAATGCGCTGCAGAAGATGCCTCTGAAATAACTTATCAACACCCTTTCTACAGGGTGGGTGCTACAACAATGAAGGCACCTGGGGGTGTAAATACAGATCACAGGGCTCTCAAAGCAAAGACCAGGTCGGTTTCTAGCCTATGGAGCACTGAGGCAGAACACTCTTGGTGGTTAATAAATCAAGGGGGGAAATCATTTAGGTGAAATGATTCGAGGAATGCTCCTTGTTCCTACTGGTCTAGGATGTGACTGACATGTGAAAGGGACATCACACAGATGCTCTTCCCAAGCAGCAGCCTTGAGCTCCTTTCATTAAGGAAGCAGCCAGCTTCCTAACTGATCAGTCAGACCCACAGACACACTCTTCCCTCAGCAATTCCAGGAACCCAGCTTCAGGCTCCAGACAGCTCCATTTCAGTCTTGGCTTCGCCACTTACTAGGTTGGGAATCGTGGTCAAGTCCTTGGTCAAGTTTTCTAAGCCTCTTTATTTATAATATTGGGGGAGTGTACATTTAGAATAAGCTATATACTAGCAACTATTTCAAGGCTTGGTTTGAAGGTTAAGCAAAATAATGTGTGTGAGGCATTGTGCACAGTGTCTAGCCCATAGTAAACACCAAATACATGTCAGTTATTACTTTTTCAAATTAAAGCTGGAAATCCCTACCAAGGGTTGGAAGATGTCTATTTTGTCAATTTAAAGCGTATTGGTAGATCAGAGACAAATCAAAACTGAAATTGCAGAATACCCATGAAGCAATAATATTGAAAACAGAACTAAAGAATACCATTAAAGCTATATCCTATCTCTAAACCCTTAAACCAATAACGAAAAAAGACTAAGTATTTGACAACAAAATAAACCTGAAGAAAGCCAAAAAAGAATGAACAGAGATAGTAGCAACATTAATGAATTTGATAACAGAAAATCATAGTACTAATTAATAAATTCAAGATCTAGCCCTTAAAAAATAATAAGGGACAACATAGATAAAATCTCAGGTCATCGCATTTTAAAAAGGGCAGCGGGAGAACGCACCAACTTAGGCCTTGGAGGGAGACTAACTTCACATCATTTACCTTTTCTGCTTACTGTGCACTTTATACAGGTTTGAACTGGTGGCATGAGATTAATGTTCTATTTTGTTACATTTACTTTTTCACTCTTGTTCTTAATAGTCCATTAGTGGTTTGGGACAAGCAGTTGTGGCCTCTGGAGCTTATAAAGCCATAGAAAATCACAGAAGTTTTGGCACTTTGGGAACTAGTTGCCAAAGCATCCAATGGGTTGTTAATTGCAGTATTTGTGCACCAGGTTTAGAACCATATGTTTGTTTTTAGAGTCTGTTACTGAGGAAATCTCAGTAAGCCTCAGCACGGACTCTCTAGAGAGGCTGATGTACTAAAGAAGAGGAAGAAATGTAATTGAAAAGAAAGGTATCTTCAGCGTGAATACAAATCGCAAGGGCAAGGCTAAAGGTCAAATTGCAACAGGGGGGTTTAAAATATCAGCACCTCTTAAACCAGTGGTACTGGAGCCAGGAAAGAAACTGGAAGATGCATTTTTGCATTGAGAGTTCTTAGTACTAATTTTTTTTGAAGTCAGGAAAACTTCTACTTCCCCTTTGCAAAATAAAGTCCTGTTTTGTGTGATAGGAACCTCGCAGGGGTTCATAACTAGGCAAGAGGAAGTAGAGGTTTGCATTACAGCCATTCAGCTGCCCAGAACATAGTGTCACTGGTCAATAGTTGTCCTGTGTAAACTCAGCTGCAAGCACACTGCGTTCAGGGACCCCAGGCATTTCTGCCTGTGTTTGAGGAATCACAGGTCACTTGATTGGAGCCGTCATAGTTATAAAAATTTATATTTGATTTGGAGAACAAATTGAACTGTGACTTACTTCTGAATTTACATTACTGATCTTTTCTGTGCTTCTGGCAGCCCTTTTTACAAGCTTTTTGCCTTCGGGAAGTTGGAGAGCATCGCAGTCTTCAGATTCTCCTCTCTTTCACTCCGTCTTTCCTCAACACATGCACACATCATGCTCTGAGCTTCAGAGGGTGTGCTGGTAAACCACCTGTCCAGGAGGCAGAAAGCTCTGATTTGCAGTGTTTGCCCATTTCTATGGTGTAAATATTCCCTTAGTGGCTGATTTCAAGCCATCAGCCAGCTTTCATAACTGGGTGGCAAAATTCTTGAATGTTTAGACTCAGCTCTCATGGGGCAGTTTCCTCCAACTCTCACATTGCTGCTGGGACATGTATCCTTTATGTTATGCTCCCTTTCCTATAGCACTTAACTGTCAAGTAGTTTATGACTGGGGAAAAGATACACAATCAGAGTTTGGAACATAATGAATATAGGTAGCATCACGTTTCTGGTCAACAAGATTAATCCCACTAGGGTGACAGCATTTGATGTGGAATTGGAACGGGAAATCCTCTCATGTCTGAAGGCATTAATGGCTGCCCGCTCCAATGAGACAAGGAGTAACTAGATGCATTGATTGACAAGCCAGCTCGAATCTGTGAAAGTTTAGATGGTACGAGCCTGATCAGAGTCCCAGAGGGCATGTGACAGCCCTCAAGATCTAAAGAAAGAGCCATGGAAAAACAGTACAGAAGCATTCTCCAGAACTGTGTAATTCAGGAAAAGGGGTCAGAGTTAGCTCTAGGCAGGTGTGGGCAGTTCAAAAAGACCATTCTTTGGATGGTAAGTGATGAATTCATGACAGTTGCTGAAATGAGGAGCAGTCCACTCTAATGAAGGCACCAGTGCTTTGCATTAAAGCTGGTTATGCCTGAAGTTTATGGTCTCTAAGGTTCACCAAGCAGGTCTGAGGCGTGTTGGTTGCATGGGGACCAAGAGGGCATAGAACAGGCGAAGGGGTCCAGGACCACGTGCAGCATCTTTCTAGGACCATCGCACTTGGATTATTTTAGCTATATCCCCTGAGAACTCTTCAGGTCATAAAAGACAACTTCGAAGAGAGTTCCATCTGGCACCTCTACGCCTGCAGCTATGACCCAGCGACCTCTGAATTTCCCTGCGTGGTAACAGGTGACATTTGCTAAGGGAGGAGAAGTCTGAAGGCATTGTAGACAATTCTGTATACCAGTGCCTGTTCCTTTCACTTCTTATCGGTTGTTTTGTTCTTTTTCTGTCCCTACAATATCTATGTCCTAGGTTTAAAAGATTACATTGGGATATTACCTGAGTCATCCGAAGGTGGTAGAAGGTCTGCTGCTTCTTTGTCTATTTTTTTGTCCCTTGTGCAAGAAAGAAAGAATAAGGCATAAATCATACGTCAAATGCTGGGTAAGTCAAAACAAAGCAATAATCATTATTTTACCTTTGCAAAAGTTGTAAGTGGTGGGAATGATAATCAGTCCATGTTAGTAGAAATGTAAGAATAAGAAATTCTAAGAAATAAGAAATTCTAATTGCAACATAAATAGAAATATACAAGTAGAACTGCAACAAATTAAAAAGCTTCCAAAAAGCACACCAAAATAAAACTTACATCAAAGAAAACCATTATCAAAATGCAAAGGCAACCTACTTAATGGGACAAAATATTTGAAAATCATGTATCTGCTATATAAAGAGCTCACACAATCAAGAGGGAAAAGAAGCAAACAATCCAATTTAAAAATGAGTATATTTAAAAAGACATTTTTCTAAAGAAGACATACAGATGGCCAACAAGTACATGAAAAGATGCTCAGCATCATTAGTCATCAGAGAAATGCAAATAAAAACCACAATGGAATATCGCCTTATCCCTGTTAGAATGTCTGTCAAAAAGACAACAAAAAAAAACAGCAAACATTGGTGGGAGGTAAAGAAAAGGGAACCTTTGTTTACTATTAGTGGGAATGTAAATTGGTGCAGTCATTTTGGAAAATAGCGTGGAAGTTTCTCAAAAATAAATTAACCACCATATCATCCAGCAATTTCACTTTTGGGTATTTATCCAAAAAAGGAAAACCCCAAAACACTACCTTGAAAAGCTATATGTACCCCCATGTTCCGCATAACATTATTTATTATAGCCAAGATATGAAAGCAACTTAGGTGCTCATTAATGGATGAAATACATTTGGTATATAGATATTTCAATTATTTTTTTTAAAAACTTGTCATTTGCAACATCAAGGGCATTATGCTAAGTGAAATAAGTCAGACACAGAAAGACAAATACCATCCGACCTCTCTTCTATGTGGAATTTTAAAACAAAACACAAAAGAGAAACCATGCTCATAGATGCAAGGAGTAGGGTGTGGGAGAAATGCGTGCAGGGTATCAAAAGATTTTTTTTTTTTTTTAATTTTAAAAGAGAGTTGAAAACTTAATGGAAATGACACTTTTCAAAAACCCCAGATGGGGAATGGAGTCCAGTTAATGGAATCATCAGAAAAATCTCCGTGATTTTTCCTCAACTTGAAGGTAAGCCCTCTGTTTCCACCTCTGCTCCTCTTTCCAGTGTACCCCTCCCTTCCCATCCTCCCCACCTCCTGCAGCTTCTCCACCCCCTCCCTTCTTTCCAATTTCCTCTTCCACTCTCTCACAAATGTAAGCTTCTAGTTTCTGTTCAGATTTTCCATTGAGCAAGTCACTTCAAGCTGCTTGGATATAAGGTTACTATGGTTACCGCTCTTCAGGATGGTCCATGAAAAAAATGTGGAGACTTACATGCCCATAATCCACTAGGATGTACACACTGAAGAAGCACTATCCAAAAAGCCCAGTACTCCAAGGTATCAAAAGTAAAAATAGCCCTCATTGATGCTGTCTCCTAGGGGGCAGGGGGGACCACAGTCAAAGAAAGCTTTTCAATAGTTAATACAGGACATGGGTAGATGTGACCTCAGCTGCTTGAGGTCACCTGTCCTTAGAGAGTAAGATCAGCAAGCATTTTTCTAGTTTCAACACTGGCCCTGGATAAAAAATATTTTTAAACCCTGCTGTACTTTTACTCCTTTCTATTTTTATCAAATCAGCATGCATAGCATTTATAAATCAAAGAGTAGAAGCAGTATAGCTCTGTGGGTCAGAGCCCAGACTGAAACTGGTACAAATTGTGGTTGAACCACTTCTAGCTCTGTGATCCTGGGCAGGTTACCTCACTGCTTCATGCCTCTGTTTCCTCACCTGCCAACAGGAGTAATAATGGCACATATTCCACAGGGTGTTATGAGGTTTCCCATACAGGCCACTCCACTGCTCCACTCCACTGCTCTCCCTTCAAATTCACATGGTGGAGTCTTAACACCCAGCATGTCAGAAAGTAACTATATTTGGAGACAGGGATTTTAAAGAGTTAATTAAGGTACAATGAGGTCCAGTGGGTGATATCTTTATAAGAAGAAAAGATTAGGACATACACAAACATGTATACACACACAGAGGGAGGATCATGCGAAGATGCATGAAGGAGATGGCTACCTAGAGCCAAGGAGAGAAACTCTCAGAAGAACCCAACCCTGCCAACACCTAATCTTGGTCTTTTAGCCTCCAGCATAATGAGAAAATGAACTTTTGTTGTGTATGCTATGCAGTCTGTGGTTTTGTTATAGCAAGTTCACACAGAGGCACATCTGCCATAGAGTAAGTGCTCTGTAAGGGATTCATATTATTATTAATATTAAAAGGATTACATTAATAAAAACAGCAACATTCTGCTCCATTTTTCCCCATCTCATAATTAATATTTTTAAATTATTTAACTCTTTCCATATTCATCTTCATATTTCTTAAACCAAATTAAGGCATAAATGGAGAAAAAATAAAGATGGGACAAATAGAAAACATAACAAGACAGTATATTTAAATTCAACCGTATCGATAATCACATTAAACATAAATGAAACTACAAAGCAATATCTTCCATGAACACAGATGCAAAAATTCTTAAGAAAATGTTATCAAATCAAATCCAATAATATATTAAAAAGATAATTTATCCTGACCAAGTGAAATTTACAGTAGGGATGCACATTTGTTTTTAACAAATGGGAAATTAATCAGTGTAATCTAACACAACATTAATACATAGAAAATACATAAAACATATGTATGATCATCCTAAAAGACAAAAAATATATGTGTCAAGAATCTAACATTTATTATTGATAAAAAAAATTTCCAGCATACTAGCAACAAAAGCAAGCTTCCTTAACTTGATAATGGACATTCATACACACAAAAACTACATCTAACACTTTACCTCATGGTGAAAGACCAGATGTGAAGTGCTAGGCATCTCATTGATGGTATAATGAAACCATGTCACCTGAGGACCTGCTATAGAAAGAAAAGAATTGAGGGAAAATTTCCTACTCCCAGACAAAAGAAAAATGAGATGAAATCTCTTTCGACAGCCCAGGGAGATGCTCTCCTGAGCCCACTTTACAGGACTGCCAGGTGGCTTTGAAAGACACCCAGGGCCCGATGAAAAGCACGGTTCTGGAACAGCCTGCTGTCTCGAGCACAGCTGTCTGCCCTGTGGACCACCAGGTGCGTGGTGTTTGAGTTCCTCCCATAGAAGCAGGATGACCGAGAGAGGGGACAGACTCCGGTACTGGTGGCCTGAGTTAGGGAGCAGTGACAGGGGCGGGGAGCAGCTTCTCAGGTGACCTCCAGAGCACCTGGTTGGGGTGAACAGGTGTAGGGTCTCTAACTGCCATTGGGGGGCCAGGCAAACACTCTGCGCACAGAGCTGCTAGGAAAGACCTTAGCTGATTCCCCAGCCCCGCTCTGGTCCTTCAGCCAAGCCCGGCCACTTCTTACCCATTCTTGGTTGACACCGTGTTCCTGTCTCCGAATGCCACTCCTAGCGATCACGCATGGGAAAATGACAGATGGACATAAGGTCTGTCTCACTGGAAACGGCCCTGTTTATTGCCATCTGAGAAATGTTTCCTTAGGTCTCCAGAATTCAACTGAGCTTTCCTGCTGTCCTTGGGCCCCCACCCCGTGGCCGCCCTGCCTAGGACCACCGCTGCCAGAGGCATCCCGGCCCTGTTGACAAATATGGGAGGCTGGGGCAGCAGCCCCCACACACAGATTGATAAACACAAATTCCCTATAACTCATTGCTCTTCTCCCTGCTGGGAGTGAAGCTGTAGAGTGGGCCTATCTAAGGGGGGCTTTTACCATGCTTGGTGCTGGCCCTGCCCTGAGTGAGCAGTGCCGGTGGCTCTGTCTGGTCCTGGGAGTGCAGGCTGTGTGGGGGTGTGGGCGGAAGAGGCATCCAAGCCAGCCCTGCTCCTGCCAGGGATGGGGCTGCGCCTGAGGGCTGTGGATGAGCTCCACAAATGCCCGCCTCCTTCCCACAACGAAGGTCAGAAACCAAAGAGACGTTTCTTCCCTCTTGCAGAGGTCCTTCATCACCCCTGAAGGAACATCTTTTTTCCGGGACACACTCAGCAGAATTTGAATATTCACGGTGGTTCCCAGGCTGAGAGGGAAAGGGGAGCTGTTAGGGAGAGAAAAGTTTGGAGGGGAAAGTGCCCTTGATCCCTTCCACCTTGTGATCCTAGGTCTCAACAGCATGCACTGCCCAGAAGGCCAAGTTGTCCACCCCTCTCTTCCTCCTGCTCCTGGTCCTTATTCTCCTCTTTCTTTCTGCTCCTCCACAGAGCCCACATGGCCAGGGATTATCTCCAGGTCCTTGAACAATGGGCAGAAAACACCCTTGGCTCTTGGACATATTTTCCACCTGTCTGCCCCACTGCTGCTGGCGCCTGCACTGCACTGCAAACAGCTGGAGGAAGAACCGCTATCAGGACTGAGATCCGCAGCCGTTGGGCATTTTCTACATCTACATGTAGAAAGACTACATGTAGGAGACTATACCTACAGCTAGGAATCCAAACAGAGACATTCAAGTGTAAATGGGGAACGTTAATATATTTCACTGGAAGTCTATAGTTTGGTTCCTATATTAGCCAGGGTTGCCCAGAGAAGCAGAGGGAGGGCAGAAAGGAGGGAGGGAAGAGAGAGAAAGAGAGTGAGAGAGAGAGAGAGGATAAGGAATTGGTTCATGCAGTTATAGAGCCAAGATCTGCAGGGTGAGTCGCCAGCTGGAGACCCGGGTGAGTCAATGGGCCACTTCCAACCTGAAGGCTGGCAGACTGGAGAGTCAGGAAGAGCCAAGGTCTCAGTTCAAATCCAAATGCAGGAAGAAGTCAATATCTCAGTGTGGCAGTTTGGCAGGAGAAACCCTTGGTCTCTTTGTTCTATTCAGGCCATCACCTGGTTGGATAAGGCCCAACCACAATAGGGAGAGCAATCTGCTTTATTCAGTCTGCACTTGAAATGTTAATCTCATCCAGGAACCCCTTAGAGACATACCCAGAATAACAACTGGCCAAACATCTGGGCACCCTGTGGCCCAGCCAGGCTGACCCATAAAATTAACCATCATAGTCCTGTCAGCTGCATTCTCACAAATTTGACTCTTATAAACAGAATAATAAGTGCACTATTAGGAAAGATTGCAACAACCTTACTCTTTATCAGTAGGAAATCCTACCTCAGGAGCTGTGCACTGGAATTTTAAGAAAATATTGTTATGTGACATACTACTGATCCAGAGATTATATCCAGATGCCATCCTGTCAGGAGAGAGAGCTATTGGTTAAGTGGTAGAAGTTTTCCAACCATCACTTAAATAAGAGTGATGGGCCTATTTTCTTTTAAGAGGTATTCAGAATAAGGAATTTTGTTGTAGGACTATCTTGTTAACCTCCAGAGAGCCCAGATGCCTCCAAAGGAAAGGAATGGGGTGATCAGCCCTTCTATCCATTTAGTTCTTATTTTCCATGGTCCTAATTGGTGTATTAGCCTGGGAAGGTACTTCAGCTCAGGTTATGATTAGTCCCACTAATTGTTCTATAGTGAAAGTCCTCAGGGCCTTTTTGTTAATAGTTCTTTATGGAGGACCAATCTTTATGCCAAATGTATGGCTTTTATATTTCATCTATACCCTGGATCCCAAGTCAATCTTCACTATGTAAACAGGACATATACTTCACCTCCCTGACCATTACCTTTTCCAGGTCAAGCTTGGGGAAAAAATCTTCGGGTTTCTGTGCAAACTTTCCAAAAAATGGCATCCACAGTCAATGACTAAAAAGTGTACAAGGATCTCAAACTCCAAGGAAGGTGAGTAAAGGGAACCACTCAGGTGCTTCCTTGGCCTCCCTCCCCTTGGACTTGGAAAGATGTGAGCCACATGGACAATGTTGCCTGTGTGTGTAGTGAGGAAGCCAGCCCACTCCCCTCAGTGATGGCAGAAGGGCATTGCCACACATGCCTGCGGCTCCAAGGACAAGCCCGCCCACCAAGGTGCCTGTTGTTTATTTATCCCAGTCAGCCAGCAAGGAACCAAGGCAGTGGAATTATTTAGAGCCTGTTCTGAGAGCTAAATTTGAGCTCAAGGGACCTGGGAAGACCTAGACTGTATTACAGTTGCATAACAAAGTGGCACCATTGATTTCAACATTACCTCTGTGGAAATAACAAACATTCTGATATTACACACATTACCCGGAAGAAAGGCAATAAATTCCCTTTAGAGGGACAGGTGTGGTCTCCTTGTACCATCAGTGAAACCATGCCATCCGCTGTCTAATGCAGTAACACCCCCATGCCGTCCCCACATGCACTCAACCTGCACTGGAGGATATGAGGAGCTTGCCCCTCAATCCATCGATACCGTCCTGCTCTGAGATTCACCAACATCCAGAAAGAGCACCTCACCCTCTTGATTCAAGTCCTAGATATTTATAGAACAGGAATAAGAGGTGTTGCTCAGGCAGATAGCTGTTTGCAGTTGCTTTCCCCCACCTTTTCCTTTTAACCCTTTTAAGTGAAAAGTAGCTATGCTCTGGCAATATACATAACTATTTATTTCTGAATTTAACTTACAAAATTAAGGATGAAAAACCAAGATGCTTTTCAAGGCTATGGGCAAAAGAGAACCCATGTGCACCGTAAACTGGGGCAGCCACTGGGAAAAGCAGTATGGAGGCCCCTCAAGAAAATAAAAATACAACCACCATATGTTCCAGTAACCCACTTCTGGGTACCTGTTAGAAGAAAACAAAATCAATATCTTGAAGATGATCATTTTTATTGCACTATTATCACAATAGCCAACACCTGGAAACAACTTAAGTATTTGTGGATTAATACATTTTACAACTGGATAAAAATATATGCAATGGAATGTTAATCACACACACACACACACACACATATACACACACACTCTCACACACACACACACACACACACACACACACACACAAATGCCATTTGTATCAACTGGATGAACCAGGAGGACCATTTGCTCAGTGAAGTAAGCCAGAAACAGAAAGACAAATATGTGTCACCTCACTACTATATGGAAATTAAAGTAGTAAAACTCAGAGAAATAGCAGAATGTGGGTTGCCAAGGGCTGGGAGCAAAGAGGAAACCATTGGTCAAAGGGTACAAACTTTCAATTTGAAAATAAATAAGTTCTAACACACAACATGATTACTACAGTTAATAATGCTTGACTGTACTTGCAACTTGCCAAAAGAGTAGATCTTAGGTGTTTTCACCACACACACACACTCACACACATATGCACACTCACATACATGGTAAGTAGGTGAGGTGATGGATGTGTTAATTACCTTGACTGTGATAATCATGTCATAATGTGCATACATATCAAAGTACCATGTTGTATACTTTACACATACACAATTTTGCCAATTATACATCCATAAAGCATGAGGGGGAAACCCAAGATGCTTTGAATGTCATCCTGCTATTGAGCATCAGGCACGAAGGTGGAAGCCACTGAGTGTGCAAAGTAATGTGGGAGTGGACATTTGGTGAAGGTGCTCCGAGGGCATGAAAAGAGGGACCCCTGCCAGGTGAATTAGCTCACTGGGACGTGTCGCAGGTGTGCAGTGGGGAAGGCAGGGACACAGCAGAGGCCATACAAGGAAGAAGGAAGAATTAGCGGGGGAAACTGAAAAAGGAAAACAGGCACTCTAGGAAAAAAAGGGTCGAGGAAGGGATGGGAGGATGAATGGTGGTGGAAAGAGACTTGACTTTGAGTGGTGAATGCATAATACAGTGGACAGATGATATGCTATAAAATCGTGCACCCGAAACCCATAAAATTGTGTTAACCAGTGGCACCTCAATGAATTCAACGAAAAGGAAAACATCGCAGTGGTTGCAAAGTAGAGGAAAATGAGCTTTAAAACAGTAAAGTGAAAGATATTATTTGAGCACCTCTGATAATAAGAATTTACTCAAAACTTCAAGTCAAGAAATTTAATATATGCTCAGAGCAATCAAAATTGGAAACTGACTCTGATTTCTTACCAAAAATGTAATTAAAAAAAATTCTGTCCTTCTTCAGGGACAAGTATTATCCTCATAATATTGATCCACTATAAATTTTTATAAAAATCACCAATGAAATCCAAACTGGAAGTGTCACTGAAATGAGTCTAAAACCTGTAAGTTAAACACTACTTAATATGTCTGTGTTAAGAATGTACGCGATGCTTAAACATGTTTGGAAAATAAAATCTAAACATGGTTGAGATTTTACAGCTCAATCTCTTCATCAGAAAAATGTTATAGAGAAGTGAAACATATTTCTCAGCTAGAAAGACTTGTGAGCAAATTAAATATAGGAAGAGCATGAGATGCACTGAGACTTAGTGTAGTAATCTTGATATCCTCTGATAAGCAATAAGGTAAAGACCATCTCAATAATTATTTCAAAACCCTTATTCTTCTAAAATTGTACACACTTTAGTGGGTATGTAACATTTATTTCAGTTTAACAGCTTTAATAAAAGGAGATTATATACATATTACGTATATATATATAATATACATATATATACATGTGGCATATAATATATATAATCTCCATATGTGTCTATATATATATATATATAGAGAGAGAGAGAGAGAGAGAGAGAGAGAGAGAGAGAGAGTACTCATGTTCTACTCATGAATATCACTCTGATTCAGTATGACACTTGGTGGCAACATACCTAAATTGTAGGTCCCATATTGGAAAATCAGTACATGCATTCCACAAACTGACATAATTTGCAAAGTAATAGTAAATAGCATATAAAGATCCTAAAAATAAATATTGCATAATTGGTCTCATCAAAATAAAGGTTCTTTTCTATTTTCTTAAAAAGGTTTCAGCTTCATTGAGGTAGAATGAAATAAAATGATAAGACATCTAAAGTGTGCAATGTGATGATTTGATATTCTTTGTATACATTTTGCCCCATTGAGTTAACATAGCTGTCACCTCACATATTTACCTTTTCTGTGTTTTGGTGAGAACATTTAAGTTCTACTCTTCTAGTTAATTTCAATTATACAACACAGTGTCATCAACTATAGTCACCATGTTATACATTAGACCCTCAGCCCTTACTTACCTTATACCTGAAAGTTTGTAGTATCAACCTCTCCCTATTTTCTCTTGACAACTACTTTCCACTCTGTTTTTATGAGTTTGGCTTTTTTTTTCTTTTTCTTTTTCTTTTCTTTCTTTTTTTTTTTTTTTTTTAAGATTCCACATATAAGTGAAACCATGCAGTTTTATCTGTCTCTGTCTGGCTTATTCCACTTGACAAATAATGCCTTTCAATTTGTAAGTTTGTAATCAGCTAACTATAAAAGCATTTTCTTTCTACTAATGGTTGGACCTCATAACTTACCATAAATTGCAGGTTTAACCAGGGATTAAATAAGCAATGCTTTGAAATACTCCACTTGATCCTGATTCATGTTGATCCACCAAAAATATGTGTGTCAGCATTGCTCATAAAACCCATTTTAGTATCTTCTCAAGACCTCTGGCATCAACTGATACCAATATTCTGACTGTTCAAAAACTATCTAGTTCACAAATTCCCATGATTAGAGTCATTCCTCTGGTATAAACATTGACCACTAAAAGAAGAATATATTTTATCTATCACCCTAACGACCATTCATATAATGTCACAGATCTGCTTATGAAACTAATGTAATAGAACGAGTATTAGACTTAAAGCCAAACATTGAGCTATGAATTCTTGCTCTACCATGCATTATGAAATCCATTTAACTTCATTAGGCTTCAGATTCTAAATTGTGAAACAAAAATAATACTACAAGAATGCTGTAAGGATTCAATGAGATGATATATTTTAGAGCATACAGAACAAATTTTATGATGCCTACTAGGGACTAAACTAATTGTTTTAAGAACAAAACATGGAACAGTCAGATTCAACGGAGTGTGAAGCAGAAACTAAGATTTGTTTAACCAATAGTGTCACTTCTTCCCTTTTTTTAGTAATCCAGTTTTGCTCAGGGTGACAATAGGCCCAGAATTAAAATAATCCTTGCCAGCCATGAACCACCTGAGCAGGAGAAAGTCAACCCATATTAGATCAAACCAATAGAGTTGGGGTTCTCTTACCTAAGCCAAAGGTAGTCCTGGCCAATGGAAGGAGAGATAGGAAGGAAAGGTGTTTACCTGGAGCATAGGTTGCTGGCTAGTGTACCAGGGTCATAAGGACAGGGTGCAGATGGAGGTGGGAAAATAGAAAAGGTAGCAGGGCTATTACCAAAAATGAAAAATCTTGACTGTGTTCACACCTGGCCCAACCCTTGGAAGGCCTGATGGTCATTGACCAGAGTGGGAATTGAATCCAGGCTTCACAGCAAGAGTAATTCGCAGCTGCCTTCCTCTCTATAGGATAAAATTCCTATTTCTCCACAGAAAAGCGTTTCTTGCTGCTGTGTTTCTGTTTTATTAGGTGCAACCTCAGTTAAGCGCTCTTATATTAATTTTGAACCATTTATCACATTTATGTTTCAAAAAAAGGCTTTTTTTATGACCAAGCCACGCAAATGGGTTCATTTGCTGGGTCATTTCAACCCAAGAGCAACCCATTCTGCTTCTTTTCTTTTTCTTCAGTGTTAAATGGAAACCTGAGTGGGCTTGATTTCTCCTTTGAAAGAACTTCAGCTGATGTTAACTAAACTTCAGGTGCAAAAAGCATAATGCCCTTTAGGAGATGGCCAATGCTTGGCAGAAACCAAAACCACAGGAATGTGCGCATTTCTTACTCTCATCCGGGTACTGGGGCAGAAGACGTCTGCCTCACACCACCTGCAAATTCCATTTCCTAACTCCATGAGCACCCACGGAAGACACGTCAGTTTGGGCTGTTGCTACTTAACTCATATCTTAAGCCAAAGCAAGGCTCAGAACGTGAAACTAAGGTGACGCAAGTCGCCTCACGCACAAAATTTAAGGATGTTCAATAAAACTCAGTAATTAAGATAACATGTTCCATGCCATATTTTTAAAAAAGCAACCCCCGCCCAATCCATGATGAATAAAAGATAAAGTTAAATCAGGATGAAATCTGATCCTGCATTTGCATGACTTACCTCACTTATTTCATCTTAACTCCAACCTTGATGCCACATTAGATTGGCAAGTCTTCTTTGGCTCCAATTCAATCCTGCCCTGCTCCTACAGGATGGACAGCTGCAAGAGAGGAGCACGCAGAGAGTGTTAACAGGCTTTGGGGTGGAACCTTGGGAAGGCCACTGGCGGCTCATGGAAGCCCAAAGCAGCCCCCCTCCCCAAATGGCTCTTGTTCATGGGCTTCTCGGAGAACATGCGCCATCCCCCTCCCATCGTCCTTTCTCCAAAGTCATGTTGATGTCCACTTGACCTCTGAGTGTTCCAGCATAGCCTAGAGGATTTCCCCGTTCCTGTGCCTTCCCTTTGAATGGGACACCTGACTCCAGTTCCAGTGGACTTGATGGCCCCGTGAATTCTGAGCTGGGATCACACCCTGAGGTCCTCTCTGAGCCCAGGTTTTGCTTATACTCCAGCAAGTATTGTGCTCAAGACCTCTCCGTTCTAACAGAGTAGGGCAAAAAAAGAAAAGATGAAGTCAGTAAACAATCTTACATATTGCTGTACTTTAAAGAAGTTAACACTATGTTTTTCTAGGTAGAAAAACATTTTCATAAAGTAACCTGGTGATATGACTTCCTGCTAATAGATATCTCATTCCCCCCTTAGGCGTGGCTAGAACCCCCAATGCTGAATTGGCTTTTTGTGTGAAGCCCTCAGAAATGCAAATGGCACAAGAGGTAAAAATGGAACTCCACACCCCTGCCTTGTTTTAAATACCATGAGTCAGGCATTGATGCTTTTAGGCAATCCTGCCAGCAACAATACGGGGTTCAGGAAGGTGTGTGGCCTGAGGCATTAACCAGGGAAAATAATTTACTCTTTCAGTTCTGTCCCAGCAGAGGGCTGCATTTTGAAAATGAAAACAACTCATGTAGATCATAGGGAGCAGCATGCGTTACTAGAAAAGCAAAGACTCTTGCAGAATGAACTGGAGATGACCTTTGTTACCTCCTGATCACAGTTCTAAGGGACACAATCTGACCATGGCTAATGCCATTTGATTTAGGCAAAACTATCTTCCCAGCCCAAGAGAGCCAAAAATGTTTCTGAAGTTCCCTTTCTGGGGTTGAGGCACCTTGCTTGTTCATAAACCCAAGTCCAAATGGACCTCAATTAGTTGTTTTCCTCTAGGATCTTCTGGGGTTTCTTAGTGTCAATCATCCAACCATGGGGCGCACGTCTAAAGACTGAGTGCTAATTCCAATGCAACGGTTGCCTTCATTTTTATGACAAATACACCATCTATTCACTTCTCTCATATTTCAATATTCCTACTTCTGAAAAGCTGGCCAAATAGAGAGGAAGAGATTGATCTACCTTAGCTGATTCCTTCCCTTTTCCTTGTCCTGTACCATTATTGCACCCTGCTAAAATACCAGGCAAAAAGTGGGGCTGGCTCTGTATACCCTGCAATGGTCCCTTGCTGGCATAGGAGAAGGGGGCAGCACGTTCTCTGAGGGACAGGCACTTTGCTTACCCACCAAGCGCTGCTGATTGTCCCAGTGACAATGCTCCAAGCACTAGTGGGTGTGGGAGTGCGTGCCGATGGGTGAGGGCAGAGGCCGTCCTGAGGAAAACCTGGCTGTCTGAGATCAAGGCCACAAAGGAAAGAAAAGAGTCCTTTGCTTTGCCTGGGCCCTTGTTTCAAGATTTGCTTTAACCCATGCGTATGAGCCACTTAGAAACCTGCCCCATTTTCCATCTGCCCTTGCGCTGTTTTATTCTTCATTTCTCCAACTCTCTCCATTTTTATTTCTTCTGTTTCAGTTCAAATAGGCGGTAAGAGAGCAAGCAGGCCAGGATGCTTAGGATCTAAGTGAGAAGGGCCAGCGGTCTGAGGATGGGTGGGCTTGAAGTCATGGGGGTTCAGCCACTGAGCCCGGGGCTAGGGCCTGTGTCCCCGTGCCCTGGGTGCCATGGTTCCCGCAGGCAGCCCGCCAGAAGCACCCGTGTCCCGCTCCAGAGGTGCCCGTGTCCCGCTCCAGAAAGGGGGCCTGACTCATGTCCGGTGCTCCGGGCTCACTGGGCCCGCTGCCTGTTGCTGATGCCCGGGAGGCATTCATGCTTTTACCTGAAGTGAACGCCTGGTCGCCACATGGGCCAGGCGGAGACTGGTCGCCACCGTCGCCATGAACCTGTGCTGGCAGCCGGTGCCTGCTCCCACCGCGACCAGCTCGGAGATGCACGGCGGGCGGTGGCCGGGTTCTCATCCTACTCCTGGGTCAGCCGGAGCACCCCCAGGGGTACCATCGAGAAAGGCGAGCCTCTAACTGCACCAGCAGGAGCGCAGTTGGGGAGAAGTTGGGCCCAGTTTGAAATGGGCTGTGGCCGGGGGCGAGCAGGGGCCACAGGAGTCAGCAAGGCAGGCACGGGCTCCTTGCCTTCCCCAGTTTCTTGCCGGAGTTTCTGCTCCAGAGGGAGGTACCGAAGTGGACGCGTTCATTTCACAGGTTTTAAGTAAGGAAGGGAGCTATGTTAGCTAAAGAAATGGGACGACTTCAGATCCAAAAGCTGCAGCACAGCTGAAGAAACCATCAGCAAGACAAATAGGGAACCCACTGTGTGGGAGAGCATTTTCTGCATTGATACATCTGACAAGGATTTAATCTCCAAGCTATACAGAGAACTAATACAATTCAATGCTGGGAAGACCAGCAACCCAATTAAGCAATGGGCAAAAGATCTGAATTAGACAGATGCTTCTCCAAAGAGGACAAACAAATAGCCCAGGGACATTTGGGGAAAAAAACTCAACAACACTAATCAGCAGAGAGACGCAAATTAAAACCACAATGAGATACCACTTCACACCTGTCAGAATGGCCATCATCAATAAATCAACAGACAACAAGTGCTGGTGAGGATGTGGAGAAAAAAGGAACCCTGGTGCACTGCAGGTAGGAATGCAGACCGGTGCAGCCATTGTGGAAAATAATATGACATGTCCTGCAAAATTAAAAATGGAACTCTCTTTTGAGCCAGTGATTCCCCTTAGGAATATAACTCAAGGATCCCAAAATACCAACACAGAAAAAAAGTATATGCACCTCTAATATTCATAGCAGTGCTATTTACAATAGCCAAGATTTGGAAACAGTCTAAGTGCCTATCAGTAGATGAGTGGATAAACAAGCTGGGTACATTTACGCAATGAAATACTACATGGCAGTGAAAAAGAAGAAACTCTTACATTTTGCAACAGTATGGAGAAAATTATGCTAAGTGACTTAAGCCAGTCAGGGACAGAAAAACACTACATGATCTAACTTACTTGTAGAATCTAATGAACACGCAGTAAACTAACAAACAAAACAGTGACTGAAGCTTAGATACATAAAACAGACTGGCAGCTGCCGGAAAGGAGTTGGAGGGGATAGGATGAAAGGCGATGAAGGGGTTGACCAGAACATTTATGCACAGCCCATGGACAAGAGCAGCAACATGGAGATTGGCTTGGCGAGTGCAGAGGGTAGTAGGCAGGGAAAAGGAGAAAAGGTGGAAACAACTGTAATAGCTTAAACAATTAAAAAAAACATTTAAGAAAAATAAGGTAAATGGCAAAAATAAAAAACTAAAATAAGGAAAGGAGCAAGATAAATACCATATAATTTCACTCATATATCTAAAGAATAATGTAAATAAACAAACAGAAACAGACTTGTAGATCAGAGAACAGACTGACAGTTGACAAAGGGAAGGGGTTGTAGAAGGACTGGGTGAAAAAGGTGAAGGGATTAAGAAGGACAGATTAAAAATTTCATAACAGTCACAGGGATGTAAAGTGCAGCACAGGAAACATGGTCAATAATACTGTGACAACTATGTGTGGTGCCAGGCGGGTACTGGAAATATAAGAGGATCATTTTGTAAAGTATGCGATTCTCTTACCACTATGCTGTACACCTGAGACTAATATAAGATGATATTGAATATATGCTGCATTTGAACAAAATTGAAAATGTAAAAAAAAAAAGAACAAAAAAAATCAGGACACATATTTTTAATTTGGTATATTGCACGTTTGGGGGCATTTTCTGATTATCTCTACCTTTTTAGGAGAGCAGCTTAACAATCCATTTATCGTCCACAATTGTCCTCTTGATTAGATGGACTCCGATGACCATCAGGTCAAAGACTTTATTGCTAGAGAGACCACTTCATTTAACCTCATTTCCAGGCATCATTACTCCTGAATCCCAAGCAGCTTGGAAACATCTGTCATTGTCACATGAAGGACAAGAAGATGAATGGTTTTGTGCCTGTCTTTCCTGGGATCTGTATCATCACCATCACACTCAATGGACAACATTGATTTGCTGTGGTGATGGTTGTCCTATCACATCACACGATGCCCAAGAATGGCCAACAGAGGCAGCAGCCAGAAGTAGAAAATATTAAGGATCCACAAGATCTCGGTCCATTTTTCCCTTCTGTCAATTCCTAGGCATGTGACTTGGGATAAGTCTCACCCCTTCAGTTTCATCATCTGTAAAATAGGATGATAAAATTAATCTCTGTACAACCTTCTGCATAAGACTGTTTTGAAAGTTCCCAATGAATCAAACATCTAGAAGTCCTTTAAAGATTATAATGTCTTTAAGAACTACTCAGTAGTTATTTCCATTCACCGTGTTGAACTATAATCCTCCATCAGTCACGGGTAGAAACCAGCTGGGCACAGTCTGAGGTAGTACACAATAATTCGAGTTCACTACCAGAACAATTCATTCATAGAACTGGAATAGGGAGAACGTGATCTATTACATAGTTGTCCTGGGGCTGCGTTCCAAGAACCTACTCCCTCCCAAAGCAGGGAACCAGATATGAAAAGAAAAAAAAAAAAAGAAAGGAAAGAAAAAAAGGTTCTTATTCAATGGAGTCCGAGTTAGGGGAGAAAACTGATGTAAAGAGAAGCCATCAGGCTTGGACCTAAAAATAAGGGACACCCATTGAATTGGCGGTGCAGAGACGTAAAGGAAATACTGACCTGGGCCAGAGAGGAGTGGGGTGGGATGCCTCTGAGGGAGAAGATGAGTTTTTCCCATGAGCAAGTCTTTGTCACAGCACTTACAGGGGTTCTTTGAATCCTTAGAGGAACACAAGCTGTCATTGCCAGCTCCCATATATCACATGCCTGTAGACAGTTATCACACAGGATGGAGGATTCATGAAAGGGGTAGAAGAGCTTGCGTGAAGGTGCCCAAACTGATGACCAGCAAGACACTGCCTGCGCTCTGCAGCATGTCACAGCCTCCAGCAGGGGCTGAAGACAGACAGCCAGCTCAAAGCACTGCGCACGGCTCACTCTAGCGAAATTTGGGAAGCAGGCTGTTCAATGAGGAACCCTGAGGAATTCTGCCTTTAGCTTAGGGTAGTTTTATTTTGCTAAATGAGCATGTCTGGAGGGGATATTCAGCTTACCACACTTCTTCTTAGTTAAGTATCTACTTACAACCTTCCAAATAATAATTTTCCAATCTTTTCCCAAGATATTTGAAAAACAAACCCACTAATCTACTTCCCCCTGAGTAATTTCAAAGCACTTATCCCCATAGTACCCAGGGAGGTTGGAAAAAAACCAATCTAGTACCAATGGAGGGAAAACATCCCCTGGGTCCTACAGAGAGAATAAGTGAACCTGCCCGGGCATGTGCGTTGTTTGAGGACCTCCTGTCTGCCAACCGCAATACTGAGGCATGGGTGTTTAAGATGCTAAGATATTCTTCCCCAGATTTTAGTTGCTTGAATGCAAATGGCTCCTCTCTACTGAAAATATTTGCTGACTAAAAATTATTTCAATCTGTTGTTGATCAGTCTGTCTGAACTTTACACAGGCTGGAGAATTTATCTTCCCCAGGGTCTCCCAATTGTAGGTGCAAACATTTTGTGTCTAAGATAGTGTCCTATTTTTATTTGTCTCACTCTCTTCAGTTACCACCACACAACGCACCCGACTTATTTGACATTACCATAAAATACGGTATTTCACAACAATGAATTATTTTGGTGACTGTAATATATCCATTAGAGCCATTGAACGTATTTTATTTCAACTATTCTATTTGAAAGTATGTCTAAAACACATTGAATGCTTCTCTGCCCCTTGAATAGAGGTTACCTCCGTGATTTTGTTTTTATTTAGCTTGAAAATTCAGGGTCAACATTATAAACATTTTATTACCCTGCAGGATTGTCTTATAGGAATGATTGTTAGTGGAAGCGGATAGGGCATCTGCCTGCGCAAAATGTCTCCCGGCTACTGCAATATTGGTTCACTTGTAGTTCTTGAATTGTGTTCTCTCACTTCTCTGCATCCTCCATCACAATGAGGCCATCAGTTGTGACTTCTTGCTCATTCTAATGGATTTGCCTTTTCTGATATATCATTTGTAATATATTATGTGCTAGGAAACCATACACCTAAGCTTGTTTAAATCTTGTATACAACAAGAATACATGGGCAGAAGGTAAAGATCAGTGTGACTATATGAATAAAGCACACAAATTTAATGTACAGGTATTGAGAAATCCATCTGGTCACTTATATATTTTTAAAACATTACTTTTCACTTATTTCTCAGCAGCATTTCAAAAATATAACAAATCACCAATGGAAAAGGGAAGCATCCCAACATTTAGACATGTGAGATGGCTTTGAGTCATATTCGTTCATGGCATTTTCTTTTTTGGTAAAGACAGAGGTCACCAACCATCTCATAATTATAAGTGTGAGGCAGATGTTGGAAGGGATGTCTGTACTGGAAAATGTCTCTCGAAACATTATTAACCTGTCTATACACTGAGTCTTAGTTTGATCATTTGCCCATTGACAAAACTTTAGCCATTTTTAGCTCCTACGTAGGTAGAAGTCCTTGGTAACAGAAGGCTTATTAATGACATGAGGTTTGCACTTCCAAACAAGCCCAAAGGAGAAGGTGGTTTTGACCTCACCACACCTTCTCATCTATGACCTAAATGCAAAGGCCTCAAACTGTCACATTTTTGAGAAGGCAGGAGGGAGAGAGAAACAGGAGCCTTGAGTGTCTGAGCAGGACTGTCACCACCAGGGTCACTCCAGAAAGACGGAAACTTGCTCTGAAATAGGTCAGGAGCAGCCATTCGACTAGGGGGTTGGTTCTGAACTGTCTGTTAAACAGATGTCTCTATAAACAGATCATGCCTTTTCTCCCAATCATCTGATAGCACAGGAAGCTGGAAATTGGGGCAGCTGAGTATAGTCAAAAGACTTTCACAGAGAGCCCAGCACAAAAGGAAAATCACCCTTGGCTTAGCTCCCCTCTTCCTAAATTCTTAAGGGGCTCAGTCTCCTGGAAGGAAACGTAGTTAAACTTCATTGACCTTTAGTGCTTGAAAAAGCTCCTAGTGTCAATTTCTGCAGTTTAGCCCATTCACTTTGCACTTTCTAAGCAGACCCTAAAAATGAAAATAATAATTAAAAAACCCTCTTATCAGTCTGCCCTGATAAGTTTACCAGTTACGAAAGCTTGAAGGGTATCTGAACCACCCCCAGCCTATTTCAGCTATGATGTGGCTCTCAACTCCTCCCAGTCTATTTTGTCTCTGGCCATGAGCTTCCTTCCTCACTTTCTATAAATCAGAAGCAAACTGAAGCTCTGAAGAGGGCTATGGCAGATCAGAGCCAACCAGTTTTATTTTTAAAACATGGCCTCAGAGACCACAACATGTTTCTTTCAATTATATTTGCAGTCCTTACCTCAGACCTAAAAAAAGATGCAATCTTTAAAGTATATCACTGATACAGCAAGGAAGGGCTCCCCTGATGGAGGGTCATAGCCATTCATCCACTAAGTCAATCAACAAAAATCTATTGAGCACCTTAAAGCCTATGGAGACTGTGCCAGAATTTGGGGTCACAATGGGAAGCAAAGCAAGCCCAAGCCTGGGGCTTAAAGAGTTTGTAGTTCGATAGGGCAGAGAAGCATTAAATATATATATATATATATATATATATATATATATATATATATATATACACAGGCCCTGGCTGATGGTACAGTGGATAAGATGCCGGTCTGCGAACCCAAAGGTCGCTGGTTCAATTCCCAGCCAGGGCACAGAACCAGGTTGCAAACCAGGTCTCCAGCCAGGTCCATAGCTGGAGGCAGGTGAAAGGCAACCAAACATGGATGTCTCTTTCTCTCTCTGCCTCTTTCCCTCCCCCTCTCTCTAAAAATAATCAATAAAATCTTTAAAAAAAAAAGGAATACACAAATCAAGAATTTAAATATCACAATGGAAAGTGTGCTGAAGGACAAGGTCAGGGGATTCTGCAACTGGGGACTACCACCAAGCCTGGGAGTCAGCCACAAATTTCCTGGGAGTGAGAGTCCTGAGTCCAAGTGGGGGACCAGCAATCAGGTAAAGGGGGAGGAGAATATAGGGGTCAAAGAGAAGGCCCACACAGTGGCCCAAGAGGAGCTCTCTTTCCTCAGATTCAAGCCACAGTGGCTTGAATCATGAGTCAGCACATTTAGAATCTGCACCTTCACCATCCTTAAGTCCTCTCCCTCCTGAGTCTGCAGCCTCTCCCCTTCCCCATCCCGCCACGTTGTGGGGGCCTCATCAGCCCACCACAGCAGTTCAGACCCCTCTCTCCTCTAAAACACGTATTGCATCCTTCATTTAGTGCTAATCACTGGCTGCCTTTTTAAACTGCCTTCTAAAATGGCCTTCCCTGTATTAGTCTGCTCAGGCTGTGACAACAAAAGACCATAGACTGGGTGGTCTGAGCAACAGGAATTTAGTTCTCATGGTTATGGAACCTGGAAAGTCCAAGGCCAAGGTGCCCACAAGGTAGGTTTCCTTCAGAGTCTCTTCCCTGGGCTTGTGGCTGGCCATGAGCTCTCTGTGTGCTCACTTGTTCTCTTCTTGGAAGCGGAAGGGGAGAAAGAGAGAAAGGAGGCTCTTCGTATAGGGGCCCTGATCCCCCATGAGGGTCATACCTTCATGACCTTATCCGAACCGAAAGAAATCCCTAAGGCCCCACCTTAAAATATCCCCCTGAGGGGTAGCGGCCTCAGCCTAGGAATTTGGGAACAGGGATAAGCATGCAGTCGGTAACATTCTTCTACACTTACATATCTTGCCTCCTTCACAAGCAGGTCAGCAAGAGAGCTTTGTGCACTTGTCCCACGTGTCCCTAAGTCCCCAAGCTTCTTGTACATATCAAATGCCCCTAGCAATGAACTGATTGCCAGGGAATTGTTCCTGCCCTCCTGCAGTTAATCAAACACACAGAGTCAATTAAATGCATTAAGTCTTATTTAAGCAACCCACGTGGAGGTAACGCTACAGGTCAAATGATTTGACTAGAAATACAAACTTTTTTTTTGGGGGGGGGCTTCATGTGTATGTGTGCATGTGTGTGTGTTGGGGAGTACATTTTTTTTCTACACGATTTTCTAGCTGCTTGTTACTGGATGTTTTATTCCTCGCAGAAATATTTATTTCCATGCCTAGTTTGGATTAGAATAATAAAAAGTACTGCTCTATTAATGTATGCTGAAAACAATAGAATTCCAATTTTACTTTATATGCGGGTCAATAGGAGAATCATTAAAAATGGACTGAAACCAGATTGCCTGACTGAATCCGAGCTCCACCTGTCACTAGATATATGTGACTCTTGACAAATTCTTTAATCTCCTTCATTTCTATGACACACATAATAATAGTATGTAAGAATGTTATGAGGATTGCTGAGTTAATATTATAAAGCACTCAAAAACAGCACATGACACATTGAAGTTTTCACACATGCTTTCAAACATAATATGAAATAAAATAGCTTGAAATAAAACAAAATACAAATCTGTTATAGAAAAGGTCATGAATAGATACGCAAATATATTGACAGAAGTGATCTGTGATGATAAAATTACTTGATTAATACTTCCTTCGGGGATGGAGGGGACTGTATTTCCAAATTTTCTACAATAAATATATTTTTGAAGCAAAATTAAAAATAACACTATAATATAATAGCAATGTGTGTGTATGTATAGAGAGACATCCATCTACATGTATGATCATTGAACTGCTTAAAAGTCAGTTTATTTTCCTGAAAAACTGGAATAACAATGATCTCACAAGGCTGTTGCAAGGATTAACTAGGTAATGAATGCAAAGGCTCTGCTTACCTTTCTGTATTACTCTCACCCTTCTCCACCTGAACCTGTCTAGATTACAGCAAAAAGCTTGCTGCAGCCTAATGACATACCAGTAGCACATTCGCCAACCTCCCAGAGCTTACATGCACGTACCCAGCGTGCAGTGGGCTTCCTTGTGTTGGGGACGGGCTAAGGTGGCTGAGGACCAGCCTGTGTGGAACACAGTTTTTGCTTCAAGAACAGAAGTTCTAGGTGGCTAATGAACCAGGTCAATGGGGACTACTAAGTAGTGTCTGAAGTGCCTGGCCCCAAAATTTATCCACTTAACACATATTCAAGCAGTTCTTCGGAGCACAGGTCACACAAAGCCCGCAGGGGCTTCAGCCTTGGTTGGGGGTGTGGGAGGGGAGCTTGGGGCAACTTGCGAGGACACTAGAGGAACCTGAACCCTGTCAAGAACAACTGGTAAGACCCCATCCCCACCCCCACCCCCCACAATCTGGGGAAGAGGACCATGAAAGAGCCTTTGATGTGGGGCTTTAAGACATAAAATTCCCTAGTTGTTATAGGCCATTTTTTCTGCCAGGCAGAGTGAGTGAGAGGAACATTTGCTGGTGCGGAGGATGAAGTTCTTTGTTGCTCTGTAAGGCCAGTCAGTCTCGCCTTCATGGCCTACACAGTGTGTTCTATGCTTTTAGGTAATCAGTGCTTCAGACCAGAGCTGAGCTCTTTGTCTGGCCTAATCTCCTTCATTGTTGATCTCCTTGTAAAACCAGACGGTTGCAAATAAACAAACCATGCTTATTATGAATATAATTTATTAACAATATGCAGGGTAGGCTTCCTCCCCCCATGTCTTAGCCAAGCCTTTATTTTCACATGCACTATAATTTCATGAACTGGGTCATTTCCAAATAAAGAGGTAGGTGCTAAGAGACTCAGAAAGGCAGTGAGTTGATCTAGTGACTAGGAACACAAACTCTGAAGCCAGATTGCCTGGGTTCACATCTGACGCTATCACATTACTATCCGTGCCTTGGTTTCTCATCAGCAACATGAAAGAATCATGGTATCTCTCTCACAGAGTGATTGCAAGGATTAACAGGGTGCAAATATACTAAGTGCTTAAAACAATGCATGACACATATGTGCACCACAATAATAGTTACAATGGCCAGAAAGCAGGGCTAGTGTTTCTGAAATCTTGACCAGGCCGAGAGGGAGGTGTCAGGGACTGCAGACATGAGGGGTTGAAAGTAACTGTCTACTTTGCAGGCTTTAAAACAATAGATCCTCAAACCCTCTGATGGGGAAGGATCTTCCAAATTGATAATTAGTTATAATAAATCATAAGGACCAGGCCTTCAAGAAATTGTAGCAAGCCCCTGAGACATGGTTTTTTGTGGAGAGCAGGACCAATAAAATGGCATGGGTCTGATCAAGGTAGCATAGAGTATATAAAACAAAGTGGAGCCACTCATGTCAACTAAAATGGCTTTCGGTAAGCCATGACTCTGGTTCAGAGGAAAACTGCTTAGTCACTCTAAGACACATCTAGCAAGGAGACACACTTAAGATATCTGCACATGTGATCAGAATGGCCCTGTCTACGTAGCGAGACCACCAGTAGATAGGCTTCTGGGGAAATTCCACTCTTGCTGTCAGGGGTGTCAATCAGAAAAGCCATGTACCACCCATATGCTCCTGGACAAATTCCAAACTTGATATGAGGAGCACCAAGATATTTATCAAAAGGACCCATGAACCTCTCTTCTCTCCTTCCTCCCTAATGTAGAATTACAGCATTTTCCAGGGGGGCAGGTAGTGTAGGGGGACCCTGCTGCAGGTCCGTGAGAGCAATCCTCTCAGCAAGGGCTCCCTTGCAGACAGCCACAGCCCAGCTTTTGTGGGAGGAGGGGTCATCCACACCTCTTTGCTCCCCCCACAAGTCCCTTCCACCTAAAGCCCAGACCTCTGTATGCAACAGCCCCGCTGAGTGGGGCTGAGTTTTCCTCACACGAATGTCATTGGCACCATTCACTGGGGCATCCCTGGAAGCTGTCGCAGAAGCAGACCCTCGAGGATGTGCGCCCCCCACCCCCATCCTGCCTCAGAGAGACCCTCTGGGAAGAAAATGGTTTCCCATTTCGTGGACTTGGAAAGCCAGTTAGGGAGTTCGATTTTCTAAATTATGCACCTCTATTTGGGCTTTCTGAAAGCCATTGCCTTCCTGCATTGTGCCTAATTTTGAACAGGTGGCCTTTTTTATTCAGTGCAATGTACCTGATGCTAGTCCCAGATTGGCTCACAGAGCCCATGAGGCCCTTCTTCGATGTGGGGGGGCTCAGTTGTCTGCCTCAGCGGAGCTGAGTGTCTGGAGGTGGGTTTTGTTCTGCTCTGCCAGTCGGCACAGGAAAGGATGCTCAACATCAGCAAACATCAGGAAAATGCAAATCAAAACCTCAATGAGACAGCACGGCCCACCTGCCAGAATGGACACGATCAAGAAGGTACACGCGTTGGCCAGGATGTGCAGGAGGGATTAGAACTTAACTGTTGCAACCACAGGAAAGAAAGGATGATGATGCAATGCTGTGCAGGTGCTCATTATTGCTACTATGGCAATAATACGCTCACAGATGGCGTTTTTCCCTTGAAAACTGGCATGTCTATGCTTAGTGTGACACATTTACTCCAAATTCCCCATTTCAGCCAGTCGAGATCTGTCACAAGGGGACAGGCTGTACATTTCCTCAGAGCACATCAAGACTACCTGAAAGGGACATTACTTCAATTAAGTGTGTCAAACCACCTGCCACCGAGAACTCAGAGTGCCCTCTCTGCCACCTGATGGAACAGAGCTGATTTGTTCCAAGGATGCTTCATGGAGGGAAGAGTCACTGTCAAAAGACCCACATGAAAACAAAACCCTCACCCTGATTAGAAGGAATGCCTGCCTGCCCAACGCAACGTGCAGAAGAACACAGCAGATGCCCTTATTCAATTAGCTTCGTGTACGGTGGACTGCAGATCCCAGGCTGGCATACGAATGAATCTTGACACAATCCTCGAAACTTGGAAAACCGATTATCCTGCAGTTGCTCGGCCACAGTGTCTGCACACTTTGTGCGCAGGTGGTGCGCGGTCCCTCCTCGTGAAAGACTGGCATACAAATTGCCATGTATGTACCACCTGCCACCCCTTGTATGTGTGGACTGGAGGTGAGCAGGAATACGGCATGCCATTAACCTCTCCGGATCTCTCCTCCCTGCAGGATTACCAAGAAGGGGGCAAGTAAACACTGAATGCTTCGTGTCAGAGAACCCGCAGTGAGGCATGAGTGAAATGAGTGTGGTCCCCCGAGGAGAATGGGGACTTGCTGTCTTTCTCCTAACAAGAGGGCTCTAACTTGTACTTCATCACCACCAACTGGGATTCTTTTTCATGGCCAGTGGAGACCTAGCCTTTAGGTTTGTTCTCCCTCCCCCTGCCAGCCAACTATCTTTGAAACCTTTTACTCCGAAACTCTTGAACATAGTCTTTCTTAATCAAGTCCATTGACATCTTCTACCTGATTATTCTTTGTTGTGGGGGATGGGGAGGCCCTGTGCATTGTAGGATATTTTGCAGAATTACCTACTAGATGTCTGCAATACCTCGTCAGTCATGACAATCAAAAATGTCTCCAGACATCTCCAGTGTCCCTGGCGGGGCAGGGGTAAATCATCCCTGATTGAAAACAACTCCATTCATAGTTTGGGTGAGAAGAGATCCCAGGGTTCCCCATGGTAAGTCACATGTCCATTTTCAACCAATTACAACCTGGTGGCCTGATCAGTGGTAGCTGTTTCAGTTACTAAGAAGGGGCTGCCATTGTTTTCTCATACTGGTGATAAAACTATAATGAGATCAAATTCTCGGACATAAGAGATTTGCAGACATACTGTTATTAAAACGCTTGTCCTAGCAGTCATGATAGACATAAGTATGCCAGTTTATGAGATGGATTAAAATGTTCAAGGTCATGAAGTATAAACCTCGTAGTCCTCCCAGCAACCCCAAGGCAGGGCAGAGCAAGACCTTGTAACCTTCGTTTCTCATTGTCCAGTCAACCCCAGCAAAAGCAAAGCATTGTTCACCCAGATGACCAGGGACAATAGTTCAGACTTCAGGCATATCTCCTGTATGAATGTGTCAGAGGCAGTGAGATGGGCTTCCCACAAGCCCATAAGAGGATGTGGGCTATAAGTATCATGACACTCGGGATAGTAAGTTCACATGGCAAATTCTATTGTAAGCCGACATGTGAAAAAAGCACTTCATGCTTTAACTTAAGAAATATGTTAGTTGAAAAAATTGGCCTTGATTTTGTATGCTCTCTTTTCATGCATACATGTACACATGCACACAGAGTTGCTCATGGCATATTTTAACTAAGGTTTGGATTCTACTCTCCTCAATAAAAACATTGGCCCTGGTCCCTAACTTGCTGGTATTCATTTTACCGTAATCTAGAAGTTATACTTTTACCATGATCACATCAACGGTCTCCAACTGGAGACCCACAGCAAGGGTCCTTACCTTAGGGAAGTACAAACAGTGGGAGTAAAACATTAAAAATCCCTTCCCAGGTCAGCGCTAAGGGAAGAACAAGCCCCAGGATCTCACGCTCTCCTCTTAGAAATGAATTTTCTCTGAGAGAATTTCATGTTTGGTGGCTAACAGGAAAATCGTTAGCCAGCCTCCCAAAGGTGATGTAAATATCTCATAACAAAACAGTTTTGACTCAGTGGGTGTTCGGCAGAGTCATAAAGAAGGAGAGATGGGCTTCGTAGAAACCTGAAGAAAGAAAGACCTAGGAATGAAAGCATGCAGAGCTGGTCAGCTGCTCCCGTGTGATGTGTGGTCCTGCCAGAGAGCGCTGTCTGTGCTTGTTGTCCTTCTGCGGTCGCCACTCACCAATGACCTCTGCAGATTCCTCCTCATTATCTCTAATTATAAGAACAGGACTCTGAATTTTCATAGAGCCTTAAGTTACTTCCCGATACTAAGGGGGGAATGTTAACTCTTTCAAGTCCATAGGGTGTCATTACAGGCATAGCAACAATATTTCTGGGAAAAAATAATGATCGACCTCTTTTATTCAGTGTTTGGCACGAAACCATGAGTTCAATGCAAGTGACAACATAATAACTATGTCACATGAAATAGTGATATAAACGGTGACCCTCCCCTGTACCTTGAGTTACAATAAACTATGGTCCTGGTATTTGCAGACCTCCTCTGCAGAGGGAAGCAGAGAAAGTGGTTTTAATTTTTCCTGAAGAGGCTGCAGCACAGCTATCTTCAAGCCAGAACTTCGATTTTTTGTAGTTGAGACCACGGTTCACAATAAATAATCAACTTGGTCCTTGTAAATCAGGTGCTTGACTCTCATCACTCGGGCAAACACATTTTAAAGAGCTCCAAAACCTTCCCAAAGCCTGACAAATAAATACTTGACAGCCTTGGCTGGTTGCTCAGTGGATAGGTGCCGGCCTGCGAACCCAAAGGTTGCTGGTTCGATTCCCAGCCAGGGCACGTAACCAGGTTGCAAGCCAGGCCTTCAGCCAGGTCTGTAGCTGGAGGCAGGTGAAAGGCAACCATACATTGATGCTTCTCTCCCTCTCTGCCTCCCTCCCTGCCCTTCTGTCTAAAAATAATAAATAAAATCTTTAAAAAAAATTCTTGAAAGACTATGTAGGTACTGTAGAAAGATATTGTGGGGCTAAGAACAGCTTCTCCTAGTGAGAAATTAGTGAACAAAGACTCAGAACTGTTTCCAACAACATCAGCCCAACTTCTTTCTCAGCAGAATGAGAATTCCAACATCAACATAAACCCAGCTTGTATGCTGAGACATTTGTGTTCAAAGTGTTTTTCATTATACCCGGTCCTTTAAACATAGCGGATAGCTTTTCAATTTCTCTAGAAAACCCTTTTAGAGACTATGCATTTGCTCACTATAATGATTTTGTTTCAGACCCTGGTATTTTGGCATATCCACACCATCACTGTAGTGTCTGATTATTTGTCAGGGAGACAGCCCTATGCCTGTCCTGAAAAGGCACGTGTGTGTTCATTTTCTCCCAAGCCTGATGCTTATTTGCCCACTGAAGAAACGCAAATAGCATGATGGGAATTATCTGCCTCTCAATTCTTAATGTAAAGAATTACATTTCCATCGTTGGGTAAACATGGGAAATAAGGGAGTTTCTCCAACACAAATGAAGTTCTTCTTACTTAGGTTCGGGGACATGTTTTTACATTGTTTTTGTAGTGTTAAACCTGTATTTCTTCTGAGACCACCTCACATATTAATAGAGATACTCCCCTAGCATAAGAACATGGAATAATTTTCATCGCAACACTCCTTTAGTCTTGTATTATGGTCATTTTAAAATGTGAAGCACCTGGTTGTTTAGTTGCATAAATTGAAGGCCCCCAAAATGGAAAATGGAATGGCTTTAAAATGTGCATAACGTAGTGGTCTGATGTTTCTGGAAATGAAAATGTTCAATAAAAGTTCTGTGTTTCATTATCATATAGCTTTGTGCTATTTTTTCTCATGTCTTTAACTCTGGGTCCTTGCCAAAAAAAAGCTGGAAATAATCAATACTTTCAAAACTGAGCCTATCATCAAGGTAGTCCACTTCCATTTCTTCTATCTTACTTTGCTGTAATGGCAGGAATGGGGTTCTGAAGAGCTTTATATTCTTAAAGTGATCCCTAATTGATTGTGAGAGATTCTGAGTTATTGGAAGATGTCTCCACCGATACTGATCATGAAAAAATTCTGCATGAAACATCCCAAACTCTTGAAATCTACAGACATCCATGTGAACAATTACCATTCCAGTTCTCTGTTTATTCTTCTGGAAACCTCCCCACAAGAAATTCACACCTCCAAACGACTCTCCCCTCCCACCCTATCCCCAGCCAACCTACATTTTTGCCTGTTCCTCCACACAAGTCATCAGAGAACAAGCCCTCCTGAAGGTTCCCCCACCCCACCCCACCAGGTGCCCTGCTATGACACCTGTGCCTGCCTCCACAGGTCCCCTGTGGAAGCTCCTCATGCAACATGGGGTTGGGGGCCAGGGATGGCGGTTCCCAGGGGCTTCTACAAAACAGACCAATGACTCTGGAATTCACGAAGCTCTTTTGTCAATACCTCTCCTAGACCTGAGCAGGAAGGCTTCCATGCTTAAGAGAGCCCCACTGATCCCAAGGGAATTACATCAATGAAAGTTTTAAGAAACACGTAGGTACCCCCCATCACTTGAAATCTGGTACTTAGCTGTGGCAACTTGCACTAGTATTGCAATAGTTATGTTACTATGTCTGGTGCCAGCTGGGTACTGGAAACACCAGGGGGAACACTTCGTAAAGTATATGATTCTCTAACCACTAACTTTAAATATCCATGCTTCTCACTAACACCATTTAGGCCCCAGGGAAATGTTTCTTCTCATCTAGTTTCCTATATTCTAGACACAAAAACCACTATACCCAATATCAGGAAGGGTTCAAGGCTGTCCCTATTGACACTGGATATAGACACAGCTGTGAGTCAAAGGAGGATTTAGGAAGTGGATGTCTTAAAGTTTAATATATATATGACAGATAATTTATCAAGCCTTTCCACTCACCATGGATGCAATAGATTCATGCAGAATAGAAGATTATTTTCTAGTAGTGTTGAATATCTTTTTTTTTTTTTTTCTTCTGTGTGTTCCAGTTCATGACTCTGGAGATATTCATGGGTTGGTGCAGTATTCACAACAGTTGGACTTGCAGTATTAAACAATGTATTCTTCCCTTAAATGTGTGCCTGTAGGTATAGCACCAAGAAATATGATATCATTTCTTTACTAGTTGGAAGGTGAATCATGTAACTGCCAATACTTCTATAAGAATATTTAGTAAAGTTGAATAACATTTTAAAATCAATTTAAATATCAGTTTATTTAAATTATTTTAAGATGCGATATTCATTAATTACAGTTTATATCTTTTGCCTTTACATTTAATTGATAACTATGAATATTATTCTATAAAGTTATATAAAAACAATAGCTTTACACAAAATTCTTAGTTTGTCATTTATGAAGGGAAATTTTCAAGGTAGGAAGATAGAATGTATTCAACCCGAATGCCAGGCATACACAATATTAGGATCAAAATGGCTTTTTGCCTTTAGTCAATAATTCCCAGTTTTGTCTTATGACCCAGCAATTCCACTTCTGGGTATGTATTCAAAGAGACCAGAACACTCATTTTGAAAGAATATATGCACCCCTGGGGCCACTGCAATGTTATTTACAATAGCCAAGATATGGAAGCAACCCAAGTGCCCATCAATAGATGAGTGGACTTAAAAAAGCAGTGGTTCATATATACAATGAAATATTACTTGGCCATTAAAAGGAGTGAAATCTTACCAATTGTGACCGCCTGGATAGACCTAGAGGGTATTATCATTAGTGAAATGCCCTTCAGAAAAAGACAAATACCCTATGGTACTATATGGTTCTACTTATGTGTAGGATCTAAAGAACAAAATACCTGAACAAGCAGTACTGAGACAGACCCATAGACACATTGGACAGACTAACGGTTGCCAGTGGGGCAGGTGGAGGGGAGCTCAGTGAAGCAGGTGAAGGGATGAAGAAGTGTGAGAAGTACAATTGGTAGCTACAAAATAATCACAGGGATATAAAGTACAGGACAAGTAAGACATATAGTCAATAATATTATAATAACTATCTATGGTGCCAGGTGGGTACTAAAAACATCAAGGGAAACACTTTAGAAAGTATGTGATTGTCTAACCACTATGCTGTCTGTACGCCTGAAACTAATACAAAATATTATGGAATGTAAACTGTGAAAAAGGACCTTTTTAAAACAAAAGAAAGAAAGAAAGAACAACAAAGAAAAGAATTCCCAATTTTGTGTTCCGCTCTACCTTACCTGGATGGCTCTGACTGGGCTCACGGGACTTCTCTCTACCCAGCACTTTTCCAGGGTTTTCTTGGATTCCCAGAAGGGTACAAAAATGGACCAAAGCTATACAGCTTCTCAAGCCTCCACCCACAATTATATCGGCATGTGTTTTTCTTTCTTCCAGCACTCACGAATACACAAACACGTGATTTCAAAGCTTAGGGAAATGAAAGCTATCAAGTTTCTACCAGAATGTCAGGAAAAATCTCCCAAGTCTCTCTTTAGAGAAGCATGCAAATGCAAAGCCTCCTTATTGCCTTCCATCCTAGGACTTCATAACCCATTGTTCTAAAACTGTGAAGATTTATTTGCCTCAAGTATATAATGCATATTCTGTGAGCAAGGCAAAATTTCCTGATCAGTGAGTGAGTCATTCTCTCAAAAGAGAGAGAGAAAGAAAAAAAAAGAGAGAAAGAGAGAGAGAGAGAGAGAGAGAGAGAGAGAGAGAGAGAGAGAGAGGAAGAAAAATTACTCCTTTGGCCTACAATTACTTGGTGAACGTTTCTGGCACATTACTTTTTAACACTCCTCGTATTTTTAAATCTTTGCTTTATGGTCTAAAATGAAGAAGTTAAACATCCCTTTGAACTTTATTTGAAATAAATTACTGTTGCATTACTATATTTCAGGAATGCAGAGATCTAGCTGGTGGGGAGGGGACTATTTCACACATCTGTGCCATAAAGTCTGTAAGGGTGGCCTCCCCGGATGTGGCATGTGTGTGCAAGTTGCTATCGATACTGATCTGCCATGTTTAGGGGAAAATTAGGCAGCTCTTTTTGACTGTCATGTTGTTATCCTAAGGAAAGCCTGTCAAAATAACTTTATTTTATTCTGAAATATCTCCATCAATTAACTTCAGTTGATTGCCAGAACATTAACCTTGGTTTGCCTTTCAGATCTCCTGTTCCCAGAATGGTGTGTAAGTAAATATGGGATTAAATATCTCACCATTTAAAGTGATTTGTTAGATTCTTTTCTATGCCATGTCGATAAAATTGAATGCCCTAATCATGAAAACTGTGCTAAGTAGTTCCCTGGGATTAAAAAAGTATACCAAAGGTGTCAAATGAACATTAAAACTTACGGCAGGTGCAGGTACAACTAGATCTTTCCATGTCCATAGAATTACTTACTCTATAATCACATGAAATTTTATTTAAAATAAATAAAGTGACCTCCATTGTTATGATTAGTAAGGGAAGTGACATCTATAAGATCGACTTAAGAGCCCTGGCTGGTGTGGGTCCCAGTCACAGCACATGCCTGGGTTGTGGGCCAGGTACCCAGTTAGGCGTGTGTGAGAGGCAACCACACATGGAGTTTCTCTCCCTCTCTTTCTCCCTCTCTTCCCCTGTCTCTAGTAATAAATAATTAAACTCTTTAAAAAAGAAAAAAGAAAAAGATCTCCTTGGCAATGCTAGTGACAGCAGGCCCCAGAGGAAGGTGATACTCATATGCACAAGAATGAAGCAGGCTCAGACAACAGCAGAAAGCAGGTTATATTAGCATTTTGGTGGTTCCAAGAGAGCTATGTTTATGTTGGTTATAACATCCTGGAACCCTCATCTCCACTCTAGTTCTGCTCCTCAGTCCTTTTCCATTTGAGCTTTGTTATCTCTTAGAAGCCAGAAAAACTGGGGTGCTTATACAGAATAATGGGTCCTTGCCACAGAGCTGAGTTCTCAATTACTTCAGTTGCATTTGGGAAAAGTACAGAAACACTGAATTATTGTTAACCCTCTCAACAGTTCAGTGAAAGTTTGCATCAAATAGCTTTTATGTCCTACCTCCTGAACTTGACTGGGAGCTCCTTGAGGACAGGAATAATAATACCAGGACAGGAATAATAACTGACACCTCCCACCATGGCAAATGTTCACACATTGCCTGCTGATTGAGAGAATACATGAATGGACTTCTGTTTTTGATTAAATGTTTGGTCAGGTATCCAGCTGAAAACAACTACAAAGACTGAGGAGAATATTTTGTTAAGTCTTATTAATTGCACTGAAAACATTATATGATTATAGGGAATTTTCAGCCAAATTCTACCAGCAGTGGAAAACATGGAGCTTATTTTCTCGTAGGGAAACCACTTTTGCCCTGAGAACATTTGTGAAACTCGTGAATTTAAATTTCAGTTTTCGTAGCTTCGCTGGTACAGAAACCTGTCAAGTGTGGGGTTTAATAGGAGACCTTACCTTCGAAGTTCATTTTCAAGTGCGAATCTGAACCAGACGTGAACTACTTCTCTCAACAGGAGGGCACTTCAAGGAAAGTTGCTTTGGTGCTGAAACAAAAAGGGAGAAATGTCCCTGATAAGTTATAAACAAAAGCTGGTTATTATGCAGATGTGAAAACTAGGTTTCAACTCACTAGGGGTCTGTAAAAGTGTACTGCACTGGTAGAGAATATGGGTGTGGTGGATACTGGGTAGTGGTCTGGAGGAGCTATATTGACAACCCGTACTTCCATTCAATTTCACTGTGAACCTGAAAAGGCTCTAAGATATAGTCTATTGATTTAAAATACTTTCATAAGAATGCACATAATCAAAAACCAAAAATACTGAAGGAAACAAGTTTTTATGTGTAAAACTGAGCAGAAACGGAGCTCTTCAACTTTCAAATAGTGAAATAATAAGACTCACAATTTAAAATAAATCAAATGCAAGCCTGACAATATTTTTTAGGAAATATGAAATATAAAATAGAGTGTAAGAGATCTGAATAACAATGAGAGTACTTTCAGAAATGATAAACACAACATTTGCAATAGAAAACTCAATAAATGGATTCATCAGCAGATTAGATACCTCTGAATAAAGATATTGTAAGTGGAAAAATAGGCCACAGGAAACACTTCAAAATGTAGTACAGACAAAAGAGATGAAAAACTTGAATGAACAGCTAGGAGACCGGGAAGGTAGAGAGAAAAGGCGGAGGTCCAGAAAAAAGAGAAGGAAGGAACTGAGGTAATATTTGAACAGGTGATGGCTGGTGTTTTCCCCAACTGAAAATAGCTATCGGTTCATACATTTGGGGATCTTAAAGAATGCCAAGCCAGATAAACATGAAGAAATTCCTACCTAATCATATCATAGAGAAGTTGACCAACAAAGCTCCCTGGGAAAATGAAGTCAGTCAGAGAAGAAAGACCATTACCATCAAAGGAGTCATGATGAGAACCCGGATGTGGGAAAAATGGAAGGATGTCTCTAATTTGCTCAGAGAAAACACAAGGCAAGGAAAAATAAATTCATTCTCAGAGAGAAAACAATAATGTGCCACCAGCAGACCCTCATCAAAGGAAATTCGAAACAAAGTAGGAATGTAATCAGATTGATTTCTGAAGCAAAAAGGAATAAAAAGCACAGAAAGTGGTAAGTAAAAGCACATATTAGTGAACATAATATTGAAGCATGCATAAGTTATAAAAGAAATGTATGCAAGTCGTGTCTGAATTACAGAGATAATTTGACCTCACCATTTTCATTGCCACCACGTTAAGCTAAACCAACATCCTCCGCCTGGATTATTGCAAGGGTCTTTCTAACCTGGTCCTGCTCCTGCCCGCAGCCATACTGATCCTTGAAGCATGTAAATGAGCCTGTGCAAATCCTCGACTCAAAACTTATCAATAGCTTTCATTTCCATCAGAATAAAGAAGAAAGCCCTCGAAGTCCTACAAGGCCCCCAGTCCCTGACCCCCTCTGTCTCTGGCCTCATTTCGTAGTGCTCTTCCTCTTTATTTCTGTTTCGATCCTGTCCTGTGACTCACCTGGTCTGTTGTTGCCTCAGACCCACTGGGAGCCCTGCTCTCGCAGCCTGGAATGCCCTTCCCTCCCAAAGGCAGGACTCCTTCCTCCAGTC
This sequence comes from Noctilio leporinus, assembly GCA_004026585.1. Taxonomy (NCBI): domain Eukaryota; kingdom Metazoa; phylum Chordata; class Mammalia; order Chiroptera; family Noctilionidae; genus Noctilio; species Noctilio leporinus. The sequence goes on from PVIW01002144.1 coordinate 217,862, forward strand.
ATGATTCTAAAGGTACCTTGTCAACGAGACCTGATTGGGACAAGGCACTGGCGGCACATTCTAATGAACTGTATTGTTCTGTTCCTTATATTATTACTTGGGTGTCTAATTCGTAACCATTCTTTAAAATCGTTCTGTATGAGGCATGCACCCTTCTGTGAATTTCAGCATTAAACATAAAAAAATATTGAATGAATGAATGAACAAACGAACAATGGCTGTTAATTGGTGACTGCCTTCTCCAGAAAGGCCCTTACCCCTGGCTTCAGATAACACTGCTGCTCACAGTTTGAGAAAGTTAATTGAAGGAGACTTTTACCATCCCCCTCAAAATTGCTATCCTACATTGAACAAAAAATCCACAAGGTTTTTCTTTTAAAAAATAACAATAGCCATTTCTGGAAACTCACTCAATAGTACTCTTAGACAATAATTTCTTTTTTTAATCTTTTAAAGGCTTTTTATCTTCAAATTTCCAGCTAAAGTTTTGACTTTTGTTTGCATCTTGTTCCTGAACTAGGCAACCTGCATAACAACTGCATTTCAATTGAAATGTGGTCCATGTGGTGGTTAGAAGCCAGCTGCCTGTCCACTATTATGGCATGTTTTTGGTACAGTTGAGGATTAGTCAACTAAGGTGATAGTTTTAATGGTTTAGATTGTATTTAACTCCCAGTTTTCCTTCAAGCTTATGACAGGCTTTGGAACTAAACATGCCTGCAGTCAAAGCCTAAATTTGCCACTTACTAACTTGTAGACTTAAGCAATTTCGTTAACTTCTCTGAGCCTCTGTTTCTTCACTCCGGTAGAGGAAATGAAAAGATATGAAATAAGAAAGATAAGACACCTTTTACTAGGATCTGATACATATAGATATTCACTGAATGGAAATAATTATTATACTAGAGTACCAGTACCTTTGGCTGATCCAGAGGTGAAGAATATGACAATGGGTGTAAAAGGAAGAGTCTAGGAGGAAGAATAGAATTGTTAGGTAGGATTTAGATCATTAGTCCATTTTGGGAGGAGACAGTGACCTATCTGTGATCATGGGCACACCCAAGACAAGACACGAATACGAGGTTCTCAAGGGACTATCAAGCCAACACTCTTCAAATAAGGCTTAGTGCCCCAAGGAAATCCAAATGCATTGTGGAGCCCTTGGAAGAAACAGATTTTGTGTTTTATCCCAGTCTCAACCTGCAGCTGTATCTGGTACCTGAGAACTGAGACTCCCCCCCACCCCAACACACACACACACCCACACCCATGGCTGCCTGAAGGCTTCATGGACTCTGGCTTCAAGCCAGCTGTCCTTCTGACTCCAACAGCACTTCATGGCTACCATTTCCCAGGGGACTGCAAAGTTCTCCCCAAGTGAGGTTTCTGAGGCCAGACTTCTCATAGCTTCCAGAAGTTCCTCATTTTTGGGTCTTACATGAGTCCTTCATTCTTTCACACATGTATGAAATTACATGCTGATGCTGGGCCTCTATCCCTTGTATCAACTTCACCCCAGAACTCGTACAACCTCATAAGGGAATGAACAGTAAGGGGCATAATCACTTGTGGGAATAGTAGGTCTTTCTGCAGGATTGGACTCAAAATTTTTTCTTGATCTTAGTTTTGCCTAAGTTTTTTTAAAAAATTAATTTTCCTAGGAGAAACAGCCTATTTAATTTATTTATATTGATTTATTATTGTTGTATTACAATTATTTTATTCTTCTCCCCTGTCCCCCATCCCCTCTGTCACAGTCAATTGCCCCCTCCTTGTCCATGTCCATAGGTCTTTCACATTAGCTCCTTTCCTAAACCCTACCCCTTCTCTACTCCCTCTTCTTCCCATCTCTCCCCTCCCCTCTGGTCACCATCATTCTGCTCCTTTCTTTCTTCATGTCTCTGGTTCCATTCCACTCATCTGTTTGTTTTGTTCATTAGTCTCCTATATTAGGTGAGATCATATGGTATTTGTCTTTTGTCACCTGTCTTATTTCACTAAGCATAATACTCTCTAGTTCCAACCATGCTGTTGCAAAAGGCAGGAGTTCCTTCTTTCTTTCGGCTATGTAGTATTCCATTGTGTAAATGTACCACAGTGTTTTGATCCAATCATCCACTGATGGGTACTTAGGCTGTTTCAAGCACTTGGATATTATGAATAGCACTGTTATAAACATAGGGGTGCATACATAGGTTCTTCTGAATTGGTGTTTCAGGGTTCTTTGGGAATAGACCTAGCAATGAATTGCTAGATCAAAAGGCAGTTCCATTTTTAGTTTTTTGAGGAAATTCCATACTGTTTTCCATAGTGGCTGCACCAGTCTCATTTTCTATGTTCTTTCAACAGCTCCCTCCAACAGTCTCTTTCATCCCATTAGGCTGTTACGCTATTAGCAATGAGTTGCAATATTGTGAAATGGGTAGGTATGGTGGGGTGACATGTTCTCACTTTCACGCAAATAGTCTGCTTGTATAGAATAGGACCTAAACAAACCTAGTTCTGTTTGTGTAAAGCCTAACGGGTTTTTACAAGAGTGAAGTGGAATCATGATTCAAAAACACCTAGAAGCAAAATAATCCCGAGCCTACCACCTAATTTAAGGCTCACTGGATGTGTACAAACCAATCCACTTGGAAAATCAAGATTTGACAGTGTGGTGCCACACTTGCCTGCCTCCAGTGAGCTGGCTTAAATGACACTGGTCTCTCCACCATTCCTTGTTGTTACTGCAGCTTCTTTCACTCATCTCCCTGAACTCTCTGGTTAAGGGCATTTGACTTGGTGAATCCCTCTTTTATTAAGCAGAATGGCCTTCCCATTTACTACATAGGAATAAGAACACAAAAGAACTTTTCTGTGTTTGCATTCCCATTCCCATGAAGTATCAACACCTGCAAGTGGGAGTCAAATCTGCTACAGATGACTTAATGCATCCAAGCCATTGTACATGCCTAGCTTTGAATTTTCTGCCAAGACTTAGCTGTCTCTCATGTAAAAGCTTCTCCAGCCTCATTTGAAAAGAAAAATGTAAAGCTCTATATCGTCCAGTAGTTTTAGTAGAAACTGTATCAGCATTTATATTAACTTTTGAATGCATGATTTTTTAAAGATTGATTTTGCATAAAATGTTAGCTGCACTCACTTGTGCTACTGAAGTATTCAGTTTCCCTCTCCCTGACCCTATAGAATGGTGTTTCTTGCATTGTTTGGAATGATGAGTGTCAAAGGTCTGAGTGGCCTTCTAGTCTATTGTCCAAGCCATTTGCTATTGTCCACAGAAAGGCTGCCCTGGCAAGTGGGTGGATGCCCAGATTTCATTGACAGAGGAAGAAAGCAAGCTCCCACAATTCAGGCTCTTACCTGTAGTCACATAGCTGGAAAAAGAATCCTTTTCTGTTAGATTGTCAGTGTGAGAAACATCCCAACCTGTAAGAATTTTTATGAGTCGATTTGAGCCAAACTGATGACCATGGCCAAGAAGCAGAACCTCAACAAATTGAGGAAATGCTTTTGAAAATGGCAGTTTTGCAACTTGTTTTATGCATTACAATCAAAGGGAAGATGGAAATGGATTACATGCAGTCCACTGGTGAAAATGTAGGGAGGCAGAGAAGAAAGCAAAGCGGTAGGCAGGGGGAACCACTGGGGTTGGATAAAATGTAAAATGATAGACACATAGTTCTTTTACATTAGTGGGTAGAGCATAGTTAACAATCAACAATGAACAAGATAACAATAATGAGGGGATTTGTGGTCTCCCCCTGGTGTGGAGCCTGTGCTTTGAGGGGTCTGGAAAAAGGAAAATTTGACCTTCCACAGGTATGTTATTATAGATGCAAAAAAACAACAGGCAGGCTCAACTAAGGTAAAGACTGACTTTTGATCAGAAAAGAGTCTAGCTTAGGACATGACTGCCTGGCATGACCTGCTTTTAGTTGAAAAATTTTCATTTCAGACCATTTTATGTGGCTGCTTTAGGTCTCTGCATCTCAAGGCCACCAGGCAGGCCTCCCCTGGGCTTATCAGGTTTAGGGTGTGGCCCTGTTTGGTCCACACTGTCACCCTGACCCTGCAGTTCCAACTCCATGCTTCCCTTTTGGACAGCTGCAAGAAGAAATCTATTTCTCTCCTGGGCAACAGTGGTGGGAAGGGTAAGCAGGGCCCATCCTACCCAGCATGGAGATGCTGCCGAATGTGCAGAATGTCAGTTCGCATGGGTATTTGCAAATTTCTCCAGCATCTTCCCTATCTAAAACTTAAACGGCTACTCCTTGAAAACACTGGTTAAAAAAATGGATTTTTACCGAAAAATCCCACTGCTTTAATGTTGGCCCTGGCTAAAGGTCAGATCTTCTGAGAAACTAATAATTATGCTCTTGCTTTTCAGTTTCAAGGGGCATGTTCACCCGTTGCCAAAAGGAAAACCCTTAATATAACAGAGTTTGGTGAAAAGGAAAGGTATTTTTGTTTACTGAAAGGTTATACAAATTTAGATTAGAGGTACGATTCTGCCCTTAAGTCCTGCTCCCTTTAAAAACACCCAAAATAGACAGTCCTACCAGAGCAGGCCAGTGTCAGAGCAGACAAGCCAGAGGTACTGTCTTCCACAAACACCAGTTCACAGCTTGGCACGTTCCAGTCATACTTCCAAGTTCCCAGCAGCTGCTGTACTTGATTGGGGGAGGGTCTTCTGTTCCTTCCCTAACTCTTACACACGTGTGTGTGGTGTACGTCCTTCCCTACACCACATGTATGTGTGTATGTAGTCACTCCCCATTCTCCTGCTTCTCAAGCCACATGTCTGTCTGCATGTCTGTCTGGGAGAGAGAGCTTCATGGCTGCCGCCTCATTTTTAAATCCCCAATTGCAGCTTTCGACGCAATGGGTACAGTAAACAGTTGTGACCCCTGACAGAATTTTGCGCAGCACTGGAAGCATTCTTGTCACTATCCCGTGGTTAAAGCCTCTCCTGTTCTTGGTGCATGAAGGACAAATGGCAGAGTGGGGGATGTTGGCTTTCTCCCGCTCCGTGACACATTAACCAATTAATTAAGATTAGCCACCCAATGCTGGACCACTCAGCGTGTATCTGGGGAAGGGCATTAAAGTCGTTAAAAACCAGGCCTTGGGGACAATTATTTTCCAGTCTGTGTGAGACCACTTGAAAATACAGTGGGATTCAGCGAAGGGACTGAAACTGAAGTGGACGAAAAGGAGCCGGAGCTGGAAGACCTGGGCTTCCACCTGCGACTTCAGGCAGCAGCCGACGGCAGGCAAAGCAAGAAGCTGTGGATGCCCCGACGTCACTGATCTGCAGGGTCCCTTGCTGGTCGTGCCCCAGCCAGGGCTGGGGCTCTGCAGTTTCTGCCAGGTGTCCTCCTCCAACTTCTCCCGCTCAGCAGCCGGCCTGCCTGTCACCCCGTGGGGAAGGTGCCAGCTCCTCCTGTGGCCGCCCGAGGGCCACACCTGCGCCCCTGGTTACAGGCAGGCACACAGGTTCCGGTGTCCCTGCCACTTCCATTTTGTCCTCACTGACTTCAGCCTGGAATTCAGCTGTTTCTCCCAACCACCCGCCCTGCTCAGCCTGCAGACACGCTAGGCCCCACCAGCAGACGCAGAGCCAACATGGCCATCGTTCCACCCCAACTCCCACAATGCCGTGAGGCCAGGGACAATCCCTGATGCCTTCTGCTCTAACGTGTTCTGCTTCATTGAATAAACGCCATCATTCTACTTTCACATTTTCCAACCCTTACATTTAGGGTAGGTCTCTCATTAAGCCTCGCAAGTGGGGTTTTATATATTCATAACGGTCAATCTGTCGTTTAATGGGCACGTTTATTCTGTATTTAATATCACGTTTGATAAATTTGTGTTAAGTATGCCCTTAGTTTCCATTTGTCCCGTATGTTCTACATTTCTTTTACTTGCCTTTTTCTTTCTTTTAAATTAATCTGGTACTTTTGTTGTTAGTTTTATTCCCTTTCACTATTTTATTTTTTAGTGGTTGCATTCACAAATCTTTCATTGAATCCAATTTAATGAACTACATCTATTCACATTTCCTGTAGTTACTGATGTATTTGGGTTTGGCTATGCCAATTTATTATTTAATCTTCATGTGTTGTCATGGTTTATGTAACTTTTTCTTTCAATTTTCATTTAGATTAATCAAATATTTTTCTTATTCCATTTCCCCCCTCTCTCAGGCTTGTTCTTTGTTTTCCTCCTTTGTGCCCTACATACTATGGATTCTTACAATATCATATAAACTTCCCAATGATCCAGGAATCTTCAGTACATTCACCTCACCCACCATTGTCTCGTCGTTTCTGCTATGTTGTCATGGGCAATTTTATGCATACTGTAAATTTCACAAAATATTATTACCCATTTAAATGATGCCATATATCCTATCCATTGTTTTCCATTTCTATCAGTATTTTTGTATTTCACTTCTGCTTTAAAAACTTCTTTTTCACTATTTTTCTAATATAGATCTGATAGTGATGAATTTTCTAATATTTTTGTTTGTGTGAGATGAGTTTTATTGCCTTTTTAATTTTTTTTTTTTTTTTTCCAGAGAGAGGGGAAGGGAGAGAGGCTGAGAGGGAGAGAAATATCAATGTACAGTTGCCTTTTACCTGCCTCCAGCCATAGACCTGGCTGGAGACCTGGCTTGGAACCTGGTTATGTGCCCTGGCTGGGAATCGAACCAGCAACCTTTGGATTCACAGGCCAGTCCCTTATCCACCGTGCTACCAGCCAGGGCATATTGCCTTTATAAAAAGGGTATTTCTGGGTTGGTGGGTGCTTTCTTTCAGCACTTAAAAAGACCATTCTATCCTCCCCAGTTTTGTAAGTCACCCAGCAGTTTATTTGTCCTCCTTTAAAAGTAATGCCATTTGTGATCCTGGCTGGGGGCTCAGTGGATAGGTGCCAGCCTGTGAACCCAAAGGTTGCTGGTTTGATTCCCAGCCAGGGCACATAATCAGGTTGCAAGCCAGGTCTCCAACCAGGTCCCCAGCTGGAGGCAGGTGAAAGGCAATCATACATTGATGTTTCTCTCCCTCTCTGCCTCTCTCCCTCCCCTTCTCTCTCTGGAAATGATAAAGTCTTTTTTAAAAATTAAAAAAATAAATAAATAAAAATAAAAGTAATATCATTTGCTTTTAAGATTTCTTTTTGGCTTTACCTTTTAGCTATTGGCTGCTGCTATGCCTTGCATTTAGTTTTTGTTTTTAATCCTGCTTAGGTTTGGCGGAGCTGCTTGAAATCTGTGCCTTACATTCTTTTGCAGTCTTGGGGAAATTCTCAGCCAATATTCTGTTCATTAGAGCTTCAGCCCCATTCTCTCACTCCTCTAACATTTTTACACTGGTCTCAGAACTTTTTAGTAGGTTCTGTGTATCTTGAATGCACTTTTCAGTATTTTTCATCCTTCTATTCTTTCTGTGCTTTATCTTGGATATATTACATTGTCTTGTCTACCAGTTTACTAATCTTTCCTTTCATTGTCTCACCTGCTCTTACATTTATCTAGTCTGTGTTTGATGAGTCCAACATCCGGATCACCTGTCTGTTAAAAATTGTGGCAATAATTTGACACTCTTTCCGAGGCCCTCTTGAGAGGAGTTATTGTTTTCTTTCTGTTGAGTAGTCAGATTTTAGACAGATCATCTTATTTTACTCAGGGACTGACATGTTTTGAAGATGTTTTTTCATCTTTACAAAGACTTGTCTGTTTCTGGTACACGCTTACATTTCAGGTATAGCCCTTCTGGGGAACTAATTGGATTTCTAGGGTGTCATGTCAGGGTGCCCATAGCCGGGATCCCCGCCTCCATGTGCATGTGTTTTCATTTTCCTAGGTCACTGTTATCTTAGAGATTTCCTTCTGCGTAAATATGACACAGCTCAGGCTGGCCATGTGCCACCTTTGTTAACTTCATGTATACATATATATGAGCCACTGCTACTCAGGTACCTGTCCTCATCTGTAGCCATGAGACTAGACTAAAAAGCAGATCTGATTGCTATTTGCAGCTGCTGCCATAAGAAGAAACCTGTTATAAATTCCCTCTCCCACACTCCACTGTCATTTTTCAGTCTCACCGAATCCAAATTAAATCTGCCTGGAGTTGGGCTTCTGTACGAGGGGGCTGTTTACTAGACCCTGCCTCTTTAGCCAGCCCTAATTTTTAATTTTTGTCTCTCCACATTCATATGGCAGTTAAAGCTCTTCTAAGCTTTTCAGCCTCAGAGCTGTCACTTCCTATTTATTCTCCAAGTGTTTTGCCTCCACAAATATTATAAATTAGCAAACACCTCAAGGGGAAACTGCCATGGAATGTCAAACTTACGAATATGAGACTAATTTCCTTGGCCTTTTTGCCTCTGAAAGTTGCAGCTGCGTTGGATGCTCTTGGATACCCTGAGACATTTTTTTGGGTGGTGGTGGTGGTGGAGGTGGAGGTGGGGTGGATTTTTAATCTAGTTTTCCTGGTTGCTTTCTGTGGCTAGTTTTATCTTTAGCAATTTACACCACCATTATTGAAAGCAGAAAATTCCCTTTCTGCTCTTTAAAAGAGTGTTTTCTTTTTACTTTAAAAATGCTCATTGTCGGCTTCATAGACGTAGATGGGCCTGGAAATGCACAAAATTACTGATGGCCCAATGCTGATTTTTCATAATTTCTTATGTCAATGCTTGCAGAAGCCTACCCTGAGTACTTTTGCATTTTTAAATAAACAGGTGCCTTTGGTGATGAATGAGAATGGATGGAAGACCACCAAGAGAATTTATATTTATCTTTAATGGCCTGGCTGTTCGGCATTTTAAAATTGCCATTAATTTTAATGCCAGTAATTCTTGATCTCATGTGCTGCACTTGTCCAGGAAGAGGATAGATGACTGAAAACCACAAATAATTAAATACCTCTCTTTGGCCATTAGTTTTAAGCTTTCTCTCCTAATTACTATTATTTTTTAACCAGAGATCTTACTTTACATAAATGTTTTTGTTTTGTTTTATTTTGTTTTTATGTTCAAGAGGGCACACAAGAAAAGTCCCAAAGACAAAAGGAGAGTGAAAGTGTAAAGGCAGGAGTCCTAAAACATCAACAAATTTAAAAAAAAGAAATTATCCAATGTGGAGAATTTTTAAATGGTACTATGGATCAGGTGTTTAAGATATATTTTTAATGTAACAACAGCCTAGTGAGGAAGATATTATATCTCTTTACATATTAGAAAACAGAGCCACTGTGATTAAGAAACTTGGTTAAGTCCTGGCTGGTAGCTCAGTGGATGAAAGGCAACCATACATTGATGCTTCTCTCCCTTTCTTCCTCCCTCCCTGCCCTTCTCTCTAAAAATAATGAATAAAATCTTTGAAGAGAGAAAATAAAAAAGAAACTTGTTTAACTTCTGATCAAGATGGCAGCATAGGCAAGAAGTGACTCACTTTTTTGCTCAACCACATCAAAATTCCAACTAAAATATAGAACAACCAGCACTCAAAATCATCAGAAATCAAGTTAAATGGAAGTGCGACACGTATAAAATGAAAGAAACCACATTCATCCAGACTGGTAGGAGGGGTACAGATACAGAATGGGCTGGTCCCACACCCATATATGGTGAACAAAAATATGGGAGAGGTTTCTTAGTAGTGAAGAGTCCCAGCCTCACACCAGGCCCCCAGCCCAGGGTTCCATTGCCAGGAAGATAAGTCCCCACAACTTCTGGCTGCAAAGACCAGCATGGATTGATTTGGTGGAAGAAACTGTTGGAGCCCCAAGCAGCTCCCCTTAAAGAACCCACACATGGACTCACTCAGACTCACTCCCTCTGGGCTCCAGCACCAGCATAGCATCTTGAAAGGCACTAGTGTCACACAGGGAGAAACCGATGGATGTTTTGGTATCAAGATGAGCAGAAGCCATTGTCTCTTTCCTAAACCCTCCCCTCACAGAGCCACAGAGCTGCCAGGCCAGTGCCATATCTGAGACTCCATCAATCTTGCTAACACTGTTTGATCCTCCTTGGAGATCCCCAGAAACTCTGCCCCATCCAACTTACAGGCCCACCCAGCTGCTTTTCCATATGAATGGCTGCTCTTGGCTCCTGCTTTACAACTTCTTTAATCATCTTAAACCAGCAACAGCTGCCTCAGTGACCACAGGCTCCTCACTAGCATCAGCCAGCCTAGATGCACAGCTTGGGTTTTCTTGGGAATCTTCAAGCCCAGGTTCAGAAATGCTTCTTTTTTTGTATTGAAGAAAAAAAAAAAAATCAATGCTTGCAAAACATGATCTATTAGGCAGATGTACTTCTTAGAATGTTAATTGAATTATTTTAAACATAATTACTCTTCCTGTTCTAGCTGCCACTGTACATATAGACAGAATGACTTTTAGTGCTATGTTCTTGATAAAATGAGAAAGATGCTCCATTATATTTTTTAAAAAGTCATATAAAATAAACACATGGGATCTACTCCATAGGACAGTTGTTTGTCTGTTAACTTGAAGCCCTCAATTTTTTTCCCTTCCACTGCAAGAAATGACTCTGCACTTTATGCCTGAGTTAACTTTCATAAACATGTCAAGTTCTGCCATCCTCTCAGATGTCGTTGAAATAGTTCTGCTTCTCTATGATCCTATAGATGACAAGGAGGTCATGTCACAAGTGCTGCTTTTCTCAGAAACACAGATGGCTTGATTTGGTCAGCAAGTCTCCCTGCTGATTTCCTGAGTCACCACAGTATTTCAATTGACCCTCTTCAGAACTGATTGCATCTATGCAATGTCCTTCCTCAATGACAATTCCATAATCAAATGTCAACAGCCAATGAGGGTATGGCCCTTACTCCAGACCAGGGTTGCTCTATTTCATACCCTTTCAATTACTCTAGCTTGCTGAAACTTCAGATTTTCTCCAATCAGTTTTCACAAGGAGCATGGCATTGTTTGTGGCTGAATTCCTTTTGATTTTGTGTAGACCCTAATAGTTCATGAATTACTTGATTTCCCCATTGTTGTGTATTTTGCTCTTTTGTTTGTTTTTGATCGTTAAGTCACTTCAGCCTCTTTTTTCTAAACATGGTTGCACATTTTATTGAACAACCTGTGGTTTATTTTAAAAAATGTACTGAACAACAACGGGCATGAAATCTAATGTCAAGACCTTCTGAACAGTCCCTCATGGCACATACTTTCTTTCAAGTAAAAGAAAGCTCAGTGCAATTATGACTTTACGCTGAAGCATGTTATTTGATTAAGCGCTATTTCTCTCCACTCTGCATCCTCAACCCCAGGCATACTGCTGGCTCATAGCAGTTGCTCAATTCATTCCTTTCAGCTCCAAGCCCACACTTCACTGTCTGGTCCACTATAATGGAGAAGGGCCCTGCCAATGGGCTGTGGCCATACGGTAGGATGATAAGCTTTGTCCGTAGAAGGTGCTGTAGAGACAGTGGAGGAGGAAGAAGTCCCCCTGACCCCCATCTGGTGTTGCTCTCTTGTGAGGGTGCTGTACCCCGCAGTCTCTTCAGTCTGGCCCCAGCAGCCCACCCAGCTTCTGTAGCATCCAGAAGCCATGGCAGTGTTGCCTTCTCCAGGTCATGGCTGTTGCAGTGCATGTGGTGGGTGAGGCCCCACACCACCTCGGATGGCCTCACCAGTGAGCACCGCACCTGAGACACAGCCCTGTGACAGCCTCCCTGTCACAGGTCTGGATCTCAGTTCTGAAAGCCTGTTCAGTGAACAACTCGATCTCAACACCAAGGGCATGGCTGGTCCTTGAATCCACTATTCATATTTTTTCAAGTTATCTTGTTATCTTACTTTCCAATTTCTCATTGCTCCAACTCCATCATAATTAATAATTCTTGATACCAAGCTTTTCCTATTTGATTTATCTGTGGTTTCTGTTGCCTCATTGGACCCTGACTAGAGAGAGAGAGAAAGAGGGAGAGAAAATGAATAATTACTAAAATGCCACCAAACAAGTTTTGTGTTTGCTTGCTGTTATGGTTTGGAGTTAAAAATCTAAAAGGAAAAACTGAATTTTGTATGACTATGATCTCATGCCACTGCGTTGTATTTCATTAATTCATCCACACTTTAATTTATTCTAAACTACTATACTTAGAATTACTCCTAAATTACTCTTTTACCAAAAATTTATCAAACAATTAGTTTACCAAGAATACACGAATAGATTTCTTGAGATAATGAGAAAGTTGATAAATCCACAGAGAACACAGATGATCAAGCTGGTAGCAATTTCCTTGAATATCAGCTTTCAGGAATACTAGATTTCAAGACTGTCTGAAAATCAATTACATATATCTTATCCCCTCTCTCTATCTTTCCCTCAACTCCTACCAATGAATGAATGAATGAATAGGTAGGTAGGTCAATTTCTGCTCTTTAAAATCTCATTGTCAGTAAGTGCTGCTTACTGTCTAAATTATAATATCTCACCTTCATTTTATTCTTCATTGCGTTTAAACCTAGAGGAATCTTCATTAGATATATGAGGCCTGTCTTGGAAAAAGTCCAGCCCTTGTTCATACAATGAGAACAGTTTGCACATCATCAATGTAACCTCGCAGCCAAGGAGAGTGGACTAGAATGTGCAGCACAAACAATGACGACTTCACTGTATTAGTCAGTGGGGGTGGTAGATACTGCTGAGTGAGCATGTGTACTGTGTGGCTGCCACATTCAATATGACTGAGCAAGCAGAGCAACAAACCTGCATCAACTTTTGTGTTAAGCTTGAACATTCTTCTGTGGAAACTATTTGGATGATTCAGAAGGCTTTCAGGGAGGACGCAATGAGTGCAGTGCAAATAAAAGTGGGCACAAACACTTCAAAGGTGATCTAGAATCTGTTGAAAGTGTCCACATTCTAGAAGGCCTGCAACAAGCAGACCAAATGAGAATGTCCAACATGTTCCGTCCACAATCAACAAAAGTCAATGACTGACCGTGTGGGAACTAGAAGCTGATCCGGGGATTCCAAATGCTATTTTGTCGGAGATTTTGATGCAGAATCTTGACCTGAAATGTGTCATGACAAAATTCTTTCCACAGCTTCTGTCACCAGAACAGAAAGCACATCATGGTGCAGTTGCTAATGACTTGGTTCAAACCACTACCAAAGAACCAGATTTCCTCAAGAAGGGCATAACTGGAGATGAATTGTGGGAGAACTGTGTGAGGTCCCAAGGTGCCTGCTTTAAAAGAAAGTGAGGTGTCATTGTCCTTTGTAAAATGTTTCTTGTATCTTCTTTAATAAATAACTCCATTTTTCATATTACATAGCTTGATACTTTATGGACAAGCCTTTGTATACAGTAGTTTTTTAAGTTCTTATTAAATCATTTCTGTACCTTCTCTCTTAGAAGTTAAATAGTTCATGTATTTTTATTCTTTCCTCATAGTTTTATTCTTTTTAATTTTTTTTGTCTTCTTGAGCTTCCTCCAAGTTGATCACATTTGCCTTAGTTAGTTCAAGCTGCTGTAACAAATACTATATAAATATGAAACATTTATTTCTCACAGTTCTGCAGGTTAGGAAGTCCAAGGTCAAGGTGCAGACAGAAAGAGGTGACCCTTTCTTCATTTGTAGATGGGTTTCTTCTTGCTATATCCTCATCTGGCAGAGAGAGAGAGAAGGCTCTTATACTGGTACTAATTTTCACCATGGTGACTCCACCCTCATGATCTCATCTCAACCTAATCACTTCCCAAAAGCCTCACCTCTAAATACCATCACGATAGGAATTAGGGTTTGAACAAATTGGGGCACAAACATTTACTCCATAGCAACATTCATCCTAAGTGGCATTGTTCTTTCTTTGACATTCTCATATTGAGTTTGATACTACTGATATAATAGAAGTGCCTTCTTAAATGCTTTGGTTTTCTAAAAATTTGTTTATGTAAATTTTCATCTTTAAAGTAAATTTATGTGTACCAAAGATAGAAATTTAGTATATGCAGAAGATAGTAGTTAGGGGGAGAAAGACATGACAGCGAGACATAACTGGAAGGCAAGCCACGATGGAAATATTATGTAATCAGCATTTGAATGGCTTGAAAGAATAGTTTTAAAATGCTATTTACATACACACTAATATAATTACCAACTTTTTCCTATCCATAAAGCAGGTTCCTAAGGGTCCTTTTTTATGCAACCATTTCTGTATATACTTGAAATTTATTAACAACATGTTTCATTAGAATATTCTTAAAATTCAGACATTGTGCTAATTCAGAAAGGCCTCTGAGGGTCACTTCTCATTCTTGGATTCTCAGCTGAACAATTTCCCACATTTTCTCATCTCTAAAGGTGAGATGCAGTCCACATATAATGGCCTTGGCTCCTTCCCTGTCTGGCAGCTTTACTGTTCTGTGGGAAGCAGGCACCTGTTTCCTCCCACTCATCTGACCTCACCCCACCCCTAACCTGTCCCTTGGACAACTTGAATCCTCTTGTCAATGGCAAGTCCCTGGATTATACATGCACAAACTTTAAGAGAGGTAGATTTCCTTGGGCTATTAATTGCTTTTGATGTCTGTCAGCTGAACAAAGCCTCTATTATTGACCTTTTCATTTTAAATACAAAAAGGGAATACTATGCAAACTCAACTGATATCGAGGGAATGTCTAAAATATATTAATATGTATACAATAACATCTGTAAGTGATAAAAATCAAATTGCATTTTAAAATTTATTTAGACATACAGACCAATGAAATAGAACAGAGCCCAGAAATAAACCCACACATACATGGTCAACTGATCTTCAACAAGGCTGCCAAGAATATACACAGAGGAAGAAAAGTCTCTTCAACAAATGATGGGAAAACTGGATACCCATGTGCAAAATAATGAAATTAGACCCTTATTTTACACCACACATAAAAATAACTCAACTAGCCCTGGCCCGTGGCTCAGTGGATAAGGTGCTGGCCTATGAACCCAAAGGTCGCTGGTTCAATTCCCTGCCAGGGCAACATAACTAGGTTGCAAGCCAGGTCTCCAGCTAGGTCCATAGCTGGAGGCAGGTAAAAGGCAACCATACATTGATGTTTATCTCCCTCTCTTCCTCTCTCCCTTCCCCTCTCTCTGGGAAATAATAAATAAAATATTAAAAAAAAAAACAACACTCAACTGAATTATTTAAACGTACAATCAAGATCTATAAAACTCCTACAAGAAAATAAGGAGAAAAACTTGTGAACATTGGTCTTCTTGGCAGTACATTTTTGGACACAACACCAAGAGCATATGCAACAAAAGAAGAAATATATACTACAACTCAATAGCAAAAATTTAAATAACCCAATTTAAAAATGGGCAAAGACCTTGAATAGAACAGTTCCCCGAAGAAAACATGCAAATGGTCAACAGGTACATGGAAAGATATTTAACCACAGTGAAGTATCACCTCACACTTATTAGGATAGCTATTATTTAAAAAAAGTAAGTGTTAACAAGGATGTGAATAAATTGGAACCCTTGTTGGTGGGAATGTCAAATGGTGCAGAAGCTATTGAAAGTCATATGAAGCCTCAAAAAATAAATAAAAGTAGAATAACCATATGACCCAGCAATCCCTTACCTTGAGTATATACCTAAAATAAATAAAATGAGGATCTTGAAGGGATATTAGCACTCCCATATTCATTGTAGTATTATTCACAATAAACAAGCTATGGAAACAACCTCAAAGTCTATCAACTGATAAGCGGATAAAGAAAATTTAGTACATAACACACAAGCATACTTTCAGCCATAAAAAAGAAGGAAATTCTGACATATGCGCCAACAAGGATGGACCTAGAGGACATTCTACTAAGTGAAATGAGCCAGTCACAGGACACATGCGGCATGGTTTCCTTTATACGAAATATCTAAAAGAATCAGACTCATAGAAACAGAGAGTAGAATGGTGGTTGCTAGGGGCCGAGGTGAGGGGAACATGAGGAGTCGCTGTTTCATGAGAAAAAAGTTCCAATTATACAAGGGTAGGTTCTAGAAACCTGCTATCATTCACTACATTACACTTATAGGTAACAACACTGTGTTTATTAAGAGGATAAATCTCATTTTAAATGTTCTTACTATGATAAAAATTGATGACCTTATATTCAAAGAAATATAAAAGTAACAGTTAAAAGGTCTCATCTGTTATGTGTCTTGTTGGCCTTAATGCTTTTCCACCACTACACCCGCCCCATTACCTTCACAGGCTCCAGTGCTGTGGCCATTTTCTTCTTCCCTTGGACCCTGCACTCTCTGGCAGAAGAATGGTATTCCACCTCACAGAGGGATTCTCTCTGCATGTCACCAATAACATGCATCTGCAGGTTGCCAATATCAACCTTACCTTCAGAGTCAAAGAGTGAGTCTGAGCCACAGTTGTAACTTTGATCACAGGTAGAGGTTATGCCAATGAAGGCACATTTCAGAAAGGTGTTCATTCATAAAGGTGGCACATCTCCTGCTTGTCAACTGAGTATACTTCCCTACGGTGCATGACGCAGGACCTTTAACCTGAGCAAACCCAGTAGTTGAAAGTCTCCCACAGGGACATCTTGCCTGGTGAGTGCCATTAGCCTATTGATTTTGACAACTACCTTATAAACTAGGTGTAGATGGGGAGAGCTAAACTTCAAGACTTGTCCCTTAGGTTTCATAGTTTTGGGACTCTGGATTATAGTTTACCAAAGAGCAAAAAAAAAAAAAAAAAAAAAAAAAAAAATCCAGTTCTATTCAGGGGATTTAATTCACATCTCATTTTCTACCCAGGCAAAACCCAGCACTATCCGTGAAAGGCAATTTGATTAAAGAAATGATGAACATTACTTCTCTCAGACTAATGAAGTTAATTTTAATGGATATAATAATGGCTCCCTGGCAGGTAATTGTGAGAATGAAATAAGATAGCTAGCATATTTTAGAGGTTTTGTAAATCATAAAATGCTACACAATTAGTGCAGATCCCCTTTTCCTTTGCTGCAGCCTCCAGACTCTCCCTCTTGTTCCTTTCTCTTTGCTTCCCTTGCTCCTCCTTAGGGATCTTACCTCATTAGGGAGCTGAGGGAAAGCCCCAGACCTGGCCCATATCATCTCATGTTTCAGCTAGTAAATTGACTCAAAAAATATATCTGGAAACCTACCATGAGCAAATCATGGGGTTGTTATACTAATATGGGATGCTAAAATACATGCATACTGTCCCCTACATTCTAAAGCGAGGCCACTATGCATACATTTTGAAGTATCTGGTTGAGAGTGAATTAGACAACTCTTAAAATCTTCCTCACGTTGAGCACCTAGAAGAGGTGGGAACTGAAGATTAGGAATGTGAAGGCCAAGGGTTGGAGGCAGGAGCTGGCGGAAGGGGACAAAGGGAGCGGGGTTAGGGCACATCTGTAATAGTGTCAACAATTTTTTAAAAGTTTAGAAAAATAATGTTAAAAATATTAAAGGAGAATTTGAAAAGATTAAAGTGAGATGTTGGGCACTTGAACCCAAAGAAGGCAAAGTGGAAGCTGCTGGCTCCCATTCCAAAATTTCTTCTTGAAAAATTGTAAAGGGCAAGAGATGGACAAATGAGCCAAATGTACAAAAAATAACAGAGGTTAGCTGGGTTCCCACAGTCTGTGGGATCCACTGTGGATCATGCTACAACAGGGTCAGGATAGTTGCCGTTGCCTGTGGTCATTGCCAAGTAAACTGTCGAGTGGCACGGTTTGAAGTAATAATGACCATATTTAACATATAAACATAGTTAACCTCCATACCCAAATATCTTTTGTGCTTGACTGTGGCTTTGAGGAAATGAACTTTGTTATCAATTCATTACCTGGATCAGTGGAGTGACCACTCTCATAGGACTTGCTGTGTGGCCCACAGAAGGTGGCGTGTTCAGATGACTTAACTCAGACACAAATGACATCATGGAAACAGGAGGCTTCAGGTATATGTCACACAGACGTACATTCAGAATACGTCACATGTACTGAAATTTATGCTTAAACTCACTCTGTAGTGCAACGTAGACATTGAAAAATAAAAAGGTAAGAACAATGAACAATTCTGACCCAAAATAATATTATGGTAGAGCATTTTTTAAAGATCTATCAGTATTTGTAACCAGATGTATTAATTATGTCTTAGAAAATCATTGTAGAAAACCATATACTCCCTCCGTTTTAAAGATGAAGAATATGAAAATAACCTTAAGAAACTCAAGACCATACCTTGTGAGGAAAGGGAGGTTGTGTAAAGAGACTCATCCATTGAGTAAACCTTTGCTTAAACTTCCATTGAAATAGTTTTCAAAGTTGTGCTTACTATACTGAAATTGTATGAAAACCTCTACCCACAGCCTTAGTATCACCGATAAATGGTTGTACTGTGTTCCCTGGACCTAGAGATAAGTCGTTTTGCTTTTATTCTGCCTAACTTCTTTTTTAAATTATATTTTATTGAGTATGCTGTTATAATTGTCCTGATTTTTCCTCCTTGGTCCACTTCCACCCAGTCACTTCAGGCAATCCCCACACCACATTCATGTCCATGGGTCATACATATAAGTTTGTGGGCTATTCCACTTCCTATAGTGTACTTTATATCCCCATAGCTATTCTGTAACTACCTATTTTACTTCTTAATCCCCTCACCTCCTCATTGATTTCCCCTTATCCCCCTCCCATCTGGCAACCATCAAAATGCTCTCTGTATCCATGATTGTCTCTGTTCTTGTTGACTTAATTTGGTTTTTAGAATCAACTGTTGATAGATATATACTCTTTGCCATTTTATTGTTCATAGTTTTGATCTTATTTTTCTTAAATAAGTCCCCTTAACAGTTCATATAATAATAGTTTGGTGATGAATTCCTTTAGTTTTTTCTTATCTGGGAAGCTCTTTATCTGCCCTTTGATTCTAAATGATAGCTTTGCTGGGTAGAGCAATCTTAGCTGTAGGTCCCTATTCTTCATGACTTTGAATATTTCTTGTCAATTCCTTCTAGCCTACAAAGTTTCCTTTGAGAAATCAGCTGACAATCTCATGGGAACTTCCCTGTTGATAACTTATTTTCTCTTGCTGCTTTTGATTCTCTCTTTAATCTCTATAACCTTGGCATCTTAATTATGTCATGTCTTGGAGTGGGCCTCTTTGCATTCATCTTGTTTGGGGCTCTCTTGTGCTTCCTGGACTTGCATGTCTATGTCCTTCACCAAATTAGGAAAGTTTTCAGCCTAAGTGCCCATCGGTGGATGATTGGATCAAAAAAACTTTGGTACATTTACACAATGGAATTCTATATGGCAGAAAGAAAGAAGGAACTTGTACCCTTTGCAACAACATGGATGGAACTGGAGAGTATTATGCTTAGTGAAATAAGCCAGTCAGTGATGGACAGGTATCATATGATCTCACCCATTACAGGACAATAATGAGCAAAACTAACAACAAACAAAACAGAACCAAGTATATGAATACAAGGAATAGGCCTTCAGTGGTCAGGGG